>JAPQRP010000011.1:12180989-12227138 GCA_037367295.1 Apogon hyalosoma | reverse complement strand
GGCAAAAATTTGTGACTCCTAAAATTTAGGAAAATTTATTTATTTACTCCAACACCTTGATTCCCACCGTTCCAAGTCATTTTTCACCATGGGCTGCAAAGTTAGTGATAATTGGTTCCTAATTGCAATATAAATTGTCAGGTTGGAAATGAGACGACTAATGTTACTTTCTTTGCAGTTTGGACATTTCCCAGACACATTTAAACACATTTATGGCAGTATATGGCAACATAACTTTAAACCTACCGTATCAAATTTCATACCTCTTAAAAGACTTATTAAAAGGTAATAAATGCAGATTTGTAAATTCAAGACTTTTAAGACTTTTTAGACCCTGATGGCATTACTATGTCTCAAACAAGAATTGCCTCCATCTGCCTAAGTACATATATTGTTATTATCATTAAACCATAGAACATACCTGTTGTTGGGATGAAGATGGAGACTTCGGTGTTGGCGAGTCATCTCCACTGTCGTCATCGTCTGAAATCCTGAACTCCAGATCCTCTGTGTATCTCTTCCTCTTCACTTGACGGCTGGAGCGACGCTTCTGATGGACAGAAGCAGAGGCAAACCAAAAAGCTTTATTCATCATGCTCTGGTTCTATGTACAATTCAGCTTGGCACCGCCTGTAATAAAATCCTCTTATCCTTTATAACCATACCATACTTGTGCCCTTTCACTTCATTAAGTCATTCATTAAATGTAAAGCAAATGAAAAGGACACTGCCTACACCATGAACAGAACACGTTATTGTGAAATATTACACTACATTAAAAAGGGATTGAGAGAGGAAACTACAGGCTTGTAGCAGGCCATCTCTCCAGAAACAGACTTCATTTTCATTATTCATTATTCTCTTCCATATGCTCCACTGTGTTAGCCATATTGACTTTGAAGAAAACATCACCCAATTTGCTGTGCTCAAAATGTTGCCAAATAATACGGATGTGGAGAAGAAAAACCTGCTGTAACAGGCTAAAGAGGATATGCTGCTGCTAAGGTGTGCGCCTATTTAAATGAGCCCTGACTCTTTATACAACTAATAGCCAGATGCTACTCTGTTTACATGGCCCACATAATTACATTTGCAGATAAAAGGATCAGTTTCAGTGGCGTGCTGCTCAGTCCAGAGACTTTGGGATTTAATAAAATGAGAGTGGAAAAGGTTTAAATTAAATAAAATGTTTTGAATGTAAAGCCGTCATAAACAAGTATGCAACAGCTGAAAATTTGCTGATGGTGCATCAAGTGAAATTGGCAGTGGAATCTGTGTGCTTGGTCTGTAAACAGAGATGGTTTACAACACAAACAGTAGACTCCTTCCTTCTACTTCTACAAGCTGACACTGAGGGATCTGCAAAGCTTTAATGGCATTTTGCTTTTGTTGCCATGACTTTGTGGAGGCGTGTGTAAGACAAGTTCAAAAGCACAGCAATACTTCTTTCTATGTGATCATCCCCCCATACCTGTACGCCATCATCATCCTCCTCCTCAGCAGGTGAGGGGGGCAGGGACTTCACCTCCACGTCATCACCGACTGATGACTCTCTCTTCCTCTTAGAATCCTTCTTAGCAGCGCTAGCCCCACCCTCTGACTCCACCTTCTTACTGCTGTAAAAAACAGAAGAGAACAAAAAATTGGTCTTTGAAGAAAAATGTCTCAAAACTACAGAACCATGCCTCAAAGTCTTTCCTCTTTAACACTTTCACTGTACACACTCTACAAGCCGTGTGTGTGTGTGTGTGTGTGCGCGCGTCTGTCTGTCCCAGGGCGGTCGCCATGTTTGATTTACCCATTTAGAAGTCATTAGTGTGCCTGAGGCTCTGGCGCACAGGGGGTTAATATGATGAAAGACTGCACAGAGGCGGAGGGAGCAGATAGAAAGATACAGGCAGAGAGGGGGCCCAGAGAGAGAGAGCGAGAGAGAGACAGACAGATTCAGAGAGAGGCCCCAGAGAGAGGAGGCGGGAGGGGTTGAGAGGCCCCTAGGCTTCCTCTAATCTCTGGCATGGAAAGAAAAGAGGAGCTGGCTCTGTCTGCGAGTGTGTGCACCAGAGAGGAAGGCAAGAGGACACTCAACACCTCCTCTGTCTCAAACACATAAACACTACCTGGCACTATGCTTAAAAATGTTATAATTTCACTAGCAATACAGAGTATTTAGTCAGACAATAATTATGGGTGACATTCAATGTGTTTCATTGAAATAGCTTCTCATTTTGAATGACACTGCATGGCATACACACAAAACTAAACAGACAAATAAATAAGTGTTTAAGTTTTTGCTTCTTAGACCCAAACGATGCAATTTCATCTGAAAAATCTTCAGTTGCCTAATGGATCAAGTGGATAAAGGGCACTGGCCATGAACTGCAAAACCCCTTGTTCGATTAAGGGTCTTATCTCCTTTCACTGGCCTCATTTCCCGTCTCATCTATACTGTCCTCTAACATATCACAGATGCCTTGAAAATTCACATGTTGAGATTAAAAAACCTTACAGGCCTCAAAATCTGATCGTTTCAATGCAGAGGACACAAAACTTTGTCTTGTACTGTAAGGACTAGCAGACCTCATCTAGACCATAAAACTCTTTTCTTCTGCAGGGAGCTCATGGAACATGAAGTGACATGTAGGAATTATCATGGGCTCAGGAGCTGAAATCAAAGTTTGAGAGGGCGTCGCTGACAGTTCATCTTACAGTGAGCTACAGTAAGTTTTTATTTTTGAATAATCTATAACTGAACTGTCTCAATTTATATTTTCCTGAAAAAAAAAACAAAACAAAACAGAAACTTGTGTGAAAGAATGGTGTATACATCACAACAAATTTTAGAGTCAAGATGCTGGCTTGAAGATAACACATCCAGCAATTATCAGTTTAGTTTAACTTTGGCAACTTTTCTAAATCATAGATTGCAACATTTTATAAACTATTGGTCTTAAGAAATTGACCAATAGTGGCCAATGGCTATACAATAGGGGAACTTAGTGCAGAGACACCAGACAAGCTCTGTTTCCGCCATTAAAATATCCCAAATCTCAACTGGAATTACTGATGAGGGAAAATAACAGATCAAGAAATAAAAACAGTTACACTGATGTTCAGTTCAAGGTTTATGCATTTCTGTCAGTATTTATTGCTTTAGATTTATTCAGTTCAACAGTTATCTGGTTTAATAAAGTCACAAGTTGTTCCTTTACAGATGTTTTTCCTGTTTTAAAACGATTATTCCCCCTTCAGAAATCCACTATCGCTTATCTTCTATTAAGTTACCTACTGAATTAATACTAATCAGCATGAGTCCCACAAAAAAACAAAAGGATTTTATCTATCAGCTTAGTAGTTGTGAGCCTTTGGTTATAAAATCAAGGAGTTTTACAGTGAAGCAGAGTATTTTGTGAACCTGGAACTGGATTCAAAAGGACTGGACTAGTCAAAGTTCTTCCAAAGTGCCATTTATTTAGTAAAATGTTTTAAATATTTATACCTACAGTATGTACTGCTATGCAGTTTATACACTGGGGTCAGATGGTTTTCTGAAAATAAAATACAAGAATGTCTGTTATGTCCTTGTGTTTCTTCCGTCTTGCCCTCTGCACTACTGTTATGCCTCGATCTCTCGCTCTGCCTGCCTTCCTCCCTCCTTTGCTCCTGCTCGCTCGCTCGCTCCCTCTCACTCTACGTCTCTCGCCCCCTCTCTGTCCCTGGGGCCCTTCTCCTTTCATCCTCACGCCAAGAGCAATCACCATCTCCGTGGTAACGGCTGGTCATGTGACCTGCACCTGTTCCTCTGGCTGGTCGCCACACGCTGGAGCCATCTGGCCACACACACATGCACGCACATACACACACTTCTCCACTTGGCTGCCTTCTCCCCTCTCTTCCTCCTGGCTTCTTCATGGCCTCACTTCTGTTCTCTGTCGCTCCATCACCTAAACTCTTTCACTCATTCGTCTCCCGCTTCCATCTTGACTTCAATGCACTGTTTTCTGTCAGGTCTGGACATTCCTTAAATAATATAAAGATTTTAACTTGCACAAAAGTTAACATTCAGTGCTGTCCCTCTGAAGCTAACTTTTTCATGTATGTATTATAAATACATAAACATTGGCAGTGCATTTATTGTAAATACACTGCCACTGTGTCCTGTGGGGAAAAAGCAATACCATTTATTAGTGTTGAAGTCAAAACCAATTGAACACCATGTCAAGACTGAGACATGAGTGTACCAAGACCAAGAACTTAAGGGGTTGAGAGCAAGGTGTGAGTAAGACCGAGAAAAGACCAAGACCAGACTAAATACACTACAAGAGCATTACAGAAACCTAGTTTTTTTTTCCCAGATACTACAGATTAATATGGTATGAGGGTTTGGATGATTCCCCTCGACAGGGAGTAACGAATGGAAGATTGAATCAAGACTTGGCAGTAAAATCGTTGGGGTTTTTTTTTTTTTTTTTTTTCAAAAGCACAGAAATTATGTTAAACCAAAAAACACACCAAAAGTTGACTGATATCCTTATTGCTGTGGTCTAGAAATAAAATCCTGAGTCAGCTTTGGCTTGGACCAAGACAACATAGAGCAAAACTGCACTAAACCCAACTTAAGACTAGCAGCCTGAAATATCCAACAAGGTTTTGAAACATGCCACAGACACTAGATGCTGCAACAATAAACCTCATCACATAAGGGAACCTGATGAATTTAAGCAGGCAGTGGCAGCCAAGGAGAAAGGTGAGTGGCAGCATCAAACTTTGGAAAATTAGAAACTAGAGCTATGTAAGGGCTTCTGACAAACAGGTACACTGTTCACAAGCTGGTGCTAAAGTCATCTTCATTGATTTTGATCTTTTTTTTTTAAAGTCTCATAATTTTTTAGCATCCTAACTGCTAAGACTTATCATGGAAGAACCAATTTTCAACAATCCACAAATCAGCTCCAGAGCAGATGAGTTTATGATGCACGTCATTTGTAGAGTTTTGATTTCCTGTCAAGAAGTCCACCTTGCTGCAAGTGAAAGATATTCAGGGGAAGAAATATCAAAATTTGAAAATGCACACACTATTCTTCTGAAGCCCCTCATCTGTGTCCAAAAGACAAAAACAGGTGACAGTGTTTCATGTCAAAGTGAGGCCAAAACATCATGGGTGTGTGAGCTAGATTGTAGATCGTCTACAACCTGTTAAAAGTTGGGGCAGAAGTCTCATTTCCTGTCAGACCCCTTGATAACACAGGGATTAGGGAATTTTTACACAGCTGTGCCAAAAAAAACCAAAAACTATTGTGCATAGAAACTTCAACTCTTAAACTTCAAGATTATCTCACTCTGTCCTTACACATTTCCAGCTGCCTCTCCTCTAATCCTGAGTCCAGACTCCTACTGCTTGCCATTTTGTAGTTAAAACATTTTTGGCTTCATTTCTGACTGGCTGGGCACTCAACCTTTACAAGAAAGGTTGAGAGACTTCTTAGGGCCTGTCCCAAAGTCCCCCCTTGGCCCTACAATTCATCCCTATCCCTAAGTTTGGAGTCGTGTTTCGGAGGGGTAAGGTGTCCCATTTCTCTTAAGCACCGAGGGGGAGTGGACGTTCTGCCCCTTCGAACGGAGTCTTAGTCTGAATATCTCAAAACTAACTACATACATCAGGTTAAATGACTTAAACCACATAAAGTCATACGATGTGGCAAGCAGCTACATCTGCTGAGTAGTTTACTGTTTTGCAGCCAAGACATTAACCAATCTAAGAAACATATTGGTTTGATATTTTTGACAAGTGCTTGGAGTCTGTTTTGAAATGGGAATAAACAACCAATTGAAATACTATCAAATGTAATAGCCAAATGGCAGGAACAGAAATGTATTCATAAAGGCAAAATATGAAAAAATAAAATCATTGCAGTGCTACAGTGGTGCCTCTTTTTTACAAATCCTGGTAGAGACCACAGCAAAAATAGGGTAAAAAACAAACAAAAAAAAACCCTCAAATGCTCAAATTACCATCCTACTAAAATTGCAAATTGCAAAACTGACAAAAGTAACTGGATTTTTTTTGGCAAATCCTCATTTAGCCCTAATGTGAGATTGACTGATACCAAGCAGAGCATTTCCTTCCCTTATTGACAAAAACATCCCTTTGTAAATGATGCCCAGAACCACATTTACAACAAGTGGGCAGAAAGTAAGAAGTGGTTTCTGACACCAAACTGAAAAACACAAGTAATTTTAGAATGCAAAGAGTCTGACATGCCAGTGATCACAGATGTCTCCATATGAAGCTAGTCCTGGTCAGGTGTAAACAGAAGCTCCTCCCTCTCCCCCTCAGTGTATGTCATTCAGTATGTGCTATACTCCTGGGCTTCTAGGCTGGCATTCACACATGCCGGCCAGCTGTGGAGTGCTGTCTCTCTGTGTGTGCTCTTTTCAGACTGAGGAAAGGAGTGATAAAGGAAAGACAGGAAGTTGAGCAGGGGGAGTTCAAAAGGGGAGGGAAAAGAGAAGAAGTGAAGAGGAAGAGGGGAAGGGTGGGGTGTAAGGGACACCTGCTGCCGTGATGAGTCATACTACTGAACCCCCATACACATGAACACACACACCCCGTGGCAACAATAAAAGCACCGATGGCCAGAAGGCAATGCACACACTCTCACACCCTCTGTGTGTTCAGAAAGTGCTTCATTTGCACACAAGTCAGCAGACACACACAAAGCAAGGTAAGTACATGCGTGTCTGACTTCTTTGTGTGTACTGCAAACAAATCACCCTTACGCACACACATCGAAGGAAGGGTGTGGCAACAGAGCTGGGTTATTTATAGATGTACTTCCTCACAGAGAGGTAGACAGAGAGAGAGGGGGGGTGGTTTGAAGAGAAAGCAAGGTCAAAGGAGAGGAGTGAGCTGACTGGACAAGTAAAGCGCCTGATTCTCTGTGTATTGTGCGCGCACACACCTGGCTGCAGCCGCAACCACAGAGAACACCTGACATTTACAGGACCAAAAAAAAAACAAAAAACTGGCCTGCACTAAACAGTCTTCGTATCAAAGGTTCTTCCAAAACTGACGAACATCCAAATTAGCGCACAGTCCTAAGAGTCTGTTGTGAAAGAATAAATATGCAAGGAAAACATAAAATAGGTTCTACACAGCTAAAGATTTTACCACATTTGTTCAATTCAGAATTTGTGTGGCATTGACAGTAATCAACCTTTCTTTCTGCACATGCATGAAGACTATACATTAATGCAGCATGACATGTTGGTGAAGATTCATCCAAACATAAAAATCATGCTCAAACATTACTGTGAAATATCAAAATATGTTGATAGTATAACAAAATACAAGTCTAAGTGTTTCAATTTAATGGTATGAAATCAAGTTTTGACAGAAGCTTCCATCATATTCACTTTGGCTTCACATATTTACTGTACATTGAAAATGCAGCCTGTGTTAAAAAAATAGATGTAAGGATGATGTCAATGACTGGTTTGCATTGGGGGCACCTGGAAAACTGAAGTTGTGGCCTGTGGTCTGATCTTTTCTACGTGAACCCAGGACTTCCCAAATAAGGAGATCAGGGACTTTACAGCTTTCCCTAGGCCTTACAGTTATTACTATTGCTTTATCATGGTCATTTTGCATAATTGATAGTTGTCTCCTTTCAGCTAGATGAAATTATCAAGTGTCATACTCCCCATCACCGTTTTCACTGTTTGATTTGACTAGGGCTCTTAATGTCATCTGGAGGCGCTCAACTTCTACAGGTACCTGTGGTAAGTTTTTTTTGTATATTGCAGTTAAAAGACACCTATTCAAGTTATGTATAGAGTGTTTACAATGCTTAAAAGGCAAACAATATGCATTTGTATATGCACAATGAGGTATAGGTGTTCCAGAAGTATGGTTGTAATGATGTCATGGTGTTACGATTAATCCCGATTTTAAACGTCACGGTAAATTAATTGTCAAGGATGTCAAAAACCGTCTCATCAAGTACAGTAGATTAAGAGCGGAACAAAAGGCACGCCAATATGCGCTTCCTGCACAGAACGAAAGCAACATTACACAAGTGCTCCATTCAACATTTCACAAGTAAAAATTGTAGAGAAGGAACATGCTAACTGTCAGTCTTTATCCACTTTTATGTTCAGACACGACAAAGTGCACAGTAAAATTTCGCCCAGAGAAGGTTCGCTGTGGGGGGTGGACGCATTTCTGATTGTTTTGACCATAAATATTTTCTCTATGCGAGCTCACTTTTGTTTCCATAGTTTGCATTCGCTACCATCATCTACGCAGCTTCAGGCTACCATTGCGCAACCCATTCACAACAATCTGGCTGCATAGCTTCTGTAGAGTAAGGCCATTCTTCTCCAGCAGCTCAGACTGTCATACAAGCTTCAGGAGGGTTAACTTGTGAATTGATGCAGTAAACACACTGATCACAAGGCAAACTGCACAAAATAGTCTGATGAGCCTGTAGAGACTGCAGCCGACATTCTAACAGGTAATTACAGTTTGAATTCGAACTTTTCACCTCATACTTGAACGAATGTTCAAAGTTCAAATAAAAAGGGACAGTCCTAATAAGTACTGTTGTGAAATGAATTTGCACAAAATTGTAGTAATTGTGAAACCGCGATTATTTCTCAAAAAACCTCTAATCCTTACATCTCTATCCAGAGGTCAGACCCAATATATAGTGCTACTTTATAAAGTGTACTGGATTTATATTAAAAAAAATACATATTTTTAGGCTTATACTTTGCTAGTTGTTTTAAATAACTAAAACACAAATGGTTATTGCAATAATTTGTATGGTCTATATCAGGGGTTTTCAGAATGCGGGATAGTGAGCCTCCCATAAGCGTCCCATAAGAGAACCCAAAAGCAGCTGTGCCCCCCCCCAATATTATTATTATTACAATATTACTGTTACTGTTGTTGCTTTGTATATTCCATGCAGGCTTAAAAAAAGGTTTCAATAATACATTTTATACAGATCTTTATTATTTAAACATGTTTGTATGTTCTTAAGCATATTTTTTAAACATTTTAAACATCTTTATCCTGTGTATGTGCTTAAATATCTTTTTCAAACACATTTTAACATCTTTATGTGTTTTAACATCTTTTTAAATACATTTTAACATCTGTATGTTTTTTGACGTCTCTTTTAACACATCTTGACATCTTTGTGTGTTTTTATCATTGCCCATTATTACCAGACACACGTCTTTGGCAGCAGTAAAGAGCAATGTCTCGCCAATGTTGTGGGGTTTCTTCGCCTTCACAATGCGTAACGTTATGTGGTATGATGCTTCGGTGCCTTGGTATTTACAGTGCCAAACATCTCCATGACTTTCATCTGTGATCACAATTCATTAAGGTTCCTATCAAAAAACCCGTGGCTTGGTCTTCAGACTTTGGTGCTTAGTTTCAATATGACGCCAGAGTTTACATGGTCGCATACTGTCATAAGCTAGCACCTCTGCAAATAACACACTGTGGCAGCAGAGCATCGTCAGGACCAGTCCATGAAAAGACAAACTTTAAATAATCAGGGTTGTACTTCCTCCGTTTGCTGCTCACCTCAGACTCTGTGTCCTCTCTCACTTTCACTTGAGGTACTAAAAATCGATGCATTTTGCCCCTCGCATGTACGGTAGTTAGCCAACCAGATGTTTACACTGGTTTTTCTTTTTTATTCAGGTTTATTTTTTCTCATGCTGCGCCTCCCCTGAAGTCCTCTGGCGCCCCCCAGGGGAGGCACACATCACACTTTGAAAACCGCTGGTCTATATAAATGTTAGGTAAATGTTATGTTAAACACTACAGAAATAAATTCAGCTATCTATTACATGTTAAAACATATAGAGGTGTGTGAGAACAATAATGCCAACAGCATAATAAACAAAAAGAATGCAATAGTAAAATGTTAATTTTACCCAACAAAGGCAACAGGGCTGGCATTGCTGTATTATTATGGAGCAGTAAACTTCTGTTAGAACTTTGGAGACAACATCTAGTAGCCATTGGTGGTATTGCACAGACAGTTCTGCACTGGCTTCATTTTGCAGGTTAATGCTTTCCCCTAGATTGTAAAACTTTAGGCATACAGGACAAATATACTCAGCTACTTCAAATGGTCCTGAAAAATGCACAATGCCACTAACAACAAATACATGGTATACCTAGCTAAGACATGTGGTGACAGGGCTATAAGCCTGTAAGTAAACAGTAAGGTCCCAAGAGTTAGCAACACAACATCTTGGTTAGGCCAATGAAACATAAGCTTCAGTCTGCTCTGTGGTGGTTTATTTGTTCATACAGAGATGCAAATAGTCTGAGCTCGGAGAAAACATACTGTCGCATAGTATGGACCACATGAAAAACCTTTGAGCTTTAAGACTCATTTCTCCACCCACTCGTGGAAATCCTGTACAAATCCCCCCAAAATGCAAAGAACTTACTTGTTGGTTCTCTCCACCCAGGGGCAGATTTTTTTCTCTAAAATTTTAAAAACTAGTAAAAAGTCACAGTTCAAAGAGATAACAAGAACTACTTCAACTCAAACACACCTCTCTTAGAAAGACACAGAAAGGAAGAGGGGAGTGGGGAGGAAAGATGAAAGGATACACTTCACTTCAGCAGGAAGAGGTGGAATTAGAGGGAGGGGAAAGGAGGAGAAAGAATAAAAGAGAAGATAGTTGGGTGATTGCACCAGTCCACCATTTTAGAGTAGCGGTGAATGGCCGGCAGCCATTATTATGCTAAATTAACCTGGGAGCTCCAGGCCGCCACTCAAGATGGAGGAAAGCCTGACAACAGATAAGAGCTAGTTTACCAACACACACACTTGCATGAGGGGCTGAGAATGAACTCCCCCACCCCCACATTTCCTCTGCCCTCTCACAGACAGAGTTGTGGCTGTGGAGTGGTCAGCAGCATGGCCTTCATTATCATTAGACGCCATTTTCTGCCACAAAGATTACACACGACCCCTCCCCCAACACATGCACACGCACAAAACGCCTGCCCCCTCACCCTCACTCTAGGTCCCCCCAATTCCCCGCCCCCTGTCTCTTTTCCAGTGGCCGGTGCATGAGTACGCGCACACACACCTCCCCCAGCGCTGACCCTTGCCTGCTGCTCTGGCCCTCCTTCTTCCTCAGGATAAAAGGAGGCGAAAGGAGAGGGAGAGAGAGAGAGAAGGAGACAGAGGGAGAGAGAGAGACATGGGGGCCGTCCTGACACATTCCACAGTCCGATCAAGTTTCCACCTTCACAATGAAAGCACCTCTGACTCACACACACACACCAACATTCAACCCTCTGCCTCTCCGCCTGTCTCTGATCTGACAGACTGAGGGGGACAAAGTGAGAAAGCTTCCCCACCAGCAGAGTGCACTCATCAAGCAAGGGCAACAAGATGGAGACAAGTGTTGCTAGTAAACACTAAAAAGGAGAAGTGATAAGACCAGAGAGGAAGAGTGAAAGGAAGACAAGAGAGCAATAAACTAACTCGAAGCAAGGGGAACCAAAGCTGATATTTTAAACACTGATAAGTGGTAAACCTTCAGTCTACCTCTTAAAGATCCCCTAAAGTTGGGTTATTAGACATCTGACAATATGCTGCACCAATTCATAGCTTCATTCTGATATAGTTTTAGCATAAAAAGTTCAACCTCATATAAACATGATCAACACAACAATCCATTCTGGCATCTCAGTGTACACAAATATTGTTCAAGAGTAACTGTTGAATGCAAGACATTTCAGAGATGGCTTCAAATTTCCACAACATGCTTGTATAAACTACTTAATATATCATGAATGGCACCAGAATTTTTCATCAAACACAATCACCAACCTCTGCAACAGTGGTTCCTGACCTTTTTTGGCTCGTGACCCTATTTTAATGTCACAAATTTCTGGCAATCCCAAATGTTCAAAATGGAGGGATTTTTTTTTTTTTTTGCTAAAATTAATTTGTTTTTGATCATGTAATAGTTTGCTATACTATATTGCAAATAAACGTTAATTTTAGATGACATTTAGGCTATATAATGTGTATTATTATGGATGGAGGCAGAAAAGCCAGGTTGAGATTACTGCACAAAGTGAGAATTTTTATTTTCCTTGGATATGTACAGTCAGTCCAGCTTGTATTTACAAGGCTGCAAATTAAGACTGAACAAACAATAACTCAAACTATGAATTATGACAGAGCTGCAGCATCTGAAACAGACCACAATGAACATTTGACAGAAACAGTATCACAGTGCTTCAGTTTCAGCTTCAGAGTTTGTCATGTCTTTTATGTGTTGTGATTGTCTCTTAACTCACCATATATATTTTATTGGCAAGTTTTTTCAAAATCAATTATTAGAAATTTCAGGCAACCCCAAGGTTGAAAAACACTGCTCTACAAAGATATATCACTTTGCAAGAACTTTTACTAAAACAAAGAAAAAACTTTAAGTGGATTGTTACTTCACACTCAACAATCCTGTCATAATTATACATTTAATATGAATATATCTGAATAAATCAAAACAGGAATACATCATTAGTATTAAAAATGAATAATATGAAGGCAGGATATGTTTTTCTTACAATAATCTACAATCTCATACATATCTAGTGTATTCTTCCATCATTGTCCAAATGGTACATTCAACACACACGGTTCTACTGCCCAAAATTACTCACTAAAGCTTCAAATGTGCATTAATCAACCACTGAAAATGGTCCCCAACCACTGCACTCACTCACTTTCATTTGATTAACAGTACAGGTAAAGACCTACAGATTCAGTTGGTCGAGGAAGTAACAGAGGAAGCAATTAAAATTGTGGACAATTGTGGAATTAAGTGCCACAAGCAGGGTAGGAAAATCAGCTCTGATCTTATCAAAAGCATTGTTGACCGCAAATAAGGAATAAAAACAAAACAGAATAACACAGGCCTCATCCATTAAGGAGAGACGAAGAATGGAGTGCCAGAGAGTCACAAAGCAGTTATTGTAGTCATCACACTGAAAAATCAACTCTTAGTTTGTAAAGGCCAATAGCATTTCAAACATGAGTACCAAGCACAGAAAGAAAACAGTGATTTTTGATAAAAATACGACCAAATTAGAAGGTGACTTTAGTTGTGATGTGCATGAGCTGACAAGCTCTATTGAAGAGCATCTATACTGGAAGAGTGATCAGTCTTAATATCTTGGTGTCTTGTAGCTCGAGCTCTTCGCTTCACTAAGCCCTGTGATCACACACATTCAGTGGCAGGTGGGTGTTTCACAGCTCAAGGGTTGTGACCTCTTCGGTTTCCCCTGGTTTATCATGTGAGTGATGTGTGTGTCAACATATATTCTCTTCAGCAGTTACTAAAGCTTTTGTGAACTGTACAGTGTTAAGTATTAGAAGCTACATTTGAGATTTGTAATGGATACTTGAAAGTACGCATCTCTACTACAATGCTTTCATTTAACATTTGTCAGTGGTTTATAATCCACTTGTATCCACTGGTTACCACCTGAGCTGCACATGTATACATGGAACTGAAAATCTCACACTTCCATTTAGTGGTTGGAGAGGCACATTGTATTTAAAGTTGTATGGGTATGAAATCAAGTACTGCCACAAGGTGATTTGGGATTTACTCATTTAAAAAGGTAGTACAGAGCAGTTTGGAAGCATTCAAATCCACAGAAACAAACACGAGTTCTTACCTGGTTTTCTTGGGGGTCTTAGACCTGGGTGTGGAGTTCTTGGGTTTCTTTTCCTTGGGCTCCTTAGGCTCTTTGGGGGTCTTGGGTGTTTTGGGCGCTTTGGGCGTCTTCGGGGTCTTGGGCTCTTTGGGCTCCGTGCCCTCTGCCTTCTCCTTTGGTTTCTTTTTCCGCTTTTTCTTGTCCTCCACTGGCAGCGAACTTCCCTCTACAATTCCTGTGCCAGTAACTTGTTCTCCTGCGTCACTTCCTGTTCGGGGAAATTCTGACTTTACGTCTTCCTCTCCTATTTTCTTTCCTCCCTCCTCTTCCTCTCCATCTACTACTTTTGCTTTCTTCTTTTTCTTCTTTTTTGGCTTGGTCTCCTGGTCGCTAGGCTGCTCTGTGCTGATAGGCTGACCGGAGGCACCGGTGCAGACTGTCGGCCTGTCAGGAACCATCACTGAGGCATCGCCTGACGGGTCTGTGGGGGAATGCTGGGGATAAGGAGGTGGCAAAGGGAAAGAAAGAGAGTTGAGTTATTCTGAAACTTTAAATCACATCTTGCTGAAACAGGCAAGTGGCAGAAACAAAAATCTAAGAATGTACTTCCCATAGTCAGTTGATAGTCGCACCTTAAATTGTATTTCAGCTGTTATCAAATAACCACAAAGACTTAGGTTATCTGTCACACTGAATCTGTATGTTTGACTTCAGAGATCAGAGGGATGCAAGACAGTTAATCCTAATGTGATTGATTAGATGTACTAGCCTGACATGGTATTTTACTTAGCGAAGGTTACAGGCCTTTCTGTATGGCACTGCCAACTGGTAAAGAACTCCTTAAAAATCAAATCCAATTAACAGTGAAAACTACACACAGATGAAATTATGGCAAAAAAATAATTAGCTGCAGGTTACCTTTTTTAAAATAACAAATACAACAAACCATGTCAAATTTAAATCACTCCGAACACATTTGCTATGAAACTTGTCTGCTAATGTGCCACTGGTTTGGCTACCAGCCTGTCAGTCAACACTGCAATGTCTGCTGCAGGCTGGAGGATGCATTTGCCAGTGATGCCAGACAACAGAGCAGAGGGGAGAAGAAATGGGGGTTCCATCTACCATCCTTCCATGCACATGGCCGCCACCTCCTCTCCTCGACTCCCCGTTGATACGGTTTCCTGCCCCCTTGAGCAGGCTAACCTTCGTAAACAAACTGGCTGACACCTCATTTTTCCTCCTCCTTTGCTCTCCTGCACACTAAAGCTGTTCTCCTTTCTCCTTCTCCTGCTCCCCTCCTCCTCATTGCTCTCAAGTAAGCTTTCTGTGACAGGAAACTGGTTACCAGCTGTTGGGAGGCTCTCCAGCTGCCTCTTTTCCCTCTCCCTCTCTCCCATCCCTCCTTCTCTCCCTCTTTCTCTCTCTCCAGCTGCTCAGGGTCCCAGTAGCAGATGGGAAATCAGGCATCATGACACGAATAAATTATCTCCATACTTCAAAAAGGCGCAGCGAGGGAGTATGTGTGTGTGTCATACGAGAGCGGGAAAGAGTATGCCTTTGAGAGTGTGTGTATGTGCGCATGTAACACATGTGTGCACTTCTGTGTGGCAAAGTGTGTCAATGAGGTGTGTGTGAGCATCAGCAAGTTTACAGCAAAATGCCACGGCAGCAGCTCCGGTATGTACACACATTTAGCAAAGCTTTGGTGTTCACGTGGAGGAGGACAGAGTTAAGGTGCTATCACTGAAGTCCACTACCATCAGGAGAATGCTAATGTGCACACGCACACTTCACACCAAACTACTGCAAGGTCACGCATGCACACAAACACCTGCTGACACACACGTAAACTGAGCCATTTAGACACAAATGGGGGGAGAGAGGGAGATGGCTAAGGGAGAGCGAGAGATGGAGAGAATGACAGAGAGACAGTCAAAGATGGAGAGCGAGAGAGAGAGATGGGAGGATGCAGTGCCAAGAGATAAATCTGTCCTCCTGCCAAGCTTCCTAGATAATCAATCACACGAATGACAATAGAGACACACACACAGTGTATACACAAACAATCACGCACACACAAACCCTCGAGTCCTGCGTCAGGTCTGATGTTCTGCAGGGTGGATTTAGCTTGCTGGTGTGTTGAGTTATACTGGTTGAAATCCAGCTCTCCGCCAAGAATAGAAAATATCATTGGTCACATCAGACACGCCACACATCCACTCAAAAACAGGTTGGAATAACCAAGAAGTGATATTACAAAGAAGAAAAAATGAAGGACAGTGGGGGTGAAGAGGGGTGAGGAAACTGCAGGAGGAAGGGAAAGCTAGGAGAAGAGAGAGATGAAGGGTTAAATGCAGCAAGCAGAAACACTTAACACTCCCCAAGGATGAAGTGAAAGGAAATCCTGTTGTTTCTCCCCTTGCTCTGTCCATCCATCCATCCATCCTTCTCCAATTCTCAGCAGACGGCTGCTATCTGCCTCCCCTCACTTGGTGTGTTACAGTCGCAATGTTATCTAAAGAAAGTCAATATCCTTCATCTTGCCATCCAGAAGTTTAAAAATCACTCATTACCAAGCTGTCAGGAAAAGCCTGATCATGTCAGATGGACTTCCTCCCTTTGATGAAACCTTTTTTGCACTTTGCTGTATCATTGCTCTTTGGCAAACTTGAGTTCACCTCTAAGGTATTTAGGTGAATTAGTAAGTAGTAATGCAAATCAAAACATTCTGTTCAAATACAGAATTGAAAGACGTTTTCCTAAACTAAATACTTTCAGAAACATGTAGTCATAGTGTCTATCTACTGTGAAATAAGTGCCACCACAGGCATTGGGCACAATTTTCCCACATTAACCAATATTCCATCCATGTCTCCTATTGCTTTATGTTACTGGCTTTTTTTGCCTGTGAAGTGACCCATAATTATATTAAAGACATTAAGTAGCAAAGTATACCTGAACTTAACTGTTCTAATTATAGTAAAATTGAATACCAATTTCTTAATTGCCTTAATTGCCAAGTCTTTATGCGGAAAGAAATGCCAGAATTCAAAGATCTCACATAATAGAGATCTCTCGTATATTCTTCAGCTGCACAAAGTGATGGCAAGTGTAATCATCTCATCCCTCAATGATCAAACATCAAAGAGTCATCTAAAGTATCTAAAGGAGGAAGTGCCTCCTCTCTGTTCAATGCAGCAGCGGCACTTGCATGGCTCAGCTCTTTGGGCGAGGTGGGGCTTCCAATAAAAATCACTCAACCACCAAAACCAAGATGAATCAGTTTACTGACTAGCTTGGCAAGTTGCCCACACTAGTGCTCCTATTATCTGTCCTCAAAGGATTATGAAGTGCACCATCTTTCAGAACAAGGACGCATCCAAACTGAAACTGCTGTGCCTCTCCATGGGTGATTTTCACTTCATTTTCAAGAAGGGGTGCTGCATGTCTCACTGATATGTCCACCTCTACCATGTTTGCATGCCGTTAGCTCTAAAGGTCTAAACTTGAACTTTACAAGAAAGAGAAACAAGGGAAAACTGGCAGCATAAATTGTGAATATGAAGGGTGTGATAAAATACTGATAGACTTGAGTAATGCAATATTGTTGTGACATTGAACAGACATTGAAATTCTCAATGTCAAACACTGTATTCATTATTTAAGAATTCACATGATATATACTGCCTTCAGATTTTTTGCAATATGGAATTTAATTTGCTTACAGACATTTTTGAAACATGCTTTTATGTCTGCAAGTGCAATTTGGATGGAGCACATGAAATAAGCTGCTGTAAAGTAGTGAATTTTCATTTACTGCAATCTGCAAAAACTACAGAGTCAATTGAAGCATTTCCTACAAGCTGCAGAGCCACTGAGGGCTGTATGGTATAGTAGCTCACTGACAGCACACATGAGTGGGGGAGGGGCGAGACAGCCATGCTATATGTCAACTAAAGTGCGGCACGCAACACAGTGTGTGTGTGCGTGTGTGATGTAGAATAAAGGTCACAGCACAGCACTCTGCCGGAGCTGTGACCTTGAGCTGCTGACGAAGGCGTGCGTGTGTGTGCGTGCATGTGTAATAACCATGCTTAGTGAACAGATGGAGCTTAGAGTACCAGACATACAGTCATCATGACTGACTGACCAGCGTGGTGTGTTTGTCTCTTTCTAACAAGTGCATCATGAGGCAAAGAAACAACTCCCTTGCTATGCCCACACACACACCCTGTACCAAGTACTCCACTGGATAGGCTATCCTATTTCCCCAGGCACGTTTGCCATCCCGTTCCAGACCACACTATCCCAAGCCACACTGTCAACATGTGTGTGTGTGTGTGTGTGTGTGTAATGACAGGGGCTGCCGGGCCTGGAGCTAGAGTCAGGACGGCGCACGCAGTCAGTGCGCCCAGGCGAGAAGCCGGGCTCACCAGTCAACCTGGCATCTAGGTCAGGAGTGCTGGATAAATTAAGTGTGACGGCTGAAATGTCAACCACAAAACGCAGCAGCACAGGGTTGGAGGTGGGGGAGTAGTAAGTGAGGAGAAGGGAGTTGTGCGAGTGAGAATGGAGGAGAAAAGTGGGACTGGATCTGTGTATTTGTGTGTGTGTGTGTGTGTGTGTGGCCACAGGGCTGCTATTGTGTGTGAATGGGTCAGTGGAGAAAGGGGGCTTTGAGCAACAAAACAAGCTAATGGAAGCCGAGGGCACGTGACGCAAGCGGCGGAGACTGAGCACGCTCATGCACAAGCATGGAGGTTGCCATTGAGACGGCTAACCTCTTCCCATCAGCCCTCCCCTTCTTCTTCTCGTCTCCTCTGCTACAGATCCCAGACTCCCTCTCTTGAGATCTTTGCTTGTTTTCCCACTTCTGTCCCCTTAGTGGTTTCCCCCTCCCCCAATCTCCTAATCACCCCCAAGCTTTTTTTTTCTTCCTCCTGTTTTTAAAATGTCTCTGTATACATCCGGCTAAACAGCTACTAAGAGATGAACCCCTGAAATGGTTAAGACAAACAGTGAGATGCAGACAGACAGAAAAACAGACAGACAGGCAGGCAGGCAGAGAGCGGAAAGAGAGGAGACGGGAGGAGGGAGAGACAGGAAGGGAGGTTTCCTCTACTGAGAAGGGGGAGATGTGGGAGCAAGAGGGTGGAGAGATTATGCTGGTGGCGCCTCTGTGTGTGCGCGCAAGGGTTCATATGTATGTGCATGTGTGTCAGGATATGCAGCTCACAGGAAACAAACAGCTGCAAAAATCCATTTCCCCACACACACACACGGAAACACAACCACACACGAGGCCGACAGAAGACGACACAAAAGGCTAAAAACACACTGATGTGAACAAACACACAAAAACCCCACTGAAACAGTGCCCAATGCACCGCTGTGTTCTCAAATGTCATGTACACACACATTTATGCACACACTGCACACTTCCCTTACACTCCAAACACACACGTTCCCCCACCCACATGAAAAATAAACATTCACATGAAATACACCCACACATGAAAACAAATGCACAAGTCTTGATCTCTCAAATACAGAGTGCTGCTACCACATCAAAGGGTTTGTTTGACGGCAACTCACCTGTACGTGAGGCACTTTCTGTGGGGTAAGAGGGGGTGAGGAGAGCGGGTGGGAAGTAGGAGGCGGAGGTGCCCATGGGTGGGAAGCCTGGTTGGGGGGAGGGGGCGTGCTCTGCAGGTGGTGTGGATGAGGGGGCAGGTGTTGATGCTGTGCATGAGCATTCTGAGCAGGCGGTGCTAAGGCCTGGTTTGTGGGTGGTGCTCCAAGTTGACTGACAGCAGGACCCTGGAAACCCATGGATGAAGGCGGAAGGGTTTGTCCGCTTCGCGAGGCCTGCTGTTGGGCCTGGAGCAGGCGCTGGTCACCTCCCTGGCCAACTGGGGCTTCATGAGGCCCTGGGAGAACAAACAGGGAGAGGACTATAATATCAGCACCAACCATATCAATGTATGATGTTAAACAATAGTAGCATAAAACAGGTAGTAGTAGCAGTGATTAAGTATCCTGATTACTTCCATTTGAGTCTTTGCAGGTTTCAACAAGTTAAACTCAATTACATGAATGTGTGTCCTATGTCTACCAGGGCTGTGAGTCAAATACACAGCACGAACAGGAAGAAGATGTACTTCATTTACATTCCGTCAACAACTTCTATGTATAGACACCTATAGGCATTAATGTATTGGTGCTTTAGAACATAACAGCTATGAAAAAATACAATTAAAATTTTTTTCATTTTATTTTTCTTGCCATCAGCCTAGTGCTTACTCAGCCACTGCTCTCTCCCTTCAATGTCACTCTCTCCCTTCCATGTTTGAGAGGAGAAGAGGAACAAAGTTTGAGTAGTTTAGAAATACAAACAAGAAATGTTATGTACTTCACCCTTAACTTAAACCATTTCAGACCTGTCAAAATAATCCATGTGGCTAACCTTTTTTCTCCCTGTGATTTTAACTGTGAAATACACCATCAACAAGAGAAAAAGTGAGAGAAAAAAAATAAAAGCTGCAAGACCAAGGTGTTGTGTGCCTACCTTGTGGTGACTGGAGCTGAGGCCTGTTTGGGCCCATTTGTAAGCCACGCTGCGGCCCCATGCCTGGATACATCTGCCCTGTGTTGGGAGGCATATTGTGGGGCTGCTGGTGTTGGGGGTGTGTGGCAGATAGGGGGGTTTGGGGAGTTCTTGGTGGGTGTGACACAGCATTGGGTGGGGACTGCAGGGCTGTGTACCCTGAAACATCTGGGGGCCCAGCCAGTCCTGCACTAGGAGGTCTACCCTGTTGGGGAGGGGGGGTTGGGGCTCCAAAGACCCGCATGGGTGACATGGATGAGGGAGAGGGGTAGGATCCCTGAGCTGGGGGGGCAAGGTGGGACTGGGGCTGGTTTTGGGACTGGGGGAGATTTTGAGGGTGCTGGGGGTGGCTTAGGGGATGCATAGGTTGACCCTGCTGCCCTGCCTGCTGCTGCATTGGGGCAGAGTGAGCCTGATGAGGCGGTCCAGGGGGGTATCGCTGAGCCTGTTGCCCCCCTCCTGGGCCAGACCCCTGGTTGAACCTCTGGCCGAGCTGCCCTGGTCCCATGGCCTGGCTGGTGTTCGCACTGACATTAGCATTCGAACTCTGGCCCATCCCAGGTCCCATGGCCCCATACTGGCCCTGATAACCAGGATACTGGCCACCCCCAAATCCCCCCATGCCCTGTTGGTGTTGGTGGGGATGTGGAGGCTGTCGGGAGGGGGAGTGTGGGTATCTGGGTGTGTGACCCATGTTGGGATAGCCCTGGGGTTGTTGTTGGGGCTGGGGGTGTCTCATTTGGGGCCCAGCCATCCCAACATGTCCCAAGTAGTGAGATGGGTCCTGAGCAGGAGGGGGTGCCATGCTCTGTGAAGGGTAGTGTTGGTTCATGCGTGCTGCATTGGCTGCCGGTGGGCCTTGCATCCCACCATAGTTGCCTTGAGACATCTGGTAGCCTCCCATCTGGTTAGGACCCCCCCCTGTCTGTGTAGGAGGCTGCTGATAAGCTGATCGGCTCTGCTGCTGCTGCTGTTGTTGCTGGCCCCAAACTCCACCCCCACCACCTCCTCCCCCAGTATCACCCGGGTACCCATGGTGGGGGTTATTAGAGTTAGCTGGGTTATTATGGTAGTGGGAAGCCATGCCATTCATGGCTGTATTAACGTTGGGTGGCCCCTGGCTCGGACCATTCTGGGCCATCATTCGTCCACCAGGGGTTCCAGGTTGTTCATAGCCTCCATATGAGCCATGGTCGTACATCTGACCCAACTTTGGCTGCCCTGGGCCAGGTCCAGCGCCATGAAGCATTCCCTGGTGGTATGCCCGGTTTCCCTGGTGCTCATGGTTCAAAGTGGGATTAGTCTGCTGGGCTAGAGGGTTGGACTGGGCTGGGGCAGGCTGCTGAGGGAAGCAGTCTCCTAAACCATCTAATCCATCTGAGAACAACCCTGCATCATCCCCAAATAAACTCAGCATCCCTGGGTCCGCCATGGTTGGTTGAGGGGCCCACAGATGGAGGGGACTGGATGGAGGGAGGTGGGTTGTGCAGTGAGGAGCTAATCAGCTAGCTGCTAATTTGAAGCTTGCTACTCCATGGTCCTTATTCAGGTTTCTAGACAGAAGACAAAAAGAAACAATTAAATTAATTTTACTCCTCAAAAAATGTCTGAATACAATATTCGAAACATGATTAAAGCAGTGTTTTGAATGAAGACCACTTTTCCACATCATTTTCCCCATTTCTGCTATGAAAAGGTTGCAACATGCTTGGTTTTTTGTTCATAATAATTAAGTCAGTGTTGAGTCAAAAGACTGAAAGGTATACCACCAATCTGATTTACCTTAAGATGACATAGTACATGCAATATCTATATTAGGGATGTCTTGATCTGATCTACAAATTGGAATTGGCTGATCTGGCATTTTTTAGAAGATCGGATTTAGTCAGGAGATCGGGCCGATCCGGGCCCAGTTGTGTGCGTTTGTGTGTATGGGGGGTAAACAAACATCCTGTCCCCTCAAATTAAAGTTTCCAAAGGTACGGAAAAGCTGCACAACAGCAGGAGGCTTAGGGGAATTAGTAAAGTGTCTACAAGTTTCATTTTCACTTTAAGGTCTGGTAGTGATGTGTGAGCTGGGTTTTTTTTTTCAACCCGAAGAGGCTTTTGTGGAATTATTTGATCCAACCTGCCCTGCAAATAAACTGACATTCTTTTGACCCACCCCAACCCGACCCGTGAGTGACCTGCTGATTCGTGCATCACTACTGCACAGAACGGAACACACCCCAATATAATACCTGGACGGACCTGTCCATAGACGTGCTATAGTGGCAAACATATGGCCCATGGGCCAAAACTGACCCACCAAAGGTTCTAATTTCACCCACAGTATGAATTTAGAAAGTGCAAGAGTCAAAGGTGTCATACTTACTTTAATTCAGGTTCCACATTCAGCCCAATTGTGATCCCAAGTAAAATAAAGGCATAATAATCTATGAATAATGACTCCAAATTTAAATCGAAATTTCTTTGTAAAAAGTTGGTATCTGATCATTATTGGATCGGTATTGGCAAAACTAATCCCCCCAAAAAAATCGGATCGGAAGCAAAACAATCCAGATCGAGATCACTATTCTATATTTTGGCAAACTACCAACACTCATTTAATGTTGCCTTCAAGGGTATAGGTGATTATGCATAAATACAGGCAGAGAGCAGTCAACTAAAGTTAGCTGCTGAAAGCATTAGTGGATGTTAGGGCTGGGCAATCATGACTGATCTTCAGGAAATCATAAAGGTTATATCTTAAAAAAAAACAAAACAAAACAAGATATTAGCAGCGTCAAAACTTTCCTGCTCAATTAACATTGGTATTGAATGGCAAGTTTACCAGTGCAACTATAGTATTTTGTATAGCACTAACCTGTGGGGACGTAGCATTAATGTTGCTAACACACAACAGCAGGCTTTTGAGTTAATTTCAGTTCATTTAGAGCAATACTTTAGCATCTGTCCTACAAAAGAGCTTCAGAATTAGTCTGCATTAAAGGTGAGGTACGAGACCTTAGAAAAACAGTTCAAGCAAGCTACATTTAGAAAATACACAATTCAAAAGTCTAAACCCCTTTCTTCAGACATCCCCCCCAATGCCACGCCTCCAGAATACTGGCACGCACAATGCTTGTTCCTGAGGGTTCATGAGCCTGCACAGCAACAGTTCGCCCAGCTCGGGCTGCGATCCGTGCATACCACATGCAGTCTCCTCCAACACCCCCGCTCTTACAGAACAGCCCCAGTTCATACCTATCTGACTAATGTTATATTTCCTAGTGATTTATGTTCATGACATAACAGTTTTCCGGTGAAATTTACATCCTAATACTGCTAATATAACTAGCCAAGCTCTGGTTTCATTTCCTGTACTAGAGCTCCAAGCCTGAAGCCTCTAAGAATGAGCGATTCATGCACGAAGAGGGGTACGCGCAGAAGGGGGAGGGACAAATGCCAGTTGAGTTTGATAGACATATCACCATTCAATCATTTAAAGTGGGTGCTCAAAATGATTGGATGGTGTTTTTTCAGTCTTGTCCGTTCCACAGGTGACTAAATTTTTTTTATTTTTGTGTTAGAGCATTTAATGAATTAGTTGTAATCGGGTGTGAAGAGGATTTTAAGCAATATGGTAAAAAATGCTCCAGGAAAACATCTTGAACCCGACCTTTAACTTGCAGAGTTTGAAATGTGTTTTGCTGCTGCTGACGACATAATGACAACAAATTATTTTAAGACCACAAGCTGACAGAAACTGAACTCTCATATGCAGTGGGTGTCGATTTATATGTAAGCCTTCCACTTCTGTAAGGTATAAAATTGATTTTTATTCTTTACAAAACCTGGGCTGGACAAATCAGTCCAACCACTCTTGGTAACTGAAGGAAACACTGCAGCTGTGACAGATGAAAATACAGGAAAATGCCAAATAGTGTTGCTGCTGGTCCAGAAGGATGCAAAAATTGCCGGGTCTCTAGTCAGACAACAAGGAGCTATTGCACAGCATACCCATCAGCAACAAAACAAGTAGAGGAAAAGTTTTAGTTTAGTTGACATGTAATAAAGGTGAGAAAATTGTGATTTATATAATGGATTGTGATTCTGTCTCAGAAGACTACCATATGACCTTCTGGCCAGATCATCTCAGTCAAAGTTTTACAGATGACATACATCACCAGCAGTTTGTCCATGATGAATTTCAATTTGACATAACAGACTAGTAAAGTAGTAGAAAATCTTCATCTAATGACTTATGTTGGAAGCTCTTCTATAATATTAAAGTACATTATTTAGACTTGAAGGAACTTAAACCAATGCAGCATAAAAAGTTATTACAAATTTTAATATTGGTTTGGAAAAACAGCCAATCCATGAAACTCCCATAACATTTAGTAAAATGGGGCATCTTCCAAATTACTTCCTTTGACCACTGCAGCAGCCTTATTAGTTGCTTAGCAGATGTGCATGTTTAGCAAGTTAATCAGTTCTGGCCACTCCAGAGAAAAACATGCACCCATTGATTTAAAAAAAAAAAAAAAAAAAGGGGAGAAAAAGCCTCTTCACATACCCCGAAACACACACATTTCACATTAGCACCCCCACCCCACCCCAACCCTCCCCCACTCCATTTTACTACCAAACAAAAGAACTTCTTTCTTTTCCAACACACACTCAGAGTCATTGAGTGTGTATGCATGTGTGTATGTGTGTGCTAGAACAAAGGGCCAAGCAGATGCAACTCTGTTTGAACAGCAGCAGCTGCCATCCAGCCAGAATCAGCCAGCCAACAAACCAGAGATTTTCAGCACACCACTCAGTCAACTAAACAGTTAACTACTCTCTTAGGCAGCCGTTCAGTTGGGTAACTAACCAATCAGAACAGAAAGCCAATCAGTCAGTCCTGGCAGCTGTTTCCCAACCCGGGAGTTAGCCACCTGCTACCATCTCAGGCTCTGTGCAATGACATCAATGTTCATTTCCCCAGATACACAAGACCTTGTCTGTTGTGTGAGTATCTAAAACCAGAAAAAAACTTAGGTTGTATGTAAGGAATTACAACACGCCAATCCGTATGGGTAAGAGGGTGAAGGTAGGTGGATCTGAGCTTGAGAGTGTGGGCCATATCAGAGACTGGGACAGGGAAGAGGTGGGGGAGGTCTGCTTGTTGCTTCTACGCAATGCAAAAAAAGAAAAGGGAAAAAAAGCCAACTTGTACCACTGCAGCGTTCCCCTCCCCCCTTCATTTCTTTCCTACTCCTCACACTTCTCATCCCTCCCACTAATTTTCCCTCAGTAAGCTACCGAATAATTACAGAGGTGAAAAACTGTTGAAAAATTCACATAAAAGTGCATGCATGAAATAACTTCCTCTTCCTGCCAACAATTTGGGGACTTATACAGAATGAAGTGGGTGAAAATCAAGAATTCCCATGGACAACTTGATGATCTATCAGAACTACAGTATCATGTTTTTTAATAGTTTCATTAACAGCACAGACAATGGAAAATAAGTGGCAAGTTGTGCTTGTTATTCAGAGTTCTTTGAGAACAAACCTCAAATCAAGACTGCATTTCACATTAATCATTCTGCCTGCTGCCACAAGGCCCAGATGTCTTTTTCCAGCTTTACTCAACAGGATAAAAATGTTGGAACTGATACGTGTCCACCAGTCTTTTGTCTTTTACACCATTTTGTAAGTGCCCAGAAATATGTTCCTTTTTTTTTGTAACCCAGCAACAATATGGATTTGGTGTATCCTGACCAGAGCCAACAATTATCAGAGATTGTTTCAATATTTGTTTGGACTGCTGATTGGTAAAAAAAAAAAAAAAAAAAAAAAAGCCATCTAAGGACATCACATAGGAATCTTCAATCTAAAAAATGGTCAGCAGATTGATCATTAATGCAAATATTTTTTGTTACACCCCAACTGTTAAGATTAGACATCTTATACTGATACTCTTTTCTTCCTAACATGTTATGTCTTCATTGATTTTAAAGTAATTTATTAACAACAGAGAACTGGCACCAAACCGAATATTAGCACAAAAACAATAAAAACACCAGTGGCACAAATTCCAAATGAGGTTTACAGCAACCACTTTACTGAATTTCCATTAAAACCAACTTTAATGTCTTGCTCTTGGTTGGAAATAAAGAATAGCCATTTAGTCAGCTGGAAGCCAAAAGGGTCAGCATTAGCATGACACAGGATTACTGTAAAACAACCTTCCTTCAGGCATTTGGACCCTCTGTTGGGAGCCTCTATGATGCCTGATGGTAGCGTTGGCTGTTGTTGTGTAAATAACAGTTAACAAGCCCTTTCCTCCAAATCTCTCTGAACCATAAACAAGCTCCCCAACATAGAGGCGGGAAGACAGGTGCTGCTCTACTTTTTACTATGTTATGGTCAGTAACAAATCTGGCAAGCTCTCACATGTACACACCCCTACATATTTCTGTGAACAGTAAGTCTTGACTCACGCTGCTTTATGCAGTTGGGAAAATGTAAATCATCACTTGGGGACAGTTTATTTCATCAGTGAGAACATGTTTGCTTTTCTTCTATCCAATATCTAAATATTCCAATGATAAAACTGCAAAAATATATGAGCAGTGTTTCTTGTTTCTTTCTTCAAACAGACCTCTACTCAGCGGTGAAGCCCTACAGAAAGCCAGAGAACAGGTTTCTGGAGGACAAAGTCTCCGTCATAACATCCAAGATTCTACCACCAAGTTTTGCTGCTTTTGACTTAGCAGGCCAAATTGCTGCATTAAACCACACTTCCACTTTCTCCACCAGCTTAATGGGTAAATGTCGCATGATGAACTGTGCACAAGAAACAATTTTACAGACAATTATGTCCCAACCAGTGGGTAAGAAATGTTCACCCCTTTAATAAATTAAGGCGAGCGCTTTCAAGCAGATATAACAGCACTACAGCTACTGGAAAAGCTGATAAGGCCAACTTAATTTGACTTATTCAGAAGACAGTTTTCCAAATCTAGATAAGATTCACTGGGTAGCGCTTTATACAAAAAGGGGATAAAAGTGCTGGATTGAGTGATGTGGTAACATACACTTCAGGAAAACCAGGAACGTCGTTTATGACGAAATTAATAGAAAGAAAAAAAAAACTGCTCTTCACTGTTCACACAAAATGTTAATTCACGCAGAAGACAGACAGTTAGGTTAGTGACAGAGGATATACATCATATGTCAATGGACAAAACATTTCATATTATTCTGTTTACATTATAAACAATTTAGATTGCTCTTTTTGTCCATCTACATGAATACTGGCAGGAAATGTGCTTGAAGGCAATTCATTCACAAAAGTGAATGAACACGTCTGAGCCAACAGACACGAAAAAACTGAGGAGGTTGGGTCAAAGGAGAGGCTACTTCTGTCACAGGAAGGTACTCAGGTTATGCAGGGCTGTACACTTACTTTTTTCGGTGGTAGCGCTGGTGCTAGCAAGTTAAAAATTTCAGAAGCACAAAGAAAAATTTTGTAGCACACACAGCTGGACAGTTAGTGACCATGTTTATTGGCTAAATTAATTTGATACTGATCAGAAATTCTAACTATGTTGAACCACAATTAAATTGATTCTTTAACCTTTATTTTTCCTCCACCTGAACACAACAGGATGAATTTAAACATTTTTAAATTTGAAAAATCAACAGTACTATATTTTCAATGTGTATCAGTGAACTGTCTGGGCTGGTCTGAATTATTGTGTTTATAAACGTTGTCACGTTTAAATATGGCACTCCCTGTAATATATGGTGTATTCCGACTCCAGCACATGGTGCCCTAGGCCGCCGCCTGTGTGGCCTATACCCACTCTAACATTGCATTATTAATGTTAACATTAGAGTCATTTTCACAGGTTTGAGCTAAATATTGGTGACAGTTCTTGTTGTTTAGTTCCATTTCTGTCACCCATTCCTCCACTATCATTTCCACTGCCAGTGAAGCAGGACAGGAAGTGGAAGTGTTCGTTTTTGCAAATGATGGTTTAGAGGCATTTTCATTCATCCCTCTTTTTTTCTTAACCACGCTGTGCACTGTCGCGTCCGATTTGGGTCTGCATTGAGGTCCGAGTACGCGCAGATATCAGTGGAGTATATATGGCCGACTCCAGCCAACTCTGTGGGGGGCCTACACCTATACTAGTGGCCTGACTCATCAGTGTATGGCAAAGTTTTTGGAACAGACAGATGGACAACCAACTGATGACAATACCCTGCGGCCAGTGTGGCCGAGGGTAAAAATGATACAAATGTCACAGTTTCCTGGCACACATCAGCGAGGGCAGGAACGTTTACCTGGAAATGTAGTTCTTTTGTATTCAGATTGAGAAGGGCAGCACACACTTAGAACTACAACTCCCATGAAGCATTGTTCCAACAACTGACAAAAAGGACATGAGACAGAGATCAGTGCAACTCCTTCGCACTTGTGCTAGTGGATTTATATTTCTCTTTGCACAGTATGATTTTTAGTAGCAAATGAGATAGAAATTGTTGCACTGTATAGCCTTGTTATGAGAAGTACAACACAGACCAGAAAAGTACTAAAGAGTTCTTCAAGAGTATTATGCTTGGACTAAATATTTTTGATATTTTTTGACTGACATTTATTTTGTTCACAAGTGCAGTTCAAACATGTTTTTCCATTTACACTGTATAATTTACTTTAATATGTTTGGCTTGATTTGCTTTGCTGAAAATTTAGCTTAAATTGCCCTTCACTTGTCAAATATTACTCAAAATAATTATTCATTGAATCTACAGAAAATGTGCTGTAATGTGTAACTGGAGGTGGCTGATATGACAAGAAAACTAAATCTAAACTTTTTTCAGTGTTATGGACATTTCACAATTTTAATTGATGGTTTTGGTCTCCGTGCACTGAAGACAGAAACTGATTCCAAAATACTCTAAACCTACATGCTATATCTGATAGGAGAAATGCACTCATATTGCACACAAAAACAGGTTGCATTTTGAAATTTTGTTGAGCAAGAAGAGTCTACACACATGACTTCGTTGAATCTAGACATGGAATATATCGGGATATGAGGGTTAGGGTTATTATCGCATAGTCCTACATCAAGGAGAAAGTTACTACGGTATAAATAGTATACTTATAAACAGTAGGCTATATAAGCTCTTAAGTTGATTAGGAAATCCTCTGCCAACCTTCCTGTCTGCAATTAACTGACTTTTGTGAAGCTTTCCCAGCAGTTTGCCATATAATCTAGCCTATACTCTTATAAAACTATATCCATGAATGAGAATCAAAACCAGATTTCTAAACACATCTGTTATCCAAACCTAATTTATTATACAATACAATATTTTTAATACATTATTCAAATATGTTTTAGCAGACCACGGCTCTTTTCAGTTCTTTCTAGTAAGGAACTTGTTTTTGTAGCAAACAGCATTGAATAAGTGTCAGCAATGAAACACTGTTGTGTTACATCACTTCCTGTGCATTTCAATCACTACAGGATGAAAAAAAGTTTTTGCATGCGGGTGCATGTGTGTGTGGCAGGTGAGAGTAATTGAGTGTAATTTCACATCCCCTGCAGCAAGCTACTATGAAAGCATCTGATTTCCTGTCAGCTCTGGCAGATGCACACTAAATAAGACGGTGAATGCTACAATACAGAAGAAATGTAGCTGGATGAGCACTTGCTGGTTGATGTTTGTGTGTATTCAGTGCCATCATCAGATCAAAGTTAAAGGCTACAAAGACAAGAAAACCTTTTCCATCTTCATTCTTGTTTTTCACCTGGCGTTTTGTAGTTAGCTTCCCCAAACACATGCAGTTTGACACTGAATCCCAGCTGTCACTGCAGAGGGAATTAGGTGAACGGTCAGTATGCCGCTTTAGATACCAAATCCCATCAAAGGATGAGGTATTTATCCCACCCCTCCCCCTACCACAACACACACGTGGCGAGGAGTCGCACAGGGGTTAAGACCTTATCAATACTGAGGTGGTCCTCAGATGGGTAATGGTGCCATTGAAATATGCAGGGTCCTCAGAACAATGTGAGAATCCAACAGAAACAGCCCTTAACCAAATCTGATCAAAAATCCTTATAGTCCAATTATGTTCTGGAAAAACGCACCATATCAAAACAACTACATTCAATGCAATGGGACAAACTCCAACTAGTATCACAGAAGCCTTTACAATTTGTGGATCCTTATTCATTTTCTCAAAAGTACCTGTAGCAGTAGACTGGTGTCACCATTTGGTTTGTTGTCAGTGGTTTGAATGATGTCTCAGTGCAGCGCCACATGTGTGACCTCAGCTAGCATTTGAGCCACAACTGTATCAGTGTTTAACATCTGTGCACATTCTCTGATGTCAGAAACGGCACATGCATACAATCTGATCTCAATATCAGTGTCCATTCCTCTTTCAGTGTGAGCTTGCATTTGTTATCAGCAACCTAGTCACCCTTCCAACGTCTACTCTGCAGTCCTTGCCTGGACATAAACACCTGAACACAACCGTCACATTTTAATATTGTACAGGTATAAAAACCACAAGAAGTGTCATTTCCATCACTATTTGCCACTGCTCCAGTCTTTCCACCTTGTGAATTAGGATTTATGCAATTTTAACAACATCTATTTGATTGATCATATTTAGACGATTAGATAATTTGCATGACATTCAATTAGCTAAACTTTCAAGAGCATGAAAGCCCCATAGATAACTCACTGAACTATTCAGAGACAGAAATAGAAGGAGAAAGTAACACAGATGAGGAAAGACTTCACTATTGTGGCTTTTCAAGACCACATTGATCTTTATCATGTTTTCGGGGGAGGGCTGCTTTTCAAGCTCAGGCCTCTAACAAAACAATCACAGATGAGTACGAAGGACGATGGCTAGTCAAAAACATAACATGCCCACACTTTAAAACCCTCAGCCTTCAGTCCACGCCAGGGTTCCTAAACCCTTTTTGAACCAAGGCCTACTAACGGCATCACCCCCCCCCCCAAATTAAGGATGGGCAATTTTATCGATTCTGCGATATTTATCGATATTTTGTTTCCCCAGAAAGTATCAATTTTTCATCCGTGAGTATCAATACGTTAAGCACCATTCAAATCCCCCGTGTTCCGTCTGGCACTCTGCTCGGTGCCCATTTCTCTTGTTCGCTTTGCAGGAAGAGCAATTAGGTCATCCAGCCGCCAGTGTTGCTGTAGAGCATTTCTAGCAAGTTACCCGTCTAGATACTCTCTTTACCACAGACGCCAATGTCTTTCTCTTTCTGTTTATGCAGTCAGAGCTAAGAGATTCAGGAGAATGGCGGCGAATATGAATCCAGCACCTTCATACTTAAAAGCAGATATGTGGGAGCACTTCAGGTTTAGAAGGAAAGCGACGCAGCACCATGGCAAAATCGTTGCCGCCACACCATACATTTCATACAAACAAATCATCATTGTCCCATTAGCGCATAAATGAGCATTAGGCTTCACTTTCACTTCTGCAGGTGGCACAGTCCGCAGTGCCCCGTACCCCACAGTATTATAAGGAGGAAACTGGTCGAGCCCTGCCCACCCCCTCAACCGACCACATGTGTTTGGACTGTTTCAATAAATCAAACAAATTTTCTCATCACATCTTTGATTCAGTTTGTCCAGCATTTGCAAGCTGCAGCCTCTGTTCAGTCAGAGTCATATATTGTGTAACTGATCGATGCTTTCAGTTTTGGGGGGGGGTCCTCCAGTACTAACGAGACAGACCAGTATGTGGAAAATATGCCACATACGGACAGATGACAAACTGATGGCAATACCCTGCGGTGAGGGCCGAAGGTAAAAAGCTCTTGCTGCTACCTCACTTGCTGAGTTGGTCAAAGTAGCTCTTTTCCAGAACTGATACCAAGTGCATCATTAAATGGATTGCTTGAAGCTGAGTAACCTAAGTACATATTAGTCATTCATGCTGATGTCATTAAATGAAACACTTCGTCCTTCACATATCATTACAGTCACAACTCTGACTTAAACTGAAATGCTAAAATCTGAGGGGAAACAGCCATGTCATAGACAAGTGAATTAAGGAAAAGAAGGTTATATTACCAGAACGGGTATGTAAATATTGTTCTAGGGTTCTACCAACAAATACCAGTGTAAAGCACTAGAAGGGTGGATGTAACATGCAAACTAAAGGCTCAGTGTATAAAAAAGATCTTACTTGGATGACAGGAAAACAAATGTAACTTACTGACGCGAGTGATTATTCCTTGGCAATAAAAATAAAAGGCCTGTGGACAACTGAGAGGATAATGTGAAGAGATCCGGCATCAAGACTTTGACCTTTGAAAGTTTTAATATACAGTTACAGCATGTGAAAATAAAAAAAGGAGTGGCTCGGTGCTTCACATAAACCCACGTCGAACTTCAAAATGAACTGTTGTAAAACACCAACCCCACCTGAAATGAAAAGCCTTCACTGAGTAGCCATGGCACACACACTTTTAGCCGACCTAATAGACGAACTGGCAATCACCAGCTAGGCTCAGGAATTCACACTGACTGCGCAGCTCTGTCAAACCACAATTATCAAGGCCATGCGTTCAGCCAAGCCGAAACCACAGAATATCACTGCCAAGTCAGTGCAACTGAATGGCCTCCCTGGCAGTCAGCAGTATTACAGTCCTCCTCTGTAGTGCATTAGAGATGGGCCTCAATTTTAGCACAAACCCAAACAGGAAGTCTAAGTGAAAATAGTCTTTAGTGCTCAGCCACATCAATCAAGTTCTTCTCACATTAAAAGCACAGGAACCTACCAAAACGTTAAACATATGAAGCAAACACCAGAAAAGTAATCACAGAAGGAAGACAGTAATTCCCAACCAGTGGAACTGTGATCTTCTGCCGTTTCTAGGATTGCTCGTGAAGGAGATGCATTTTAAGATGAAAAAAAAAACAAACAACCAAACAGAATTCAAAACTGATGCCATGCTGACCATCATGTTTATAGTAACCAGTAAGCTGTCTGTTAACGTTTAACACCACATGTTGCAAATTAAACTTCAGTAAAACCAGTCATCTAGCAAGCAAGCATCTAGCACAGGGGTCTGCAACCCTGGTCCTAGAGAGCCACTATCCTACATGTTTTAGATGTATCCCTCTTCCAACACCTGATTCAAATGATCAGCCTTTTATTAAGCTCAGCAGAAGCCTGATAACAACCGTCAGGTGTGCTGGAGGAGGAAAACATCTAAAACATACAAGATAGTGGCTCTCTAGGACCAGGGTTGCAGACCCCTGATCTAGCAAGTTGTATTGTGTGTCACAGAGCAAGCTAAGAGAAAACACCAAAGAGGAAACAAATAACTGGATTATGTATCACTTTTACATAATTATTAATGTCAATACATTTAGTTTATAGGGCAAGTGAGCATTAAATTAGCTGTTCAGTCAAAGAAAAAAAAACAACTGTACTTGAGATTATGATTATAGTGTGGAGGTACAGACAAAAAATGCCGAGAACCACGACAAAAATCATTACTCATGCCAATATGTGTATCGGGAACAACCATGTGTTAGAATGCAAACAAACAGCCAACCCCTACATCAGGTGATGCAATTGTTACGTTCCCAGGTCTGACACAAGGTGTGGTGCATTGACTGAAGTCACGTGCAAGTGCTCAGACTTTCAAGTGTCTTTAGCTGCCGTCCAGAAAGGGTACATAAAATTTGTGTCTGGCCTGTGTTCAATGGTGGCTATCTTGTGAAAAATGTATGTGATGCACCAACTCTGATCTAAAAACAAACTGTGGCAGCTAAGGATCCTTTTAACAACACATGAACATGCTATATTAAAGGGAAAATGTGCTGAGTTTTTGTGTGCCATTTAATTCTATACAGCGGCATAGCTGACCAAACACCTCCAAAAAAGTCAGTGTATGCAGTGTTCGTCTACGGCAAAGGAAGGAAGAGAGATGAGCCAACAGTGGCTCAATGTAGTCCTGCCTGCGCTGTCGACAGTTTGGCAGCTAAACTGTCTGTAGCCTCCAGGCTTTACTACAGGAAATCTCTGCCATGTCAACAACACCATGTTTCCTTTGAGACAGACAGACAGACAAGCAGGCAGGCACACAGGGACAAACAAAACCAACCAAAAGAAAGAAACAAACTGCACAAGAAGCGTAGTAGACACAGCCGAACTAGACACCTGAAGTAGTAACTGATCTCCTTCTTCCTTTGGTGAACACGTGCACACCCACCCACCTCCCATTACCACCAGGATCTAAGCTCCTATAATTTATACCTTTGTTCCCAAATGGAGGACAGCGTGCAGGAGCTGGCTAGCTGTGTGTGTAATTACGCTCAAGTGAGGGGATGCAGGGCCGTGTGTTTGGGGCTGGGATTTGAGGCCCGGAAGGAAGAGAGAAGGGGGGGGGGATCAAGAGAGCGAGAGAAGAAAGAGAGAGGCAGTGAAGCTAGAGAAAATCTGGTTATTTTACGCACGGCTGCTTCGTTAATGGACAGTGTGTGTGCGGAGTGCATGCCGGGGTGTGTGTGTATGTTTGGGGGAGGGGGTGGAGTGGATGGGTCAGCAGGAAAGGGCTGTGTTTATCCAATCTGTTCCCTGCCTTTACCATGTGGTAGGAAAAACCACTGGCCAGCTCTCAGTCTGATCCCAGAGGACACAGGACGAGAGAGACACACACAGGAGAGGAAGAGAGAGAGAGAGAAGTAGGCCACAGGAGGTGGCCAAGAAACCAGAGAGTGTGTCTGTGTGCATGGATGTGCTCACTGAGCTAAAGAACCTGTTATAGAGCCCCTGAAACTGGCTCCGTGTAGTCTCTGGAAATTCAACTTGCAGTCAAAGGTGAGAGGCGCAAGTATGTATGTTGACATGTAAGAAAGTGCAGAGGAAACAGTATGTTCACACTATTAATTATTGCCTGACATTTCTGTGGTGATGTGTACTTATAAATGAAGGCCATCCTTTTTAAAATGTGCACCATTGTCTTGTAAAATAGAAAGTGACTGATGATTTATAAAGGCAGATATAATAAGTATAGTTTGGAGCAGAAAAAAGCCAACAACATATTAATCTGCCACTATGATCTTCTACCCTTCAAAGAATTTGACAGTGAAATGGCAACATGCATCAACGGTCTTTCACAACTGAACATCCAAGTCAAAGAAATGACTAAATCTGGATCACTGAACATTCAACAGAGTAACTGATCAATAAATGTGGAATATCAAAAGCATGACCAAGTAGGACTGACTTATCTTTTTGAGCGACATGAACCAGTCTTGAACCGAAATACAAGTTGTTGGTCACAACTGGTATCGACTTTTCTCAAAACCAATAATTTGTAAAATGTTACATTGGTATGAATTGATCTGTAATGTGCATGTTAAATGTTGCCCATTCAAGTCTTAACTAGTCTGATTTAACATTAAAACAAACACTATGCAAGTTTCTATTTTGGCACACCAGAACTAAAGTCTTAAAACAAAGGCTAAATGGAAATTTGTGTCTACAAAATTTGGTTTTAAAAGTAAAAGAGTGTCAAAACAGTTATTCTGACACTTTGATGAAGAGATATACTGCCTGTTGTAAGGAGAATAATGGGACACAAGGACCAAACTGTTTGCATTAAGTTGTATGTATTGTTATAGATGTTGCACACTTCATGAACAACAGCCCTCATACATTTATAAATAATAAATTGCAGGTAAGCTTTAAATAAACTGACCCATGAGATCTGAAATGCAACAATCCGGTCATCACATACTATTTAAGAAGTGGATGTTTCTCCCAATATCTGCATTATAGGGGCACATGTGACTCTGCATTGCTGTGAAATGCTTCTTGTGCGCTGCAATAAGCCAACTGGTCTGCTCATTTATCTACATAAGAGATAGTGCACAGTGTATTCCAAATCAACTGCATATATGCCCCCACAATGCAGTTACAGTCTAATATAATGGGCTGATGCTAATGATCAAAAATATGTGAAGCATACTGCTCATATTTCGCTAATAGGCAAAAGAATCAAAGGAATGATTTTAATCCTGTAAAGCATTTCTTAAATTTACAGCGTGAGTCAGAAGGATGGACATCTCAGTTCAGCTGTGTGCAGGGCTACAGTTTAGTTTCAGTATCATCAGTTTGTTTGTTGTTACACAACAGTTTAATTCTTTCAAAATTATATCTCATGAAATTTGCTTGCATTTTCTACTCATCATGATAACGTAACACTTCGGCTGTGGTCTGAAAACCGATTCACCTTCTGTATACTGTATCTTAATGTGTACATCTTCTTTCACACAGGAGGTCAAGTGCAGTGTGACTATGCTGAATATACACTTGCTCCTGTAGTGGACAACACACACTCCACTCAGGTTAAGGGGAGGTCATGAGGCTTGGTCTGATGATGTGTAGTGACCCCTTCAGGATGACAGCCAATGAGAGCTGCAACAATTACTCCATTAATATTCTCATGATAATAGGTTTTAGTAACATTTTATGGGAAAACAAGGCAAAATTCTCAGTCTCTAAAAGTTGATGGGCATATAGTTCAAATGTCATGTGCGGATGCCATCTTAGGCTTTGGGGAAACACTGATCAATATTTTAACAACATTGAAGACCAAACAACTAATCACTTCAGAGAGAAAAAAAAAAATCTGCAAATTAATAGGTGATGAAAAGATTCATTAGTTGCGGCTCTAGAACCCATGAAGTTTAACCCTTGTCCTTGTATCTACAGTAATGACTTGGGTATTATTACCGGACCAGGACAATTTCTTTTCAAAACTGTATTAAAACTTAAAACTCTTGTCACCCCACAACTGCATAGTCTGCCAACAAGAGGCCGTGTAAGAGCGATGTGAACTAGGCTATACGTAAACGACTGTGTCCCTCTGGAGTTTTTATTCATTTCTATCCTCCAACATCAATACTCCAAATTAGTTCAGAGTGACGCCCTGAAACTGAATGTGTATTATGGATGAGGTTCTAAACAAAAATGAAAATCAGAAATCAAACAGTTGCAGGTGAGGGGGAAATTGTTGCTCAGTGATGCAAATGAGGTATCAGAGTGGCACACTGCCACCGCTACAGGCATTGGGGAAAACCCTGTAATTCTTGTCAAACTTTCAAAGGGGTAGGCTTTCAAAAAAAAAACGACAGGATTTGTCACTAACTGGGAGACACTTCAGCATGTTTATAAAAACCACCAGTGGTTTTTGCTTGCGAGTGATTTGTCAGCCCCGACAGGGAAAGCAGATGAGGTTTTGGAAACATATCATGCTGTACTTTCCTGATTCTCTTCAGACTTTCATATTTACCAAAAAAAAAAAAAAAAATTAAAATATAGGTTTCCAAAGAACAGCTTTCATAATAAATTTCCCGTAATACTGAGAAGACTGAATGCTCTTTTTATACAGTGAAGTGCTCAGGCAGTAGAGAGCAGGCTCTCCAATGTACCACCCCCACACCTCCATAATCAATCACTGCTATTGACATGCCCCTTTAGACCAATGGGACAGGCAGGTCTGGACCTTGTCCCCAGAGATTGGTCGGTTCCCCCTCCCTGCCCCGCCTGCCTGCCTGCTAACCACCAATTAACTTCCAGAGTTCTTCCTATGAAGCTGTGGGGTAACTTCTTCTATGGATGCACATATGTAAGACCCCTTTCTCTAGACTCCATTTACACTGGAGGATCTGAAGTGGCTCTGTTGTGGGTTTAAAGGCAGCTGATGATCAGTAACATTTTTATGTGATTATTATTTTCAGAAAATGAGTATTATGAAAAACTACCTTTGTTAACTTAAGACAACAGAGAATGACGGTACTGTTGGAGGTGGTGCAACTGATTCATACAACTAACCTCACACTATTATGTTGCTTAACTATGACTACACATCCACTCTTCCCTTGCATGTGGTTAACATTATTCCATTTTACCCCTCTCCCCTCTCTGACCTTGCATCCATCTGCATCTTCCCAACTGCATGTTGACGCCATGAGCAAGCAGCACTTAACCTTTCATCAGCCATCTGATTCACTCGAGGAGAGAAATGGTGGTTGAAAAGAGGAGGAGAAGTGGAAGGATACATGAATGCCACAACACTGCCATTAAACCACAGTGTGCACTATAAAACTGATGAGATCTTCCAGCCCTGGCGCCACTTTTCAACGCTGGAAGTCATCAGCAGCTGAAGACACAAACTATGACATATTTTCAGTAGAGACTCCTGCGTTTGTTGTCTTTGCTTATTTCTTATTGGCTTCCCAGCATTATGGTTAAGTCTATGAGCTGAAGGATGAAGAGGAAAAACAGGATGTGACACACATCAACACTGGGAGAGGTCAAGAATAGATTAAAAGGCGCACACACATATGGGTCAGAGATGTACTTGACAGGCCGTCTCCTTGCGCATGCTGAAAACACATACAGCCCACACACAAACACTTGAGAGCTGCATTATCGCCAGCTTCTCTTCTAGGCACAGCTCTGGGTCCAGAAGGCCGTCACTGCAGGAGGAGGATGGGGGGATGGGGTAGGCAAGTGTGGAGGAGAAGGAGGGTGGAGGAGGGAGCGCCAGGTGAGAGAGAAAGCGAGAGAAGACAGAGAGAGAAAGAGAAAGAGAGAAAGAGAGAGAGACAGTGATGACACTCAGTTTTGAATGTCACCACGGTGCTAAAGACCCCCGCTAACCTTTTGGCTGGAAATGAGAGGACTGGAGGGAGGAGGAGGGGAGGGAACAGACAGGCAGGCAAAGATGGAGAGACACACATAGAGATGGAAAGGGTGAGAATGAAGAGGAGGGAGCTCAAACATGGGCAGAGGAGGGAGTTGATGAGTGGGAGGGTGAGGGGGTGGAGGTGGAGCGATGGGTGGCAAGATGAAAGAGATGGGAGACAAACAACAGCACCACTTCTCATATCAGCTAACAGGGCTGCTATCCACGACACATGATGATAGGAGACAAAATGGCCACCCTAATAAACACCAGTACTCTGTGTCAGATACCCAACACCCAGCTTTTAACACTCAACTGTCCAACAGTATAACTGCAGCACCTGGTGGGACCCATCATCCAGAAAGAGGAGCAGCAGAGTCTGGTCAGTCAGTCTCATCCACCAAAATACAACTTTCTACCTAAAGAAAAGGCATTGCTTGAAAATCACATTTCTGACCTGAAAAATGACCAGATGATGGTTCAGGACAACCTGCAGTAACCACAGCGCACAGTATGTAAATCAAAAAGTTCTATTATCAATATCAAACAGCTATAACTGAGACATCTCCAAACAGGCACTGGATAAACAAAACACAGTGTCCACTAATGCACTAATAAGACAAGTCATCATCATATCTTACGTAATTAAATTTAAGAATAAAGACTGAACTAGTACAGGTTTAATACATCTAGTCAGGCAACTTAAATCTATGCTGGGTGTAAAAGCACATTAAAAAGGAACAATTGAGAAACTGCTATATGTGACCTTAATGGTGAAAATAATCTGAGTTTGTACGGGTGCACTAAATGTTTCATGTTTGAGTAAAGCAAAGTGAAAACATGCTTTCATACAAACTTCCTCTGAGCCTCTGGGAAAAGGCAACATCTAATCTACAAGGTATGAGAAATATAACTCTTCAAAAGGATGCATACATGCCACAAAGTTACACTTTGCTGAGATAGTGCACAAGTGTATTCCAAATCTAAGGAGCTGATGGGGAGTTTGGTTAATGTTTAGAGACCAAACAACTGATTAAAAGACTTTAAGACATAAAAGGAAAAAATTACATGCATAAAAAAAAAAAAAACAAGAAATGGGCAGAGAAGGGAGAGTTAAATGACAGAAAACCAATGATTTCCACTGGCAAAATGTTGTTTGGGCATATAATGTCTAAATGCCAACAGGGACTACTACTGATTTTCTCAGCCCCTTTTGCACTATATAATTTGTATTTCTCCTGTCTTCACCTAGCCCGATGTCTACAGTTTCTACTGTGAGCACTCCTAACCAATGTGAAATTGCCAGGAGTTAATTAAAAAAGTTCAGTAGAACATGGAATATCATGCACAAAATGTTCAGTTCATCACAGTCATGATTCATAAGTGAAAATAAGACACAGCGTGCTCAAACCATGAGGCACGGTTTGAGACTGTTGCCCTTGTGTTGTCATTAGAAGTAATAGTGTGGATGTGCTGAGATTATATAGGCATACATTTACAGAACAAGCATAAATGAATGGATGTTACACTACAAATGTAATTGCATCATTGTGTGAAATCCTAATTAACTGGCACATCTTATTCTTGTGCTTAAGCTTTTCGTGCACAGTGTGTCACTTTGTGGCTCGAGTTAACCCAAAGCAGTTGTGTGATAGATTTACAGACAGCAAATTCACTCGAACATAGCACAAATGGTGTAGTCTTATCAATAGCCAGTCAAATTGAATGATACATTTTAGGTCATTCTGTCAAAGTAATTATTGTACTACTGGCTGAAACATGAAGACTGCTAAATTTAAGGGGTTTTTTATTGGTTATAACAGTGGATATTCCGCTCCCCTCTAGTGAAAGTCAAGAATTTTCAGGCTTTTTTTTTTCTTTTTTTTATCTCGATGCCTGCCAGCCAGACTTAAGGCAAGCAACTTCAAGGTCACCACTACTTGAAACTTCAGGAAAAACTAGAGCGTAAAGTAAGGGGAAAAAACACCCCTACTTAGAAAACACAACAGCCAGGAATGTAGCTGGGTAAAACAAAAAAAAAAATTAGGTGTTAATTAAAGAGATGAAGGAGGATCAATTTGGATTACCAGTTTTAATCAGAGTCCAGATGAGCTGCCTCAAACCACGGCAGCTTTGTGGCTGTAGGGGGAAGAATGCTTCAACTCAAACCACAAGAAAAGACAGAGGAAGACAAACGGGAGAGGGACCAAATAGTGCTGAACATCTGTTGTGTGCTGTGTGAGTGTGTGTCTGCATGTGTGTGTGGTCGGGGCCTCTTATCTCTCCCTCTGTGGCCCGCTAAACATGACTAGCTGCCATCTTGGCTCAGAGACACAAGGTGGTGGGGGTAGCAGCTCCTGGCTCTGTGGCAGTCGAGAGGAAAAGACGAAAACAGCACATTTTCATTGCAATGCCTCTTCCGCGGCGGATAAAACCACTCTCTGATAACGAAAAGCGACTAAATGCGAGTGTTTCTTTTTTTTTCCCCCGGGAGAAACAATCCGTATTTTCTCTTCGGGGCTTTTAAAGCTGCCAAAGTTGCGTGAGAGCGGCAGGGTAACCATTATGCAAGTTGACCGATTACAGAACACATAATGGAGAAAGAGGGCAGGATCGCACAACAGACACGCACAGTAAAGTAAAACTATCAGGATGGAAAACACAACACAAACGCCTGAGCTCCGTATTGATGTGTTGCCGGAACCAGGGAGCGACACAAGGGCTCACAGGCAGGTGTTTTTTGGGCTGCATTTCCCCGGTCCAAGCCGAGTAACAAGTGTAGTTGTACCGGTTACTAAACTTCGCTCGGCGGATACAATGTGACACCAAACAAAAGCTCCCAAAACAAAAGCCAAAGCGCCGAAAAACATATAAAGACAAGGGAAATTGGAGTGTTTTCAAGCTCAAAAAAAAAAGAAAAAAAAGTGAAGCGACAGAAGTTATTTTCCATGCCTATGAGCGATGAACAGACCGATAACCGCCCGGAGCAGGTTAGAAGCTAGCTCGGGGGGGGCTAATAAGTGGTCTTCGTCCATACACAATGAGGATAGTTGGCTAACAGGCTAGCTGAACTTCTGTGTCCTCGCGCTGGGCTAACCTCCAGCGGCTAGCTTGGCTAATTAGCCTATCAGCGGTATTTCGCACGTCGTTCGGGACCGGGGAGCGACTCTTTCATCTCGACTAATACTGGAGCGAATCAGTTTTTCGCCACTTCAGAGGCGCACACATGGAAATGTGTACCTTTTAGTCATTTCAAGTCAGGTTCGACAAAGTAAAGCGCAGTGAAAGAACCTAAAAAACCCCACGGTTGTATGGAATGACCGCCTGGCCTCACAGCTCCCCCTCCTCTCCTGCACTGCTCTGTCCCTTCCGTCCAATAAAACTAGCGACTACTACGAACACTTTACACTGGTCCCCTTCAAAAAAAAAGCGCAATTACACAGAGAAAATATAAGTGCTGTTTTTAGTTTCACAGAGAAAAGCGCATTTCGCCCTAAAGTAAGTGTTTCGGGGTGGTAACTGCCAAGTATTGTCCGTTGGGAATCTCCCTGTGAGAGCTCCGTTCATTCAGTCGGCCAGTGACTCACCTCTACGCTCGAGCCACCTCGTGTCTCCTAGAAGCTTCAACACAATTAGCTAACAGGGCTAACACTCACACTTTAAAATTAAATAAAGTGAAAATCTCATCTTACACACTTCAACAAGTTGTCCGGGAAATTGGCTCGGAAACACACAGCCTCTCCGGCTTGTGCTGGGAAATTTTCTTTCCACTTTTCAACTAAGTAATGGGACTGTTGTGCGTGTGTGTGTGAGCGATGCAGCGGGTGGCAAAGCTAAACTTGCTATTGTTAGCATGTCGGCATGGCAGCTACATGAACCTTCCAATGACTTTCTGATGAAATGAGAAAATTAAACAGAAGCTTCATCAACGAGCAGTCCTACGGGCTACAAAACATTTCTAGTGAGTTTGCTCTGAATGTGGTGCGTATCTACCTGAGAACCCAACTCGCACGGCGGATTAAGGAGTCCGATTGGGGTGAAAAAAGTATGGAAAACTTGCTATTCAGAAAGAATATAAATGGATTTGGACAAGACTCAGTAATATAAATAAGTACATCCCATTCGGACTAAATTCTGCACGATTAATTATAAAAGCACCCATTCAAAAAGAGGCATTTGTTAGCTTACCCAACAAGCTCGGTCACTTCGGGCTTTTATCAAATCAACTCCTCGTTAGTAGGGTTAGTATCTCCGCTTGCTTGAAAAAAAATCCACCGTGGTCCTTTTCGTTTGAAATATAAATAAACAGAGGAAAAAAAGTTCAAGTTTTATATTTTACATGAAATGTTTCTCCGGCTTGCCTCGCAACTGCGACCTCGCCGACTAGTGTGCGTTGCTCTTCTCTCCTTTGTGTTAATTTCACTCAAATCGAGTTTAATCCGATCGATCCCTCGGCTGGTCGCGCTCCCGAGTCCTCCCCTCCAGACACTCGCTCACCTTCCTCGGCCAGGGGGGGCGCGCTCCCGAGGACCTCTCATACACATAAACAGGCGGCGTGCGCGGTCACTGACCCCGCCGTGCCCGTGTGACGCTCTGAGTTTTCATCCAGGGATGGGGGAAAATAAATGGGCGTCATTTGGGCTAAATGTAGACTAATCTTCGTAAAAAATAATCGTAATAAGGTGGAATAATTAACAGGGCAGATACCAGCCCGGCTATGTGCGTGAAAGCATAGCAGATTCATATAGGTCTAACCTTGTTTTCCTTTTTCTTTTTGCTCTGTAAGATGGATTTTTAACATGTCTGAATATTAATATTGCTCAGCAGTGCAGGAAGATGTGAGATATTTCACTTAAGGTCTAAATGGTAAAATATTTTCATATTACTCAATAGCCCTGATTATTATGATAAATACAATCTTTTTTTTTTTTTTTTCCAGTGTAACCCTTTATTAACCAGCTAACTAATCAAAAGCGCCTACTGATCTAAAATGTTAAATACGTTTTAATCATTAATCTTGTCAATGCATTGAAATAATGCAATGTAAAATGCAGTTTCTCAGCTTTTCAGTGGCATCAGATGTGTCTTTTTGGACATTCAGAGGCTCCATAGTGAATGTGGAAACATTGTCATCATTCATCAGTAAAACCCATGTAGTTTGATGAAGGACAATGTGGATGTTTTCATGTTCAGATTATACTCAGGATGTATTTTTCTGAAAAATTCCCAGTTCTTCAGTTTTCTCTGTTTTGATATAATAACCGCTGAATTTACTGAGAGTATATGAATGTCTACATGGTCAGTAGAATAAATATAGATAAACACCTGATTTACACTGAAAAATGCAACATACAGAGGATAATATTATAACAAATGGGGATAAATCCCTTAGGAAATATTAAATATAGGGGAAATATGCATTTGGAAGTTGCCACAGAGATACTTCTAGGTCTTAAAGGGGTAAAAGCTGCTCTTTATTCTTGAGTGAAAGCTGCAGAAGAAGTCAGATGATTATTTGCTGTTTTAAACTTTTTTCATTCTAAGAAAATGTCTACAGGTTGGACACTGTATTCAATTAAAATGACTGAATATTAGGCAAAACACGCATGAGGAATATTGAGTCAAATAAACTTTTCCACACTTTTTTGGAAATGACACTGTTGCCCATAAAGATGGAATGAAATATGTTTACCTCTCCTCATGAAATGACTGTGACAATGTAGTTTATTTTTGATAGATAAAGTGTAACTGGGACTCAGTATGTCAGGTCAAAGGTGATACTAATGTGTATAAATAGGGATAAAAAAGAAGAATGTTAAATTATTCCACCTTGGGCACTAGTGTTTATGTAAAAAGTATTAAATCTTATGTAATTTTACAAGATGAACTAGAATGCAAATGACAAAAGTACTGGCTTATTTTTTAGATACGTGATAAAGTGTTATTACACATATGTATGCTGCAGGTTTAGGTACATGTTTATAATATATGTATAAATCTTACACCATCAGGAATCTGAAAATGTAATATATTCTTAAGTGCAGATATTTTGAAGTAGAACTGGTAGCTCTGAGACAAGCATAATATCTACACTTTCATTAACCCTTAGAATTTCACATTTTGATCCCTTACTGTATCTTAAAAAATTTAGCCAACAACCACTTTTCACTTTTATTAGTTTCACTACTTTTACTGGAAGTATTCTCATGTCGACCAGTAGTATCAAAACACCAAAACATTTTCTGTTTTATTTGACAGTGTAAATTAAATCATCCATAAACCCAAAGAAATGTAACTATAAAATCCAATTTTCTTCAATGAAAATGATCATGACCAAGTCTAAACTGACATCATTAACTTTTTATCATTCAACACCATCTTACTTGAGTATAAATAGCAGAACTACATTTGTAAAGTACACTCAAAGTCCTGTATTTAATTTCTTGAGTAAAAGTACACTATTATTAGCATCAGAATTTAAAGTATCCAAAGTAAAACTGCAGACTGTGTTATGTCAGAATAATCTATAGTACTGGATCATGACTTCATTAATGCATTCATCTTTGATGGTAATAGGTTCAGCCTTATTTAAATATGAACCTGTAAAGTAACTAAAATTTCTTGTAATAAGGGTAAAAAGTGGGGAGGCATCATAACATTCTAGCCTGATGTGTGACTGATATTGATACTGACTTCATTTTCTGTTTGTTTACATTGTTGCTATTTACTTTACCTTTCGTGCTAAGGAAACAAGGAAATCTTCATTATTAAAACAAAACTTTATGTCTGTATAACATAATAATATGAGCATACATTTAGTCATAAAAATTATAACCTTTAATGTAACAGAAGCCATCAGTGAAGCGTCACCATTAAGGCTAATATATGTGTGCACTGCTAGTAAAAAGTATAGTTTGACTCAAAAATGTAATGGAGTACAAGTAGCAGTTAATTAGAGTACAAGTATCTAAAAAATGTACAGTATCAGATAGATAGATAGATAGATAGATAGATAGATAGATAGATAGATAGATAGATAGATAGATAGATAGATAGATA
>JAPQRP010000011.1:12134331-12154436 GCA_037367295.1 Apogon hyalosoma | reverse complement strand
GTGTGTGTGTGTGTGTGTGTGTGTGTGTGTGTGTGTGTGTGTGTGTATATATATATATATATATATATATATATATACATACATATACATAAATAAAATAATTTATTTATGTTTTACACCCTCTCATATACTGCTCACTGGAGTAATATGCCATAATCGCTGTGAACTCTAATCCACCTTTGGTCTACAACTACTCTTCCTATTTCATGCTTTCAGGAATTACATGTGACACCCTGTAATGAATGTGTGTCTTTGTGCTATTTTATGACTAAAATCTCAAAACTGTGATGCTAATTTACAAGATCTGTTTTTAAACCATGTGCACACAACTTGAAAATATGAACATAGAAAAGCTTTGAAAAACGCTGCCTTCTGTATAGTAAGTATACAAGACAGAACTGAGAAATTAATACTTTTGGTCAAATTAATTGGTCCTAAATACACACCTAAATCGTTTTAGAAATTGGACATTTGAGTTTTGTTGCATATTTGTTGTTCATTGTTAACTGTTTATATATTGTGGACATGTTATTTTTTTGACTGTACCATCTGTATTTATTATGGTAACAGTGTTTACGTATACTTTTAATATAATGTTAATACCGTACTGATGTTTAAAAAAAAAAAAATCTAAAAAGCCAGTATTATACCACGGGCAACATGGCATTTTATTGTGACCAAAAAGCATTGGCAGGTGTTGGGATAGGGCTTACTGGGTGAGGCAAAAAAAAAAATTTCTACCTAAAACAATACCAACAGCAACCAGGGTCTGACCAATCTGCTCCACAACTGAGCTTAACCATACCAGTTTTGATAACTGCCAAGCTCAGGATAAATGGACAAACTTCAACATTTGTTTGTTTCCAAAGTACATGAGTATCACCCAAACTAAGGGTGTTTTCACAAAGTGTACTCAAGTCCGTATTCGAGTACATTGGACCCCAAAGTCTGCTTAATTTTATCAATGGGAATGTAAACATTCCATGCTTGAGTACCGTACCCGAGTCCAGTTGAGAAGGTAGTCCTGGGTACGGACTGTGTGGACTCCAGTACGATACGTTGCAGTGTGAAGGTGATCCGTGCCCGAGACTGGACACGACCTAATCACCACTCTGACAAGGGAAGTGACTTTATCACCACAAGACCACAGACGGCGCTCCTGTTGTCGCTTGAAAAAGCCTCGGATCCGCAAGGCACGAACTTGCCTTATCGACCGAACTACTCGGTGATATGTCAGGGACAACGAACATCGCTCTTCTTCTCTTTGCCTTAAACAGGTTAACAGATAGAAAAGTATTGCCTGTGAACAGAACAGTTGCTCAGTTGATAATGTAAGGGTTTGTCACTTCCACTTTTGTGACAGAATTCTTTCCACACCGCCACCTACTGTTTTGGCCCTGTAATACCCATTCGTACTCGGGCAAGGGCTGCGGTACGTGCTTGAGAATGCAACATCTGCAGGATAGGTGTGAACGTATCCAAATACAGCACGGATCCAGATATCCAGTGTGAAAACGCCCTATGGGCGCTTTCACACAGCATACTCGAGTCTGTTCTCAAGTACATTCACACCTTTACTGTAGATGTTGCATTCACATGCACGTACCGCGGCCTGTGCCCGAGTACGAATGGGTGTTACAGGGCCAAAACAGTAGGTGGCGGTGTGGATGGAATTCTGTCGCTATCCAACAAACGTGGAAGTCAGAAGAAGACAAACCCTTACCTATCTGTTATACTGTTTGAGGCAAAGAGAAGAGGAGCGACCTTCGTTGTCCCTGATATTTCGCCCAGTGGTTCGGTTGATAAGACGACCCTGTGCCGCACAGATCCGCAGCTTTTTCAGTAGACAACAGGAGTGCCGTCTATGGTTTTGTGGTGATTAACCCACTTCCATTGGTGGAATGGTGATGAGGTCACTTCCGGACTCGGGCACGGATCACATTCACATGGCATCATACCGTGCTGGAGTATGGGTGGCCTGGGCCCAGGACTACCTTCTCAACTGGACTCAGGCAAGGTACTCGAGCACGGAACGGTTGCATTCACATGGACAAAATTAAGCGGACTTGGGTACGTAGCGTACTCGAGTACAGACTCGAGTACGCTGTGTGAAAGTGCCCTAAGTGACTGTAGGAGACTGGGTGTGGATGGGTGCCTGTCCTCACACATTCATTAACAAAAAGGGGAAAAAAAAAAAAGGTGTTCAAAGAAAACCCTTTGTGGACACAGGCCCTAAGGGTAGATTTATGTATGAAGCCCTCTGGCAGCAGTGTTAACAGTGTTTCTGATCTTCTTCCCTGTGTCTTAGGCAGGTCCACCCGACCTTTACCTTGTGATGTCATAGACTAGCAGTGCCCCTGCAGCTCCTCTGTAGTAAGACCGGGTGATGGACCGGAAGGACTCCTGACCAGCCTGGAGAAACACATACATATATTAATAAACAGAAATTGAAATGTGAATAATTGAACTGAACACAGAAATGATCCTGATGCAGCCATGCTCTTGCACAATAGGCCTGATCTTTAAGTTCTAGGAATATATCCTCACACCAGCAACACAAATTAACTGGTTTTGATGGCATCCTCTTGTCCTTGTGAGCACTGTTTACTGTTAAAGTCCTGATTCAGTAGCAGAATCCAGCTCCAGGTTTTGAGTCAGCTGGTAAAGGACAGGACAGAGCAGGGCCTGTAATTGGATACAATGGAGTTCTCTCTTTCTTTCTCCATCTATCTGTCACAGTCCCTTTTCTTTCTCTCTGCTCATGTGTCTAACCTCCCAGTTTCCTATCTATGAACACACTATGAAGGTCACATTAGCTGAGGTGTTATATGGATTAAATCTGTTACAGTCATGCCATACAGAAAGTCACCTTGTTCGTTCACTCCCTCTTCCTTTATTACCTCCTTATTGTCTTACCTTCACCATCTCTCACTTTTCATTCTTTCTCTCTTAATCCCTGGGCCTCCCTTCTTCCCATCACCCCTTTCACCATGTAGTGTTCTTACCGCCCCCACCCCCCCACTCCGAAATGTCTATTCATCCTCTGTCTGTGTCCAGTGTACAGTAACAATGTTGTCTGTGTTTCAGCGAGGCCAGAGGAGAAAACAAAACAGCACTCTATCCTAGCAGCTGCAGCTCTGACCTCATCTGAACAAGCAGACAGTCAGTCAGTCAGTGAATCATTCAAGCAGCCAGAGGAGCAGGCAGCCAGTTCGTCATCGAGGAACAAAGTCAGTTCAGGGAACCCGTCAGTCACCAGAGTCAGAGGACTAGTCGGAGAGCTAACAGCCAGGTAGCTGTGGCGCTGTTATAGTCCTTTAGTCTTTCAGGGAGCAGCCAAGCAGCCAGTAATGCTATTAGTGAATAAATGATAAATAAGGGTGAAAGAGAAGGAACACTGTGTCTGTCTGCCATCTGGCCTTCAGGCTTTTACACACACATACACACACACACGACATGTGCAGCCTACACAATGATCCAACTGGCTTCACTGGCCATTTGGTGGTGATGGGAGTTCATCAGGAAAGCAACGACAAATCACTGAGCTACTCTTTCAGTTTCCATGTGTCCATTTAAAGACTGTTTTACTCTGAAGATCAGTAACTAATGTAAGTGGTAAGAAATGACCTGAAGAAGTGTGAGCGAAGAACCATTGCCGGTGCTGCCGCTAGTGCTTGGTTTCACAGTTTTTCAAATGGAGCAATGACTCCACCTGCTGGTCAATCAGTGAAGTGCGTGTTCAGGAAACCAACTTTATACATTGTTGCAGATAAAAGTTGGAATAATTTTGTTTTCAGACGCATCCCTCTGTTTATTCCTTTTTATACACATCAGTAATTGCTTTTGAGTGAGTGCAATGACTATATACTCACTCCCAGTAACACTTAATCTGTCAGAACAGATTACATGGATTCATAATCACAATCATTTAACGGTGGGGTACGAGACCTTAGAAAAATGGTTCAAGCAAGCTACATTTTGAAAATACTCAATTCAAAAGTCCAAACCCCTTTCTTCAGACATCCTCTCGAAGCTATGCCTCCAGAATACTGGCACGCGCAATGCTTGTTCCCAAGGGTTCACGAGCGTTGCACAGCAACAGCTTGGGCTTGGGCTCCAGCCTAACTCCAATCCATGCAGACCTCATTCAGTCTCCTCCAACAATCCCCGCTCTTACAGAACAGCCCCAGTTCATACCTATCTGGTTTACGTTACATCTCCTAGTGATTTATGTTTGTGACAAAACGGTTTTCCGGTGAACTTTACATTCTAATATTACTAATATAACTAGCCAAGCTCTGGCTTCGTTTCCTGTACCAGTGCTCCAAGCCTCTGAGAACAAGCGATTCATGCAGGAGGGATACGCGCAGAGGGGGGAGGGACAAATGGCAGTTGAGTTTGATAGACATATCACCATTCAATCATTTCGAGTGAGCGCTCAAAATGATTGGATGGTGTTTTTTCAGTCCTGTCCGTTCCACAGGTGACTACATTTTTTAAAATTTTTGTGTTAGAGCATTTAATTAATTGGTTATAATCGGGGTGTGAAGGGTATTATACACAATACAGTAAATAATGCTCCAGGAAAACATCTTGCACCCCACCTTTAAGGAGGAGAGGTAAAAATACTTCATTCCAACTTTATGGGCAACTGTGCATTTGTTTTCTTTGTAAATGGACAAGAAACGTCTATACAAATACTAATAGTGTAATACACACAAATGAAGTTTAACACCTATGTAAAAATGTGTTTGTTGGAGTTTTACCATCATTGGCAATGTCTTATAGTTTTGCAATATTAAGTGCCACATTCATTCTTTTTGACAAATGCACGGCCAAAGAACACCACAGATCAGTAGCACACTTTAAAAAATACTAAAAGACGAAAAGCAAATAAGAAATACTAATATATTCATCAGTATTAGCGGATAAACTGTCACTTCACTGATCATAGCAGCCGATTTTGATCTTTTGTTACATAAAAGGTTGTCTTACTAATTTGTATGATGAAATAAATAAATGTGCTCATTCTAAGATACTGTGATACAGACAAGAAATACTATAAAACTGTACTTTTATGTTCATGTAATGAGGATGTCTTTCTTTGCTTGGCACACAATGTAAGTCCAAGGCAAATCAAACATATTTTAGATTTCAACTGTTGTCTGGTATGAAAAATATATGCACAAATAGATTTTTATGTTGTCTGACAACATAAACCACAGGGTTTTTTTTTGTTAACACTGATATATACTTTGCATATTTATTACTTTTCACAGTTACTCATTAAATTCTTTTGTGTCCAAAATGTTGTTATTTGTACCCTAAGCCAAAAATGATTTCGTTCCCTGTCAACTTCATGAATGACAAGTCCCTGCAGCTTTATTTGAGGCACAAATAAAGGTCACAAATGATGTTAAAATGGACTAGTCAAAATATCAGACTTAAATTTCCTGTTTCCTAACCAATTTGCAGTTTTCACCTGCACAGCGCAGGTCATAAGGCCAAAGGAAATGAAGAATTCATAAAGGTGCTGAGCGAGATAATGTCAGTAAGTCTTACTGTCAAGCTCAAACCTCATATTAAAATTCAGTGTATGAATAGAAATCTGCCAGTGGAGAATGCCTCCATTGTGAGTCACCAGTCTCAGTGTCATAACAGACAGCTGTGTTTCCTAACAGGACTAGAATCAAAATAAACTGAGCACTCAGGCTCCTCCAAGATTTCACCTGTTGGCGTGCTAAGATGCTCATAAAGATTAACAAAGATACATGGAGGAAAATATGGTTTATGAAGGATTCAAATGAGTAATACATGATTGTGATGATACATGAAATAGAAATGAAGCACAGGAAGTGATAAGCAGGATGGATGAGATTGTGGGAAATCAGTACCATGTTAATTTAGATATCAGGAAAAGATAAAGAGAAGCTTAAAGGGGTCATATTTTGCTAAACCCACATTTATTAGTCTTTGGTTCATTTATTTGTGTATTTCGACCCTAATAGTTCATAAAGTTTGAATTTGAACCCTCCAGGTGCTGCAAAGCTATCTTTATATTCATTTTGGCAAAAACTTAACTTCAGCAAACAAAAACATTCAAGAGCATGGAGGCAGAAAACTCTTTTACAAGTGGTTTGGTCCACAATAGCTACTTTAGGCCCTGCAGCTCACTGCAATTGTATGGCAGGGCCAAAGTATTTCATGTAACTGTACTGTTGCTTGTAGCTATAGCACACAGTCACAGATACAAATACAAGTGAGACGATAATGTGATTTTCTGTCAAAGTCTTGCATTTTTTTTCTTCTCCCAAATCAACAGCTTTGACGCTTAATAACAGCAGATTGTGATTTCTTAGTTTGATTGATTTAAGTGACCATGAAAAACACAAAGCAGAGCATTTTGAGAGTTTGTGGTACTGCTTCCTGTGTGGAAAATCACTTCCTGCCCTCCATTTGTACACGTCCCACGTCATTAGTTCTTGCTGCTCATTCACAACTCAGCTCTGTTTTTAGCGGACCATAAGAAAAAATAAAAATGAAGTGAACTTTTTATTTTTACAATAAACAGATATATTACCGTATCCCAGATCTGCAGTTTGATCTGTTTGCCATCTATAGTGATCATCCTTGCTCCAAACTCCACACCTACAAACACACAAATGAGAATCAGTTAATAATGCTCATACATTGACTTAACTGGGACAAGATTATCACATTTCTGACTGATCTCTCCTGAGATCATATTGACTGATATGGGAGTTAAGCGACTAAAAAAAGATGCCGTAATATTTACTCATATTTTCGTTTTACCTGACCATTTAATTTAAAATATACCGATAGGACCATATAATTCTTTCTATCCCATTTAGCCTGAACTGAAAATAACATTTGTTCAGTAATAAATGCAACAGATGGAGATGGAAGTTTCATGTGTGCACTGAGGACAAAAAGTGACATTTTGTTTTTGAGAGTATGATGTGAAACTACAGCATCTTTAGCTACAGCAGAGATTAATTAAATTAGTGTCTAACAGTGTGCCTAAGCTAATTATTTTAATTAGCTCCATCTGAATGGACTCTGTACCACTAATAAACATTGGTGTTTAATGCTTTGAATCAATAAGTGAGGACATCTAAAAATGACCGCTGTATTCCTATGTGTAGTTGTGTGTCCTGTTGATGGTGCTGGCTTAGTGATGAATGTGTAAAGGCCAGACGCTCTTACCGATGGTGAGGTCGTGAACTGGCTGAAACCTCTTGTCTGTGAACTGTAGTAATAGACATGATTTCCCCACACCTGAAACACAAACACACACAGTATAAAAGAAGGTCTGGCATCACATCACATGCACCCAGGAAGAAATACCATGCATGCCATCATCATTGTTGGTGATTCTGCAGCTCTGAACTACACAGAGCAGAGACTTTTACAGGAAAAGACTTGCTGTATCATTCATTAAGGAATTAGATCATATACTACATCCAGCCTAGCTCCTGCTGGCTCAGTTAACAAGAACTAACTGTTAGCGTTCCCACTGACCAGCTGGATCGTCTGCATGTGTGATGAAACCGTTGTTTTTCTGAAAGGGCACGAGTGAATCTGCTTTGTATCAACACTGTTCCACACAAAAGTACGTTACGACTGCCACAGATACACAAACACTACGAGGGATGAGCTTCTGCTAAACTGATTACCATTCAGTCATTGCTTTTTTATTAGCTTTAGCAAGTAAAACATATCAGAACAAACAGGGCAATAATTCACCGAATTACAAAATCAGATGATGATGACAGCATAGAAGAGAGACTCAAAACAACATTTCAGAGGTTTTAAATTAATAGTATCAGGAGATAACTGCTGGGGAAATGTCAGCAGAGCCAGTTGGATTTGTACAAAAATCAAATCAAGAAATAATGAGTGCAGGTGCAGAAAACAGAGGAAGCAATAACATACAGGTTTGTGCAACATGTTTGAGCCCTGCAGGTTTATCCTCAGCCAGAGCAAAAGGGAAAATAACACCAAACAGCTGAAATGAAATACTTTCATTCTATCATTTACAACACAATTATGAAATGGGTCTTCACTTTTGGCAACAAACAAATAACAAACAAACATGTACTGAACTAAATTAATCCTTTATTAGTTAAACATGAGACTGTCTGTCCTGTTCATATGTCTGTGTTAACACTAGTCATCATTGTAATCATCCCTGCAGTCCAAACCGGCTGTGGTCACTGACACAGATGGAAGAAAAATCTGCAGATCTCATTCTGTGTAAGAGCATTACAAATACTGCACTGTTGACCATAAGTTAATGTGAGGGTTCAGCAGTCTGTGCTCAACTCACTATTAGACTATGTCAACAAAAATTCGACAAGTTTAACATTTAGTCACTGTAAATCATTTACAGTTCTCTGGCATAAGCTTTTGCAAAAGTACAGTTCTGTTTTACAATGGTAAGTGAACATTTCGCTTATTGGGATTAAAAGATCAAAACAGGCAAAAAAAAAAAAAAGGTACATACAGTTGCAGAAAAAAATATTAGACCACACTTGTTTTCTTCAATTTCATGTTCATTTTAATGCCTGGTACAAAAAGGTACATTTGTTTGGACAAATATAATGATAACAACAAAAATAGCTCATAGTAGTTTAATTTCAGAGCTGATATCTATCCATTTTCCATGGTTTTCTTGATAATAACCAAAATCATTTCAGTTCTTATATCATTGTACTGACAAAAACAGTGCTTTTAGGCATTCCATGTTTTCTTTTCGGTCTGTTTCAGTCACAGGATATACACAGGAGTTAGTACTTGATTGATTAACTATTGTTTCTGATGACTTTTAATGGTCTAATAATTTTTGGCAGATGCATGTACTGTGCTGCACTCAAAGAGTATATTTGAAATGGACGAAACCATGGTGATGTCACCCATTGGTTTTAAATCACCATATTAAAGCCAATAATTTATGTTTTTGTTATGACCATCCTGGTTTTTAGAGCTAGAAGTGACCATATGTGACAAAAGGAGGAGCTGGGGGAGCACAATGGGTGACGAGTGAGCTAATGCTGCTAGAATGCTAGCTGCTTACTATTTTCTTATTTATTTATGGATCCTCATTAGTCTCTACCAAAGTAGAGACTATAGCTATAATTTTTTAACGACAAGTCAAAGTGAATGAAAATAATAATTCAGAGATGTACCCATAAAACAGCTCCGAATGAAGGAAGTGAGACTAGAATGACTCCTGGAATTTACAGACTTAATATTTTTGGGAGAAGTTCCATGCAAGTCTACGGGAGCCATGAATTCAAGCCAAATAACTACCATCTACAGGCACCTTCAGGTAGGACCGGTCATTTCCCATTTTTATTAGCTTTTGTAATATTTAGCGCAATTCTGTAATCATTCCAGTCACATCAGAAAATTCACTGCTTTGGCAAACAAAATATACCTTAGCATTTCCTACAATCTTTAATTAAAAAAATAAGACTGAAACAGGGATTTACTGGACTGACTGGGAAAAAACACTGGGATATAATGGTTGTTTGTAACCTCAGTGAAGGGCTACTAGCAAAAACAGAGAATTTTGGAAAATCTTATAATTCAATGCAACTGGATCAGTAATGAATTAACCGTCTCCTGTTTTGATGTATATGTGCAATATGTCCAGATGGTACTGACAGACCTGTATTCATTCATTCTAAACCAAGTATTACATATCAATTAAAATGCCACTGCCTTGCTTAACAAAACACATACTGGCATTTATAACTTAAACTATGTCCAAATGCTACTAACAGACCTGTACTCATTACTTTAAGTGTGATATAATAAAGTGAGGATTTTTTGGAGGTAGACTGTCCGAAGAGAAGAGAAGAGAAGAGAAGAGAAGAGAAGAGTGGTCAGAGATAGAGAAACTGATAGAAATCCAAAGAGGTGACTGATAGGGACTTGGTCTTCCTCCTTCATGGTTTCCATGGGTTACCATTGCTAGGCAGAGGCGTTGCTAGGCAGGGATTGTGTGATGATGATGATGATGATAAGGGATGGAGGGGAGGATAGAGAGATCAGGAGGAGGGCAGCTATAAAGAGGCACAACAAGCAGTCATCATTACCTCCGTCACACATCACATCAGACGCCTGTTTATAACACCGTTTTCTGTAGCCAAGGCTCCGCTGATGACATGAAGAACCATATTTAGTTTGCTTTTGCCATATTTTTGCAATTTCATACATTAATCCTCATTGTTCAATTCACAAGCCGTTCTTTTAGCACACAACTTCCAATTTCAAGCCATGAAGTTAACAATGAGACACCTGTGGTTTAAGGCATGCGCTAACATCCACAACAGCCCTCAATCATAGCCTGCTGAGCCCTCAAATGGTGAATGACTATAATCATAGTTATAGTAGAAAAATGTGATACTATACCACAAAGCCCTTAACATAAGGAGGTAATTCAACATGTGGAATGACCTGCAGGCCTATCATAAAACAGAATTTCAGTCAGCCAGGTGACTAAGTAACTGGTTATAGAACATGACTGACAGGTAGACTAGATGATCTCACAGTGTTAGGTCATGATCATATGATCTACCCTTTACAAGGACTGTGCAAAAATAACAGCACTGTCAAAACTTTTCTACTTGTCATTTGTTTTTATGGTCCTTTTACCAGTGTAACTATGACATTTTACAGTGTGTGGCACAAAGGTGTTACATATGTTGTAGCATTAATGTCACTAGCACAAATTTACAGGTTAATTTCAGTCCATTTATAGTAATACATATACAGTTAATACAGATAGTACAATTTTTACATATTAAAATGTTATAGTTTAGTCTATGTTATGTTATTATGTTGTTTTATTGCTGCTGAAGAAATAACAGCAAAGAAATCCAGTAACCCCTTACACACGGCACTTCTGTTACAGGAACATTTCACCTTTAGTCTGAAATGATGTCTGTGTAAACAAAATGGAGGAATTATTTGGTCCCACCTTTATCACAGCTCTGTAATGCCTCTGGAGGTAGTAACAGAGCCGTGAAAAACATGGAATCATGATACCAGAACGCTATGTAAAAGGAACACCTCTTGTTCTGCAACCAAGGTGTGACATTTTGATGACGTATTGTGTGTGCAACCCCCGCGCCAGGGCGATTTAAAAATGAGCGCGGTCGTGTACAGTAAACAAACATATCAATGTGACCAGAAAGATGTCAAACTGGGGAGATGCCAAGTTCCGCGAGATGCTGTCACTTCAGGCAGAGGACTCTATTCATAGTAACATTTGTGGAATGGTGAAAGATGGGTCAACTCTGGAGAGGTTAGCAACACCGCTATGCTCAGGGTGTTTGTGACACGCAAGTTATACATCACACTATACGCTGCACTGTGTCACCGTCCCTTTGATTCCAGAATGCAGGTCTGCTGTGTAAAAGTCCAGCCTGTCTCACCTCTGTTACTCCTTTGACTTGGCTGTGGAAATCGGTCAATGGTGGAAAAAAGGTGGGATTACCATCTCACCTTTTTTTCCGGGATCTCTGTGTAAAAGTGGCTTGAGTCCATGATCAGTAGGGTCCAAAACTGGATGAATTAGTCCTCCACAGTTTAGCTGATGGAAACACTGCATCTACTACTGACAGTGTATGAACAGGAATGTGAATTTATGTTTATTTAATCTAGATATTGTCAGCATATTGTGGTAATAGTAATGTTAGCCCAAAGTGCAATAATTCAGACGACAACAAACCAGAGGAAACTCAAGGCTTCTTGCAGATGTAATTCACCTACAAATATAAATATATATATAAAACAGCAAGAAACTTGTGGTTCAGATTAGGGATGTAAACAATTAAGTGACTATCAATTAATTGTCGATAAGAATTTGCTTGATTAAATAACATTAACTGTCAGTTAATTGCTGTTTTCCACAGTGGTGTTTGTGGTGTTGGGTAGGGGGGCCCTGCTTCCCTATCTAGGCTTCATCGCTGTCGTTAAATATTGGGAGGGACCACCTGCGACTGAAATCTCGCTCCGTCATGTCAGAAAAAAGTCAGAAATGCCCATTTCTTCTAAACTGCCCCTCTTCAGATCCATTTATTTTACGAAGTGTCTATAGGTCCGGACCCCTGAATGCTGCCGCACAGCTACTTGTCCGTACTAGTTCCGGTTTACATGCGCAGTACGCCACTGTGCCAGCATTCTTTCACTCTAAAATGGGTTAGGGTTAGGCATCCAGGCGCACTTACGTATCACTAGGCAACAGCTTACTATGCATGTACACAGGAAGTGCCAGACAAATAGCTAGCAGCGACACTGGTCCAGGCCCGGACCAATAGCAACAGCATTTATTTTATTGAGTTTCTCTGCAGAATTTCTTTAGTTCTACTACATAAATGTCATTGCCTGTACTGTATCCAAAGGTACAATAAATCAATCATTAAGGAATATGACATGTTTTTTTTCATGATGTATATAAACAATATTGAACTTTTATTCTTACAGACCCTATTGAAAGAGAAATTCAGGTTCCTAGGAAAATTGCCGCTTATTAATTAATCATTAATCGATCAATAAGGTCAACTAACTAATGATTAATGAATTAATTGACAATTTGCATCTCTAGTTCAGATCAAAAATTGTGATTCTACATCAAATGATCTTCTGGCCACATCACCCAGCCCTTCTGACAGGTGGTTTCATTTAGCTTTAGAAAGCAAACACCAGCACAGTTCAATACATGTGGACCAATGAGATAAGCACTGCATCCTGATGCCTTCCCCTTTATCATGAGTGAAGAACATGGTAACAAGCTACACACTAGGAGGTCATTTTGACAGGAAGCTTTCTGACATAGCAAAACTAGGAAAAGCACAGGTGGAATAAATTAACTGAAGGACGATCGTGTCCTTTCAGGTCCTAGTGTGACAGGCTGACTCACCCTCACAAAGTAAAGCTGAAATGATTAAATATATCAAATATTCTGATAATCGCCCAAGTCAAGTTTTCTGATTCCAGCTTCTGAAGATGTCTTCACTCCTCTCTGATTATAACAACAAACAAGACATTTGATGTCAATGGCACATCTAATTGTTTTTTGGACATTTTATAAACTATATAAATTACTCAAATGAAAAAAATAAAAAAAATCAGCAATTACAGATGAAAATACCGTAGTCATTAGCTATAGCCCTGCAATAAAGCCACTGCCAAGTTTATAGTAACACCTGTGCTTGTTGTACCTCCCTTGTGGCATTTGAGTCTTTAAGAAATATTCAATTAGAGTATTAGTGAGATAAGAGCATTTGGATCCATCCTTCACAATTAGAGTTTGATAGATTCATAGGGATCTGCTTGAGAGCAAAGCAAACATGACAGATCTGGTAAAGTGAGACTAGCCAAGCAGAAACAACGCTTTTGTTCTTCATAAAAAAAGACAGATGGTTAATTGACCTGCTGCTGTTGCCAAGGAAACAAATCCTTCAGTGTAACCCAGTGTTGGTGCAGGATTATTGACAGTTAGCTGGAATATGCCTTTTTTGGTAAAAAAAAAAACAAAAAAAACTTGTACCATGTATATTGTGGACAATTTGTGACATATGATAAACAAATGGTATCTTGAGTTTAAATAATTGGTTATAAATGTAAATGCAGATTACTGATCATTTTAAATGTATTATACACTCAAAGCAATCAACAAACTAGTAAAAAAAAAAAAAAAGCAGGACCTGGATGGTTCCTTCATCATGTTAGCAACTAATGGACATTTTCATCAACTGATTATAGAAATATCATCAGATAAATTGGTTTTTTCCCTCAAAATGCCAGAAAATTCTGAAAACTGTCAGGTTTAACTTTGCAGAGCACCAGATTTATCCCCTCTGTCTGTTTTATCAAAAGCATCACTCAATCAAAAGCCAAGTGTATTAGAGATACATGACAAGAGAGTCTCCATATTTTAAGACACCAGATCCAGAAAATACTTGGCAATTCAGGGTCCAAAATGTCCTTGATGTATTAATCAGCTACTAAAACAGTTGCCAATTCATCTTCTCCTAAAACACTCATGGATTATTCAGGTAACTGCTGCAGAGCTACTTTGGATCTCAGATAAACAGTTTCTTGGCAGACCCTGAGGAGGAATAATTCACTGTCTTACATCATAAGTTCTTGGTTTGTGTTGCAGATGTGTTGAAGAGTCCAGCAGACCAATGAGATGTGTCTCTCCTCACTTACAGCAGTAACCTGAAGCTTTGCATGGTCAGCAGACTGCACCACAACCCCCACTACCGTCTGCTCAGATCAACCGCCCTCCCAAACCAAATACTATTTAGGTGCCTTCAAGTGCAGCAACTTATCTCCAGCTATCTCACGGCAACTGTAGAAGAAAACAACTTTTTGATTTTTCAATACTACATTCAATCTCCTAGTCCTTTAACTTTCAGTACTAGAAATTAAATAATGCAGGGCGTATAAACAGACACTCCACCACAATAAACAGTGTCTGGAAATGACTGAGTGAAAGTCAAACCACAATAGATGGGAAAGTCATTAATTCTAAAAACCAAACAGCCGGTAATTACCTTACAATGATTCACCCTGCACAGTAACACAACAATACACATACCGGAGATCTTAGAATCAGTCAGTCATATTCATTTCTCTTAAGTCTGGTCATGTGAAAACTAGAAGGCCAAGCATACTACACCAGGGACTCAAGTCAACATTCCTATCATTTTAGTAAGGTTCAAAGTACAGTTATTTGATGATGGAAACATGTCGGCCCTTCTCACCAGTGGGCCACAATGCTCACCCTCAAAATTCTGACTAAAGGTAGAGTCAAAGCTCTCTATAAAAGTGTCAGATTTCTGGAAACTTGTAGACCTACGGGCACTGTTCCACAGAACAGACTATTTTTGTACAAAGACTATAATTTTCCTTTCAAACTCCATCGGTTTTTCTGCCAACAGGATTGGCGTACAGGCCAGCCAGAAAAAAACCTTATAACACAATCTTAAAAACTAATGGCAGTTCAATTAGCAATTACAGTACATCACATATCACATTCGGTGTTCCAGCCACAGCTCTTAAGTTATAAAGCAAAGTGTCAAATCACACCACAGTCCCTTCACGAACGCTGAATGGAAGTCTATATGCTTTCATAAAATTTAGACAGAACACATGCTGAGACTGGACACTAACATTAGAAAATACCTTTGACATAAACTTATGACAGGTTTTCACTGATATGGATACTTTTCTAAATGGCCATTTGTCCCTTCTGCTTTTTTTGTTCATCTGACTTACATTTTACAAAATATCTCTGGATACACTGCAATGGAAAATATACTTCAAACTGGTACAAATGCTTATATAAACCATTGTTTCTGACAGACTTTAAGCTGCAGACCTTCAGATAATACTGAACACCCCAGAAGCAGATGCTTTACTCTAGCCTCTTTTACACAGAACTTCTGTTACGGGAACATTTCATAATATATCATCACTAACATTTTCAGTTTTAATAATTATGAGATATCCAAGCCCACAAGATGAGTCAAATGATGAAATTTCTCACTGTATTTCCACTCATCACATCCTAAGGGCAATTAACCAAATAAAATCTCCGCAGCATACTGTACTGAATGTACGCATGATGCCACTGAGATCCCTGGTGAGTCTGAGTGAACTATGAATTCTACATAGAGACTGGATGAAATGTCTAGTCTTGGCATACATTTATTTGCTGTGTGAAATCCGGACTCAACGTGGCAACTACTAGGGTGCAAATACCACACCCGACTGACACATGTCAAACTACTGTAGGCCATGCCCAGCCTCAGATAATGAAGACAGATAACACCTGGCTGTGCAAAGTAACAACCAGTGAATCGCTGTTTGTCTGCAGGAGAGCCAGACAGGTTATAACCTACTGGAAGAGCAGACCTTTCACTATTATTACATAATGATCGGACTGAGATGACTGGCTGCAATCACTTTTCGTAACTGTTTCATTTACCTGTATAAACAGTCAGATGAAATTAACAGAAATGTCATGTCTACATCATTACATCCATGTTGTTCTCCGCTGTTTAACCCAAGATATCTCACTTATTAGATACCATACTATATAAGCATCTATTGACAATGGGCACAGACTACCATATGTCAGCAGTAGGGTCTGTATATCGAGTTAAATTTACACTAGGTAATTTTGTTTACATAGCCTAAATCGCAAACTGAAATGTGATTTTTATTTATGTTCCTAAGTTTAATGACCACAAAAGGCTCTTTGGATGAAATTAATAAGAAAAAGACCTTTATTAAATAATTGATCACATTTTTTTTTATCACAATCAACTAAAATGTGCGTAATCATAACAACCCATGTAGGAGTGAAAACATTAAACAATAAATAATTAAAATACAGGAATGTGCTCATAAATAATGAATCTAATTATGCACAACAAATGGCTACCACTTGCAAAATTTTAATTTCTGCAACTTTTCTTTCTCCTTCATGAAATCACACCAAATTATATCCCTTTCTCTAAAATATGAGGCTTATGTCATCAAGTTTGTAAAATAACTCGCTCACTAAACTCTAATCAAATTCAAGAATTAATCCAATGTTTACCAGAACCGGATAGACTGCTTATTCAGGCTCAAGAAAAACCATCAGCAAATAATTACTCAGACATTTTCACTGACACAAATTCGCCAGCTTTCATCAGAAACAGACTGAACATTGATTAAAACACACAGCTCCAACCTCCAGGCCTTTTTTTCACCGTGTATGTGTGTAGTTTACATCTGTCCCTTCGACTTATCTTTGCTGACAGTTTGCAAACATCCTCCAACAGAAATGGTAAATACCTGCAGGCCTAAAGGTTTGGGTCACAATACTTTTCTAGGAGTTTCTGACATTAAAATGAACATTGTGTATGAAAAAAAATATACAGCAAATGTGTTCTTTGACAGATTCATCCACTATATCTGAGCACACATAAAGTAGTCACTTTATACCAATATAATATTTTTAGTAAAACATCAGTTGATCATGCATTTACTAACCAAACCCAAACTGATAAAGAGGACATTAAATAAAAAAGCTTAATAATTTTAATTATTGAATTGTCCTTGTCATGATTTCAATTACAATAAAACTACCAAAGATCTTAGAACACAAAATCTTAACAGTGTCAACAGCAAAGTGTGAGTTAGTCACCACTTTCCAATATGAGGTGGAGGAGCCCCGGAGACTAAAACCCTCCACCCAAATTACTCACAGCATAACTTTAAGAGCCACTGTTTTAATCAAATCTAATTAGGTTACATTCCATTTTCGAGGAAATATGTCATAGATTATAACAGCTGCTTTTTTTACATGTTCCTCAACACTAATTGTTGTACATTCTGGGAGTCAAAACACCATATCCTTATCGTTCAAAACAATCAGATACTATGTGGAAATGGTAAAGATTAATGAAGTTTATCTCCCGTCATAGTGTTGTTAATACTCCAAATTGACCCGGGCTCAAAAATCACAGTCTGCACAGATCTTTGGGTTTAGAGAATCATTAGACATACGACCACGTACACACACCTCTACTGTTTTTAAGTAGTTGTGACATAGTGCTGCTTGTGGAAGAGCATCAATACAAATAAGAAGCTCTGGTGTTTTCTTTAATTACAGCAACATTTAGTGACATACATATTCCACAGGTAAAAATGTGACAGCATCTTTGCCTGCCTGTGTAGTAGTAGCATGTGCACTGCTACAGTTAAAATGACAGATTGCTATTTTGACTGTGCAAATCCTTCTGTTTCTGCTCTGAACTGATGTTATCAGCAGCAAGAAGATTTCACAATCAAGACATTTTAGCTTAGCATAACATGTTTACGAGAAGTAAGAAAATATATATATACACATAATCAAAACAGAACCTTGGCTGTACCTCAGTTCTGTCACTGATAAACAACAACAGCAGGCACAACATGAACTGGTTTCGCAATAGCAGTGTAGTAGTCTGCTTTAGCACATTGATATGCACATTAGAAAGCCTTTCTCTATTTATTCCATTAGTTTTAGCTGTAAGACTGTCTTCTTGCTGTTGACCATTTCACCATCAATGTACACAATAGAATAAACCTATTACAATACAGCAATTTATGCTTTGTTGACTGATATGATTTGTTCTTATGTTTACTTCTTCAAATCATTGGTTAGGTTCACTTTGAAAACCACCCTAAGACATCTCGTACTGCACCTCAGAAACTTGATGTTAGTTTTGTCTTTTTTAATCAATACTAATGACATATTAAAATCCTACACCTGCCGCTATAGTCCAAGCTAGCTGAAGGCCCTTTTGTCAACACAGATGACAACATTGCCCACCGATCCACCTGTTCCACACTTAAGGGGAGACACAGCAGAAAAACCTACAATTCTGTAAAAACGTCAGGAGAAAAAAAAAACACAACTGTGTCCAATTCCGTGACAGAAATTAGCTCTAACAACTGCTCTACGCCATTTCAGGGAATATTGAAGGCTTTAGCTTAACGTTTTGGCCTTCTCTGTCGAAAAGCTTAGTTAACGACAATATATGTTAACACAATAAGCAGAAAGTGAAACAAATATTATGACTGTGGCTGTGTGCGAAAATTTAGTTGATGTACTGCTTGTTTTAACGTCGTGACAGCTGAATGCTTAATATTTAGCAGAGCAGCTAACGCTTGCTAGTTAGTTAACAGGCTAGCTAGTTTAAGCTAACACCCCCACCCTGGACGCAAAGGGACAAAAGGCCCAACATGTATTTGCCAGTGTCAACAACAGCTACAGCCAAGTACTTTACATGCTGACTTTGATATGACACCTATAGCTTAATGTCTGGTACTGTCAGGGTGTTTTAGGCGTAATCTAAATATGTTACAGTTAAGAATTGGAGCTGTCATCCCACCCCTTTCGTCTCTGCTTTTACCACGTCATTGGACCATCCAACACTGCGGAAATGGACCGCTAGCTAGCAGCTAACAGTAGCCGAATGCTAACTGGCAGTCAGGCTGGTCGTGTGCGGCTTACCCGTGTCTCCGATGATGATGTATTTGAAGAGGTAAGCGTACGCCATGGCCCTGGTTTGTGCAGTCAGCTGTCTTGACCGTTATACCTGCGTTAAACAGACTGTGAACCGTGTGAAAAAGGTAGCTGACAGCCTGTTAGCCTGTTTTTCTCTGTCGGTGCTGTGGAAGGAACAATAAACAGCCAGAGCCACAGCTCTACGTCACACGGCCCGCCCTCGCCACGCTACACGATGATGTATTCACAGTCTCCTCGGAAACCGTATCACGCTTTTATCATCCGCTTTTTAATCAAAATGAATTAGCAGCATCTCGTGAATCAGTTGGTTTAACACGTTTCTTTACTCAACCAGGTCCCAATTAAATTTTTTTTAAGTACATAAATGTACCTGGGATCCATGTGTTTCAGTGTGGTCTCTCTGGCGGCCTCTAGTGTCTGCAATGTGTTTCACATATGTTTTACTCCAGCCTGTGGAACAAGAGCAAGGGTCAGCAACCTCTGCAAATTTAAGAGACGAAAAATCTGCCTGGAGCTGTGAAAAAATATTTAACCCCCTCCATGTTTGACTCAGCTTAGTCTCAGCCTGTCATTTGTTTTGTTTTTTAAACCGTGCATTTCCATTACAATAATGCAGTGTGTATTCATGAAGTTGTGGCAGAAAGCAGTTGAGATTTTCTGTTCTCTTTTCATTGAGGGGCTATTTTCAAAACACACAACTGATCTGTTGTATAATGGAAAAATAACTCTGCAAGCTTCTGTAGGCTTACTTTTTTTTTATAGCAAATCAAGACAGTTTCCAAGAGGACTTATCTAAAACAAATCTGTACATTTCAACATTTCATTGTCATTTATACTTCACTTTATAATACTATGACACACAACACTGTTTTATGCACATGTAAAAAAAACAATGTGGTATTTTGTCAAATGCATCATGTGACCAAATAAATGCATTTAGACAAAGGTAACAGGTCCCCATTGGTTTTTTCATCTCAGCAAAGCAAACATATATATA
>JAPQRP010000011.1:12035427-12050856 GCA_037367295.1 Apogon hyalosoma | reverse complement strand
GTGTGTGTGTGTGTGTGTGTGTGTGTGTGTGTGTGTGTGTGTGTGTGTGTGTGTGTGTGTGTGTGTGTGTATAAACATTTAATTTAGGTCACACATTGTCATGAAAGTAAATGCCTGAAGTACTTCTTGAAGGATATCTTACTTGTAGCTTTGTCTTTTAAATTACTATTTAGCCCATTTCAATATATTGCATTCTGGTAAATAAAAACTGAAGTGTTCATTAATTTCAGCAGGACAACTTTGTTCCTCTATTCCCTTTAGTGTAACTTTTGGTGATCTCTGCCGTGCTTCTGTAGGGCTGCATAATTTGGTGTAAAAGCCATATAGTGATTAGTGTGAGCAACATTGGCTATATTTACAAAATTTTCCACTTTTTGTTCTTGTTCTGAAAAAGACGAAACTCCCAATAAGTTGTTTCCTTGCCTAATGATCATGAATATGTCACTGAGATTTGTATTTAAATTGCATGCACCTATACATGTATACAAATCATGATTAAAATGTTGTTGTTTCCATGGGTGGTAATCCTTCTACTGTGTAAACACACTGTGTAAAATCAGCTTTTCGATATTTGCCTTCATCCAATAACCTGCTGGTGCGCTCTTCTACTGACCAGAAATGTGACCTTTTCTTTGGAGCATCCATCTTGACCAGAGAAGATTTTGGTTTTGTTCCATTTGAGTATAAACAGGGTCATGGGCCACAACCTGCAGTAAAATGTGCAAAGTAGATTAATTTTCCAAAAAATCTCCTCAAAACTGGAATGAAATCAACTTATGTCTTAATATGAAAATGCTACTTTCAGAAAAAGTCTTAAATCAGAATGTCCAAATGGAATATGCTGTTTTCACGACACTGGGACAATACACTGATTACTTTTTGTAATGTATTTTTAAGTAAAACCTGTTAGCCTAAACTAGCATGTTAAATAAAACAAAAAAAAACAAAACTACAAAGTAGTAAATTTAGCCAGTACCTCTCTGTTCAGACACCATGGAATCCAGAATATCACAGTACAGCAGAGGATTTTCCATTCAATTAAACTGTCCTAAATTCTTTAACATGTTACACGCTGAACCTTGAAATTGCAGTCTTTTGCAAATACATAATTGTACAAGCTGACATTGCGATTGTGATTTGATTAATCGTGCGGCTCCATCCTGTGGGAAGGAGGGATTACTTTTTCACAAATGGAAACATAAAATAAAAGTGTTCCTAAAAATACACTGACTCCTCAGTCATACATAAAGCATGTAATTTGTCCATGAAACGTACAACTCATCAAAGCCGACACTTTCCACAACCACACCCTCTACAGTTGTAATGGAAAAAGTTTTAAAGTCACATTGATGTTCAGTGATGAATGAGGGACTACTTTATCTCCGTTCATGCTTGGCTGCTCAGCACTCTAGATAAACCATCAGGTCAAACAATACCCTGCAATTTACACTGTACTGTAGTGGCAGCAAGTAGAAGCAGCTTATTTCACCCGTGGACTGTATGTTCTAATTATAGGCTCTAAAATTAATGCAAAGTACAGTTCACCTGTAAAATATACACAGCTGTATTTGATAAAAGTCTTAATGGTAGAGCTTTGAGTAATCTGTCTTAAATTAAGCAACAACACTATGATCTATCCAAATTCATTCAGTCTGTCTGTTATAGAGCTGTTCTCTCTGCCACTCACACTAAGCTGTCACAAAAAAAAAAATCATCACAGTTTGTCCCTTTCTCCATCACTTCTTCTTTTCTTATGTAACTTTGTGTGGAGTGAGAACTGTGTTTTTTCCATTCGATAACAGTAACACATTAGCCTCTTGACTTACATTTACAGATCACTTTTTTTGCCTGATTTATTTCCATCATTACACAGTGTATTATTGTCAAAGAAATCTTAAAAATACTTTGCGCATTAAGTGTTTTGTAATAACTCTGTGATAGTTTGTAAGGTTCAGTGTTCACCTTTATCATGTTGTTAGTCTCTGTATGGTACGTATTGTATTAGATCTTGCCCAGTGTAAACAAAAAGAGTTGGTTTGACAGTGAGGTCAGTGTGTCAGCCATCTCCATCCATCAGAGAAGAAGAATGGTGATCAGACACAGAGATTGAAACTTCATTCTTAACTTGCACCATTTATGCTGCAGTTGTTATTTTTGGAAATGTGCTCCATGTAACGCATTAAAAGTTCACTGTTAATTCAGTGTGTGTGTGTCTTAGACATATCACACCACTGTTTTGGCCCTCTGTTGACTCTGTAAACTTACACCTCATTTGCATAATACCTAACAGCTGGCGAATGGATAGGGCAGTTACACCTGTCTGTCCACCTGTGTGTGTGTGTGTGTGTGTGTGTGTGGATGAGAGTGAGCTTTACTTCTACACACCTGTTCAAACGCTTTTCTGCATGCGTGTTTGTCAACCAAGAAAATTATCATGTACCAATGAGTAATGAAAATGTTGCATGATTTCTGGGTTGTATGGTTAATTGTTTGCTTGGCAGTGAGGTTGATCATATTTCAGAATGACTATGGCTAAAACCAGCTTATTGTCTGATGGGGAAAAAAACAACCGCTAACAAACAGTAAAAGTACACGTTTAACTATGGAGTTTAGTAAAATTCTGCCATCTACCAAAAATGCCTGTTCATTATGATACTGATATTGTGTGACTAGTAGTGTTGTGAAGTGACAGTGGTTTTAGAGAAATATAAAAACCTATTTACTCCCTCTCATTCTTAAGTACATGATGTCTCATAGGTGACACCATTACCAGAATAGTATTTTATGTACTGATTTAGTCACAACTAGCAAAATATATCATACTTTCCTCTCAGTTTTGCAAACAAGTTTGTGAAAGTAAATATAAAACAAATGAAATGAAGGGTTTACCTCCTTTCTGTACCTACCTGGAACACTTTGATAGACTTACTCAGAAATAGTTGAATTTTTGATTCTAAGAAGGATGCATCTTATGATGCTATATATTGATAATATTCTAGAACTATCTAAACCTCCAGATGCTGCTACAGCAGCAACTGAACTCACCCCCGTTTACCATCACCTTGCACCAGTAATATTTCCTAAAAATCGCAACAAAGCTCTTATGCAATTTTATCAACTTATATATCATTCATGCCTATAATACTTAAATAGTGCCTTTAATACATATCCAGCTCCATAAAATGACCAAACATGACCTTTGACCTGGGTTCATTTGAATATCATGTTGGAAAATGCAGCAAAATCATTAGGTTTGACTTAAAATCTAACATAGCATTCTTGCTCACCCTGTAGATTCTGTTGTTTGAAATATGTGAAACACACTATATTATACATAAAATATATCACGCTTTAGAATCTACAAGGAGGGCAAGAGGTTGAATTTGAAGGCAAACTAAGAAGGTTTAAAAATTATACATTACATGCAGAAGTGAATAGAACATCCCAACTGATCACCTAAACATGTCTTATTTCCAAATGTTTGTTATTATGATCATAAGTATTTGTTGCTTTAATAGAACTCCTCTCCTGTTGAGTAAATCATGTCCCTATTAATACAAGAGTTCCAGACTTGATATTACAGACATTATCATGCTAAAAGGGATACATTTTGGTGATGCTTGATATTGCTGTTTTGCTTCAACAACTGAGTCATGCATCACTGAACATGGTCCAAAATTATTTTCTAGACATAATTATGCATTTTACTGAGCCAGACACACCTATTTTTAAAATAAATCCAAAGTGGGCAAAACAGATAGGATACCAGAACATGTCCTTTACATCCTTAGTGTGACTTATAAAGTCTGAAAATATTTACAAAATAATAGCAATTCCAAAGGTAATGGTCAAATTACATCCCATTTTATATAAAAGGGAAAATGTGTGTACTCAGTAATCTTAGATTTTTTTTGCCATTTGTTCCATTTTCACAACTGTCACCCATTATTATAATACGTATGAGTAATAATAGGTGTTTTAGGCTCAGTAGCGCAGACAGCACACCTACCAACCGCACTGTAACACCATAGCAGGGCAACACATTGTACTCTTCACAGTAAATGTTGACTGCCCTGGTGATGTGTTGTCCGAATGTGTGATGTGGTAATATGAGCAGCTGTCCACTGCTTACAGTGACTCACGTAAACATATAAACACTTGTTCTTCACAGCTGCATGTAAGTTGAGACAAATAAAAAGCAATACAGGAAAGGCCACATGAGGAAGTATAAAGGAACTAAGAATGGGAAGTAAACAAGGTGTAAAAGATGGTGTAGCCCTGAGCTGTTTGTGTACTACTGTGCACAGTATGCATTTATGAAATACTGCTTTTGTAGTTATACATTAATCCAGGTACTTCCCTGTTTTTACAAACAGTACGTTGTTCACTACAGTTTAGTCAAACAGAACCACAGTGAAGCAGGGCAGTAACTATCATTATTCTAATATGTATTTTTTCTTTTGTCTTTAACTTGTATTTTGCTTAAGGTTTCATATAAAACACAAAATGTTTCGGTTCTCAGTTGTAATCCTAGACATTGTGAAGACCTTTTATCATGATAGCATAACACCCATCTGTTATTTCAACCAGGATCAACAGGAAATAACAAAATATTTGACATTTATAGTGATAATTAGTAGTAACTTATTTTTATCATATAATTTTTCCCCTTTTTACCCAATCCTATCCAACAGTATGGCTGCATTTTCATTTTAGTCATTTTCTGGCCTTTATTTATTTATTTATTCATAAGCACAGGACAGCAATGACAGCAAACTAGACTAAAACAAATAGCGAGTCACCAGTTCTGCTCATGATCTTTTCTGCAACCATTTTGTGCCATTGCTGAGGAATAACGATGCTGTCACAGCTGTCTCTGCAGTTAGTTTGTTTTTGTGCTATGCTCTATATTATAGCAACCAAGGCACAGTCTAGTATTATGGAAGCTGGGGAAATGGGAAGAAGAGAAGCTGGCCAGGATTAAAAGACATCAGAGCTGTCATTCACGAACTAGTTAATGTGAGTGGTGTTGTTGTACCAAGACCTCTGCTCAGCCAGTTAGGGTTATGTTCTACATGGCTTAAATTACACACTTCATCTTTAATACGGTGTTCATTAATTAATTACAACACACATGACGGTTTTAAAAACCATAATGATGTTCAATGATTTATGATTATCGCAGAGACCTTAATTGATATTACTTCCTTGTATGAGCAGGGTTTGGAGGAAATGCAGTAGAGAAATACTGAGCAGTAGGCATCAGTGGACTGTAATCATACTTAAGTCATTTGGCCTTGAACAACAACAGACTTTAAAAAGAAGTTGTCATTGGGGAACTGTTGTCGGACCTTCAGCCCTCCTACCTCACCAGCAGGACTTTATATGTGCAAAGGAGATGACCTACAGATAATGGACTAATCTTTCATACTGGCCACTGCCCAGTAATCTTTCTTTTCTATCTCCACCTATTGTCTCCTTGCTAGCTGCTCTGTGTTTGCTGTGTTTGATTATAGTTTGTTGACATTGTTGCTCTTGCTTTTTGTTCTGTCCAGCTGGATGGGGACACCATGTTCCTGGGTATGCCAGAATCAGGCCTTGACTTTCCCTCAACCAATCAGGTGAGTGTGAGCATGGATTGCTTTGTTTGTGTGACATAGCCACAGTAATTGATTGCATTGTGAAGTTGTTCCCCTGCCGTTTCTAAGTGCATTGAGCTATTTTCTAAACAGAACATATTACTTGTCAACGTGTTTTAACATTTCTGCAACAAAGCCATGTATCGTGTCCAAACACTGTTCAGCATGTAACCATTGTAGTCAATGTGAAACCATGCGCTGTGAGCAAAAACAAACATGTGGCAGGTGTGCACAAATGACTGTCATGTTAACTGACAACTTGTGTATTTACAGTGCACGGTGAATACATTGTTCGGGATGTTTACAAAGTATAAAGGAAATGAAAGCATGTAATATCCAGGGTTCAGCATTGATAGGTTTGTTTTCCATTTGTCTTTATGCAGAGGTAAGGTAATGGAAAGCTGAATGAATGTAAAGACATTTAGCCAATCAGTAGCCTAATCGAACCATTGTCACTGATATTTAACAAGTAAAGAATTTAAGATGGCTAAATGGCATAGATTTGTGCTGGATTATGTTACATGAACCAGCAAAGATTGTTAATATATGATAAAGATTTCTTGGTGTCTCACATGACATGTTGATATGTAATGTCCTTGGTTTGAAAACATTGTTCAAAGTGTTTCCTTAGGGTTTTTTTTATATATATTTAAAAATCCACTGAGGCCATCCTTTCTTAACATAACATACAGCATATTTTATCTGTAGGTATTCTTCCTGTGTGCAAGTAATAGTGCTATACATTTACATTTTATAATAATAAGAAATATATAATTTTTGATGATCTGGCCTTTAACTAGAAATATAGTGACTTGTTGCTAGCTTTCTTTCACAACTAATATGATAATAATTGTCCAAACAACATGGAAAATATACAATATCTTTCCTTGAATTATTTCAAACTCCCCCTTTAACCTGTACAGCATCTAAATCCTGTGAAAACCTGTTAAAAACCCTGCCAAAGTTAACTGTCAAGTTTTATATGCATGTGCAACTTTCAGTATAAATTACATGTGACATAACTCCCACCTTATTTACTTACACCATTAGTTCCAGAAAAAAAGCCATGCATAATTCTTTTTTCACTTGACGTTCTAAATTCATTCACACCTTGTAGAGTTGTACAGGGTAGTTTTGTAACTGTCGTTGAAGGCAGATTAATGGGCGCATTAACAGAGAACAATTGACCATATCTCTTACAAGGTATAGAAAACATTTGTGAAGTTGTAAAAAAAAAAAAAAAACACTACTGGTCTCTGTTACTAAACCAAGTATTAATATACATCTGTATCTGAATATATTATACAGATCATTCTGGACAAATTCACTGATTCAAGGGTCTTTATTGTTAAACCTTGCATTGATTCAGCTCACATTAGAATTATATCTATAAGATATAATCAGATAGCAAATTTGATTGTTCTCGCTGCAGTTTTGTTTGCACCTGCAGTTTGTCTTTACAACAACCTACTCTCATTTTAATACATTTTTTGAGGTAGAAGTTGTGGGTTGAATGATTTTTCTTTAGGCTTTACAGATAGCTTTTATAACTGGCTGAGGTCTGAACATATCATGAAGCATCTTTAAACATGGTCTGACTGGTCCGACCTTTATCCCAGTCTGTTTCTAGTAACATTTTTTCTCTACTAAATTGCATGATTCTAACATGTAAATATCTGATGGTGCACAAATACCCTGATTCCTCAGTAACATCGTGCACTGTAAACAGTCAGTGGACAGGATATGCTCAGATTCATTCCCTGTACAGTCATTGCATGGGGGTTGTTTTCCCCAACCGTTTTTGTTCTTGTTGCTTTCTTCAAATAATTTGACCATACCCCACTGTGTCTTTGAGCTCACCTTTAGCTATTTTGGTCTTCAGTTATTTCCAGATGCATCAACCTAACTTTTTCTCCCATCCTGTTCCACAAATCAATATCACTTACTGCTCTCAACCCCAGGCACATAAAGCATTACAGTGATTTTCTCTCTTTTTTCGTAGACAGAGAGCTGCTGCAGTGTGTGGATTGCCACAGGGGTTACTTATTCAGTGTACTAAGGCTTTAAAAATAGCTCCTTCATTTAAGGTGTTTGCATAGGATTAGTTAAATGTTAAATCACTCTCATTGAAAAGAAAAAACAATTTTGAAGCAATTAAATCTTGTGTTACCTACACTTTGAATTTGTGGCAATGAAAGCAGCAGATAACATTTTGAGCTTATGGCTGATATAAATGCCAACTTATTTTGATAAGAACATAAATAACTGCCTTTAAAGTTTTTGTTTTTTCCTCAGCTACAGCTACATTATTATTGGTGATTGGCTAAATGCTGAAACTAGCCGTTTTTGTTCTAATTCGTTGCTATCTATCAAAACAAGGTTTAATGAAGAAGGTTATATAACACTCCAGCTGCCTGAATTCTATTATGTCGAATAAAGGATGATTGAAAATTCTGCAACAGGAGTAGTAGTAGTGTTTTTGTGTCATGGTATTGTTTCAGATGCTGATGGCCTCCTGTATGTAATGGTATGTTTTTTTTGCTTGACCAGGCCTTTGTACTTTATCCTCCAGAGACATAGCGATGCATTTTTGTCCTCTGTAAGGGCCAAGAGTTTCTCAGCTTTACTGAAAACAAACAAACAAAACAGAAAAAAAAATGCTGTCCACTGCAAAGGACATTCCATAAAAATTTTTAAAATGCATCTGAAAAACAGTGTTGCATCATGCTGTTTTCAGTAAAGGCAATAATTTAATCTTACAAAGCCAAAACTTGTATTTTCCTGGGTCTCAGGGGATATACTGTCATATAATATAAAAACATTTGATGGGTGTTGCTTAGCTTGAGGGAATCAGTTTGACTGTGAATGAATCAGGTTTTTGTTGTTTAAAACTGCAAACAGTCAAAACCTGTGCTCTATAGAACCTCTAGCTCTAAACATTATAATTGAAGCACTACAGCTATTATTTCTGGTATACCACAGTATGGCATTATATGACAAATCCATATGTTATGCAAAATGAAAACTGGTTCAACTAGTATATAGTATATCTCCAGCACTACTTACGATCTCCCTAAAGCTATATTTGTCTTTTGGGTGTTGTTAGGGTTTTATCTATCATGTGATAAACAGTAGAAGGACTAAAGCCACACTCGGTGTTTCACAAATGCATTAATGAAATAAATGTACTGGTCATTTTTTAAAGACTAACTTCCCTAATGTGTGATATCCTCATCTAAGTGCTGATTGAGGCTTCAGACCCTGTGATGCTAAGAAGGAAGAGACGTTCACAGGATGTGTTGAGAGTGGATGGAAATTTCCACTAGAGAACATTAAGTCCATGACATAAAGTAGGGTTTAAGGGTAATAGATGCTGTGTGTGCAGCTGTCCTTTCTTATGCCATCCCAGTATGATGATCAACATTGTAAAGATCAGCTGATTACTTTGAAACAGCAGTGTATGTGTGAGTGCATTCAGTATGTACCTTCCCGTGAAACCTCCAGAGAGTGAGATGTGTGTTTGTTAGTACAGAATTATCTCTCCACCAAGCCCATATTAATAAGAAACAGCACTAGAGATACATTATTCATGCAGCACAATATAGAGAATATTCTGCCATATAGGGATATATGATTTGATGTTTTATTCATAGCGTTGTGCCGTAGGAAGATGGGAGTGGTGTGTGGAAACAGAATTTATGGCTTTATTATTGAAGTACCATTGCTTCCATAAAGTCAGAGGTTGTTGTGATGAATGTGACCAATTCCACTCCAGACTGACCCTCATCCTTGTCGTTCTTTATGTAAAGTGAACAGCAGTGTGATGTTACTGCATAAAAGCAGAAAGAGCAAAGGAGGAACTACTTTGAAAATGTGAATAAAGGGATTAGTAAAAGAAAGAATACCAGTACAGTGAAGTAAAGGGTTGTATTTTATCAGTCTAAGAATATGGGCTCACACTTCATATGTTAGATGCTTAATTAGAAGTCAGTGCTCCAGGTGATAAACTTAGTCTGCCACAAACAGATTTTCCCTCAAAATCAACACTCTCCTTTCAGACCTAATTATCCAGATTTTAACACCAGATCCTCATCATGTAGTATATTGAGCTCAATCTGGACACTCTATTGTTGGCTGAATAAATAAACTCTATTTCTAAAACAGATGAACTCACCACTAAACAGACTGTGGTGATGAGTAGATGGAGCAGCTTGTGCTGATTGTAGGGTGTCTACAGGTCCATAAAACATCTAAAATTCAATAATCTGAAATGTAATGAACTGTTAAATGCCGTTTTAGTTTGATTTTTGACATGTTTTGAAAAATTGTTTTAAAAAATATTGGATTTTTAAAATGTAATTTTATTTTTATTTTTTGGAAGTCTGCTGAAAATAAATTTGAAGCCCTTATTTTCCATCCAGAAAAATACAACACTTCACTTTCAACAATTAATGTAAATTCAACTCTGCATTCACCCATTCATCCATCTTTTTCCACTTACCTGTGACCCAGACCCAGATAAGCAGCAGAAGATGGATGAACGGACAGTTGAATGTACATTAACAGCTGAAAGTGCAGTGTTGCATCTTCCTGGAGGAACTGATTAAGAGTCAGAAAAATATAAAGTTGCTGGAAAATGCCTGTCGTCACCTAGTTCTGTTCTGAATTCACATGGGGAGCCTCACTGAAGTCTGGCCACATTGCATGCATTATACATTGTATTCATAATGGCCTTTAAGGTCCTAAAAAGTCTTAAATTTAACTGTTTTAACCTGATGAAACACAGTTCATAACACATCAACAGTGTGCGTGGCTGTTTTGATATATTCCGTTGTTCCATATCATCCAAAATTAATTAAAACTGGTTGTCGCATTAAATATGCAGCCAGGTTGAGCTAGAGAACCAGAAGAGTTGGTACATGCCCAAAGTTAAACACTGCAATGAAAGGTAATGTACTCCAACTGTATGTTTACAATTTATGTGTTTGCCTTTCCTCCTACAGCACTCGATGTAACCTTTTCTTATCAGGGATTAGTGGTGGAGAGAAAGAACAAGCAATTTATTTACAGCCTCTCTCTCCCTCTGTCTGTCTCTTTCTGTAAATAGCTGTCTGACTCTGTCTGGCTTGTTTATCGGCCTTTCTTTCTGTCAAGTCCACTCAAGTTTAGCCATTTCACTGGCATAAAAGTAACGGCACACTATTACTCATCGGTGAAACTAGACCATCATTTTGACCCATGGGATAGTTTGTATCCACGGAGTGCTCTCTCTCTCGCTCTCTCTCTCTCTCGCTCTCGCTCTGGCTCTCTCGCTTTCTTTCTCTCTCTGCCCTTGCTCCTCTTCATGACCTTTTCATATGACCTCTGACCTTTTCCTGACCTCTGGTCCTATTTGAACCTTTGTTTGTCTCTGTGATTCTTCCCATAGTTTCGTGTGCCACAGCCCCCTCACCCCCTGACCAAGGTGACGCCTCCTAACCCACCCTCACAGCACTGGAGAAGGGACGCGCACATGGCCGACACACACCGTCTGCCCTGGGTGAATGCACACAAACACAAACAAAAACAAACCTGGCACTGCTAACATAACTCTGCTGCTGCACTAAGAGTAGCTTAACATCGAACTGTGCTGAACACCGACACCCATCATATCTGACCATGTATTAATTGCTTTAGGCCTCAGATAAATTTGTGCCACCTAAAGGCAGGACATTGAACAGCAACAGTTGAGTGGTCCAGTTGTATGTTTTCTGATGTGTGCCATCTACAGGCAAGAGCAGTAAAGCACTGTTCATACCTTTCACACAAAAGGCTTGTAAATATTTACAGCAGATGTTCTGATTGATAAGATTTCAGCATTAATGTTTATACAGCACATGTCTCTATGTACGTGTGGGTCATTTGGTATTTGTTAAGACCATAGATATAAAAGAAAAGTAATTATATCCCGTCTAGTCTTTTTTTTAATTGCTGTGATTTTAGTTTTTGTTCAACAAAATAGAAAACTAACTTGCACATCTGGCTTTCAATTTTGATTTCAATGTTTCAAATGAAAATTAACTGACAGCTCTTTTGGTTTTTAATACCCATTTCTCAACAGAAAAAAACAATGCTTAAAGAATACATGGTACACGGCGCTGCACTTTCATTATATTCTTCACAGTAACTGTTTATAATCTAGTCTGGTTTTTGTTACGTTTGGTAGAGAACATTTCTTCACAAAACAGATCTTATATCTTGTAACTTTAAACATAATTTTGCATCACTGTATATGTTATTTTCTGTACATAAACATAGCACTTGCACCTGGAGACATTTGTAACAAAAAGAGGAAAGTAACAAAGTAACTTATACGTGTTCCACAATTGACATTAGCCAGACAATAGAAGTCTTCAGTATGTCTGTATAGGTTAAATAATGCACAAATGGAAGTACGAGTCCGCTTCAAGAGGTGAGTAAAAATTGCGATTCAGGTTTGTTTTTTTTTAATCTTCTGACCAGGTGAAATTGGAACTGCAGCAGCTGTGTTTGTAAAAAAAAAAAAATTAAAATAAAAAAAAAAGCTGCTTGTGTGTTCATACTAGTCTGAGCAACTCTCTGTTATGATTGACAAACGGTATACACTATCAAACCACCTAAGTGTTTAAGAGACATAAATATGTTCACATGTAGCTGGGTAGTTTCTCTCCTATGGTTGACATGAGCTGTTCTGACAGTGTCTTAACAGTGAATTTGAGAGTAAGTTGCCAGCCAGTAAAAAAATCTTTGTAGGCTTGTGCATGGAATCGTTTCAAGTGTGATCTCTCAGTTTATTTGACAAATGTGATAGTTTCCATTTCCCCAAACCAGTGTGATGATTAGTTTCATGCAGTTTGAAAATTTCCAACATATAAGTTCATTAAACATCACCCTGATGAGTGGGTGATACTGTATGTAGGGGAACCATATTCAAGGGAATCTCCCAGCTCTCTGTAACACGATATATACTCATAGTAGCATTCTGATGATAAGTATGAAAAAAAAAGTTGATTTTCATCTCAGTCTGTTGTGTCATTGTCTGTCTCAAACACACACCTCTTCCAACAGACATTATTATTTGATCAAAGCAAACATGGATAAAAATAGAAAAAGAGGGATGTCAGTCAATCACCAATCAAATACTCAGCTTCTACAGGCCTGTTTTTTTCTGCGTCGTGTTTTAATGAAACTGCTGTCTGTCCATCTCTCAGGCTCATCAGCATTTACAATCATTCTCAGATATTGTCTGTTTCCCAGAAGAAGCACCATCTTGACAAAGACAGGGCAGATTTGCATTAGCCTATTCAATGTGTCCAACCCATATGTATGGATGAATAAGTATAATTGACACATTGAGAAAAATACATGCAAAGAACTGACCCAGATATTAAATTACATATTCAGGTAGTAAAAATACAGTTTTGCCTGGAGTTATTCTGATATTTATAGAGAAGGGCATGGATTCTGTATAGAAGAATTGTATCAGTTCATACAGAGGTTTTATTATTTCATTTAATTAGTCTAATCTAATCCATCACCTTCAAATATCAGTAATGTGCCTTTAGTCAACACATATCACCAAACGCAGATCTTGATTGTCTTCTTGAAATAAGGTGAGCTGGTGCACTTTTTGCATATACCATGAAACAGATATTAGCATGAAGTTGTGGGAAGTGTTTGTAATGTGAACACAGCATGTGTGAAAGGACTTAATCCTGACTACATTAGTCGTCCTATAAGCCCCCAGTGCACAGCGAACAGCCTATTGTACTGACATGAATGGAAGAGCAGAGAGAGTGAGGGAGAGACACACAGGAGTAATTTATGCAGAACCTGAAGAAATGATGGAGAGAGCAGGAGAGGGAGGGAGAGAGAGGCAGACAGACAGACAACAGGCAGGCTGAGTAATTTATGCAGAGCTCTGAGCTGCGACTGAACACAGTATGAAAGTTAGACTGAAACCAACTGTTGGACCTGTAACAAAGAAGTAGTGCCAGGTATGGAGCAGTGTTGGGTACAACTTTATGGTTACTTAACAAGGATGGAAAGGAAATGTGATTACATAATGGTTCCATGTACATATAAACGGTGTCAAAATATGATTTATTCCTGTCATGATATTTAGTTGGAGTGTAATGGTTCTGAAACTGAGACCAAATCTGTAAATGTCCACAGTCTGGAGTTGCAGCTCCATCCTCTATATTGTGATCCATTCTGCTGTCACTGCCGTTGTATCCTCATTAACTTACTAATGTATCAAAACGCATAATTTTTTTCATTTTCCTAACATTAAACATGTAAATCACACAATTATTATTGTATTTAAACTAAGGATGAATTGATGTCTGAGCCAAGCAGCCGTATCAGCAATATTTGCAATTCTCATAGAAGATATAATTTCACAGATGACAATTATATCTGTCAGGGTCATAATTAAGTTTAATGAGATTTTCATGGTGGAATTTTTGCCCAAAGGTAGTGTGATGAGTAGTTGAAAGATGGTTCAGGTTACCCATTTTTTTCTTATATTTATAAATAATTTTTCGTTTCTGTGGTACAAAAGGGAGGGTAAATAATAAAAACAAAATAACCAAACAGAAAATAAAAACGGCATTAGCGCTCAACCAGATATCTGTATTGACCACAAATGTCACAAGTAATAATAGTAATAATAATAATAAATTTTATTTATAGGTGCTTTTCTTGGCACTCAAGGACACCGTACAGCAAACAGGAAAGTATAGAACAAGCAATAAAACAGAGTAAAAAGCAAAAAGGCAGGTTAAGAATTGGACAGTGCAATTGTGGTTACATCGAGAAAGCGGTTCTAAACAATGGGTTTTGAGGTTGGATTTGAAGAGAGGGAGTGAAGTAGTATTTCTGAGCTCCGGTGGCAGGGAGTTCCATAGTTGGTGCTAGCAGAACTGTTTATTTATTCTTGTTGACTTAACTCATATATAGACAGTTCTTAAGAAAAGTTTTTCATTTGTTTTGTTTAACCAATTGGTATATGAACTGGTCTGTAGCAATACTTTTATTAATTTGTCCATGTCAGTCTTCCTTCATACTCTTCTTTATAATGTTGTAAATGTTGTGAATCGTAAAATCCAGAATTTGTTCCAGATTGTTTTTTTCCTTTTCCTTGTGTGAGCCAAGCCATCATGATCTGAACTGAACTGTGGATTTGGAGAATGTTTAGATCCCCTGATGTTTACTTGTGTCAATTCAGTGGCAGGCAGCTTGGTTAAACAGGTGGAGTGACACCTACCACCAAGTGTAATAAGTCAGAAAAACAGAGCTCCAGTCCATGAAGTGGCACGTACTGCTGTGTAGTATTGGAACGTGGTTAAGTGACTAATTCTTGAGTACTCCTACAGATCGTTATTTGTCATCTCTGGAGCCACATCACCATCAGTTCGTTGGTCACAGTGTAGCGTGACTGAGAGGTGTGGGCTCCTGCTGCATCTCATCTGTAGATTCACTGACTTTTTGATCATTGGCACTGAACTAGAGTTACTGATTTTTTCTTTACAGCATTAGATTTACATGTGATACTGGCACTTAAACATTTCATTTAAAGCTCTTTTACTTAGCAGACTTTGCAAACCAGAGGCCTAACTCCGTCTCATGGAAAAAACCTTGTCAGCATTTCCCATCCTAACTAGTCCACATGTAGATATCTGAGTCATCACCACAGAATGAGGTCACCTGTAACAACATAAGACACTCTATAAGGGTAAGAGAACACAGCAGCAGTGCATATACATATATA
>JAPQRP010000011.1:11997245-12035391 GCA_037367295.1 Apogon hyalosoma | reverse complement strand
TGGTCATATAGTGCAGTAATCCTCCATTAAACACTCTGCCAGTGAAAGAAATTCAGTCCAGATGGTCATCGAACCAGATGCCGAACCAGAATAACCTTATAGAACACAAAGGAGTCCATAGTTTGGTCTTTGGTCTCTCACATTTTGTTTCACTAACATTTTGTCCTTCTGACCTTGCAGGTAAAGGCTTTCATAACTGATGTAAATGTGTTTTAACAACACCTTTAAATATGATGCGCTTGTTTGAGTTTCCACCAGTTATTAAAGAGCTTTGCTTGTTCTTTCCACTGGCGCTGTGACTGTTATTATCTTAAGCACATGTGTTTGTCTTTACATTTTACCACAGGAAATTCCAAGTACTTTTGAACAAAATACCTTGAAAAACCATTGTAAACAGTTTTTTGCTGCTCTATGGAGCCCTTAAACAAGGGACTACTTAATTTACAGTAGAGCCCTGAGTGATGTGATGATAGATTTGTAACTATTAATTTGGGTTTTCTATGACTGAGAAATTATTTATCCTTAAATTAATGTCATATGCAATAAATATAGCTTTTTGTTAAAAATCTGGAGTGAAGTGAAAAAACACACATTGACATGAGTAAAAGACAAAATGCATTTGTGTATCTGAAATGTTTCACTTGAACTGCATGTGCATTGTCAGTCTGCACACATCTTTTGTTCCACATTTTATTTTAAACTGCTGAAACTATCGACTCACAACTTGGTTCACTACGGCAACCTGCCACATAGACATCACATAACTCAGCATGTAACACATCAGTCAGCTCACAAGTCATGCAACTCATAACTCAACACTGTACGAGTTAAGGCAGAAAAGAATGAGAGAGACACGGAGAGAGATGAAAGAGAAATCGAGGGTGAGATTAGAAGAGCAAGAGAGCAAAAGAAGGGTGAGAAGAAGGACGGTGAGAGATGAAGAGCAAAAAAAGAGAAGGAGAGGAGAGACTGGTGTGTCCAGCCAAGCAGAAAAGGCTGTCAGTCTCTATAAAAGATCTCCTCTGTCAGATTAGTATGAGAGGGCTTCTCTCTCTTTCATTCCCTTGCCTCGTGTCTCTCATTCTTCTCTCTCACTCCATTTCACTCTTCATGTCATGTCTCCCTCTCATTTGTCTTTGCTTTCAGAATAATTCATTAGCATATTTGGGCCTTTTTTATCATGTCAGATTAGCACAGATGTTTTTTTTTTGTTTTTACACACAAAGACTAACCCACGTGTATTGTCTTTTGTTCCTATAAAAGTGTAGCTGCAAATGAATGACTATATGTTGTCTCAAGGCTGAGCATAACATTAGTGATAATTAGGCTGTAATAAGGGATCTGGATGAGGATGAGTGACTGTGAGGTAATAGTGATGGGCATTTTTTATATCTGTTCCATTTATTATCTGTGTAATGGATCATGAAACAATGGACTCCTTTAGTCTTTAACTCTGTCATTCCTTTTGTTTTTTTGATTGTGAGCTCTAGTGATAATTAATAAGTCAGTATTTTCTTATTACAGCTCCTTAAATTGAACTTGCTATCTTTTAAAGGTATCACCTTGGTTTTAGGAAGCACCGTTTTCAGACATTTTATGTGCCAAACAACAAATCAATACAAGTGTTTTCCATTGGTTTCCATTCTCAAGTTGTGTTTTTCTCTGGTTTTCCAGTCCTACTCCGTGGGCAATTTGGGTGATGACGACTTCAACATCCCGCCTATCACTCCTCCCACTCTGCCAGACCACATGCTACCCCCACATCTCCCCCATGATGCCCCCTCTGGGCCCTACCATCCTCTGGACCCCCCCCCCAGCTCAGCTCCACACCACCCCTACCAGCTGCAGGGTATGGACCTGCCTGGTATGCCCGGAGGTCAGGACGGTGCAGCGATGTTGAGCCAAGACGGTGGTACATTCAGCCCAGATGGCGGCCCGATGACCAGTACCCTGTCAGTGGTGAGTGTGTCCCACCACCAGTGAGGTCATAAAGTTTCAGTACATAATAGGAAAATTAGCTTAAAATAAAAAAAAAAACAAAACAAAACAGTGGCTATGAAATGTACAGCCCCTCTTCACTCAAATCTGCGAATTTTAGCATGTGAAAAAAAACTATCAAACCCACGTGTCTTTATAAAGCATCTTTTATTCCAGATTTGCCTCATGGATTGTCACATTTGTAGCTCTGTAGACCCCTTTTATTACGTATCTCAAACTGAAGATTTCCTTAGAGCGACAATATTTGTAATTTTGCAGCAATCAGCACTCTTTTTGCATATTGATTGGAATGATCTGAATTAACAGATCCTAATAATCCCTCTCACCTCCTGGACTGTTTTGGTCTCATTTGACTCATCATCTTCTCAAGTTTAGTTAACCTGGCTAACTAGGTTGACTACCTGCACGCTAACCAGATGCAGTCAGTTCACTAGTGATGTATCGCCGAACATTGTAAAACTTTAGTTCTAGAATTAAATTGCTAGACACGTGCATACCAAATCAAGAAAGCTTAACATTCTGTACCCAATAATATGAGATGAATGTAGTGTTACAACTGTACTGTACTGTAAAGACTTCCCAGTTTTAGTAATGACTGAGAAAGTGGTAGTTAAAACTGTGACATTACAAATCCTGACCTTTAGTTTGCTGAGCTACACAATTGAGCACCTGCTTAGAAGAAGTTCAAAGGCTCTGTACACCCACACATGTTTTCAGCCACTTTATCTGGTTTGACCTCTTTTCAGGATATAATCAAATGGGCTAATTCAGATACTTAAAAGAAATTTTAATGTGTGAGTTGTCCCACATTAAGAGATTCAACAAAAGAGGAACAGAATTAAGCAGATGATAATTAAGCATAGTTTGTGCATATCTACAGCACCTAGGTTATCCCAAGGATTAATGACCAGTGTATTCACTTTTGAAGGCAGCAAAAAACTGTGTGTAGTTTCCACTTTATGTTGTGGAACTTAATGATTTACAAACTTTCCAAAGGGTAGTGAAGGAACAGAGAGCTGAAGAGTTCAACCTGAGGAAGTTATTGTAAGTTATTAGCCTCCCTATACTTGTACTTTTTTACTTAATTTTATTTACCTTTGTTTATTGTATTCTTTTAAATGACAAGGAAATAGTTTCCACATCATAATGAAACTGTAATCTAAGGTAAACAAATATTTAGAATTAAATCTGTTTAGATCAAAGATGGTGTCACCATTTGTACAAAATAAAGGCTAAAAAAACCCAAAAATATATGACCCATATTATGACAGAACCAGTGGGAGTAATTCATTTGATAGTACCTGTTCAGCAGAGACATGTCATTATGGTTTCTGTGAAAAACAGAAAAAAAAGAGTACAGTAATTTCAGTGAAAATGTCACAGAATAGAATGCAGGATGGGAAAAATGGACATGAAATATAGTGATGAAGTGCAATTCAAAGTTGCCTCAAATCTAATGTGCAGCATAAAAGTCAGTCAAAGGCACTAGAGGACAGAAGAGTGTCAAGAGGGTTTGTGTTATTCCAAATGGAGTCGCTCCTCATGAGGTATTTTGCAAATGCATTATTGACATTATTTACAGTTGGAAAATAGTAGTACTCCTCATGTACAGCTGCACTAACATGTGGTCATTGATTAGCTTAAGGGAGGCATTTCATCCCCAGTCTCTTAAACTATCAAGTCTTGCAGAAGCTCTAAACTGCTGCCAGAATTAGCCTCTATAGCCATATGTTTGTCAAACTATCACCATCAAACACACTAAGTGAGTGTACAGATGGGCAGCAGAGAAGTACATTATGTTGCCGGAGTGGATTGAGAAATTTCTCAGATGTTATGAGACTGTTGTCATAAAAACTAGTCACCAATGAAATCATTGTGGGATTATTTAAAGATGCCCAGCTGCTGTAAGGAAACCACAAACTGAGGACAAAGAAAGTGTATTCATTCAGTGCATTTCATAAACAAAGAAATTCAGCCTATTTTACACTAACAAAAGGAACATCCAGAGGAGAATAAAATCAAAGTGCTCATAGAAATATTGGAAATATGCAGAAAAAAAGGAAATGCTACACACATGAAATGATGACAGTGAAATACAGTTAATAGATTGCAAATATTAATACATAAATCAGTTGGTTGTCAGCTATTGAATTAATAGTCTTCTATTTTGATTATCAGTTAAAGTATGAGTAGTATTTTGTGGTTTCATTCCTCTATGAAATAAACTGTACGTCTTTGTTGTGGATTAAACATGTCCACTGAGGATTTTGTCTTGATTTGACCATTTTAGATCAACTAATCGAGTAATCAAACCAAAAACACATTATCTTGTAATTAAAATAATAATAATTAATTAAAGAACTTCTGGATTTAAAAAACTCCATATATGAGATCTTCTGGCCGGTGGGTCCATTTGCTAAATGCAACATGTTTCTTTTGGTCTCTGGGCTTCACCAGCTGACCTGAGTCAATATTAATACACAAATGATTAACAGACTAACATTTCACTTCTGACAGTTATATGTTAAGATGGACTGTCTCTGTAAGTGTCAAAGTTAATGTGACGTAACTCATAAGAAGTAAAGTGAGTATTTCAGCTGGTTCTGGGGTTTAGCTGACAGCCAACGGATGTGTTTTAACTAAACTCTTTGATATGTTTTTCAGTGTAACTGTGAAACAGGATGTAGCCCAGGGCACTGTTATTTGAAGGCCAATCATGGCAGCGGGTCGATGTGACATTTTCCTCATATTTAAAATCTTCATTTCACAGTAAAGTGAAAATCTTGCTTTTAGCTGTGACATTCAGATGTGGCTGACTGTGTCATACAGTAAAGAAATGAAAGCCAGATCTCAGACGGAGTTACTGAGAAACTGGTTATTCAGAGGGGGGACACAGGTCTGTGTGTTTGAGGCTCTGTAATACAGACTTCTCCCATTTTATTAAAAATGAAACTTTCTCACCTCCCACTCTTGATCTTTGAATCTGTCTGTGTTGGCTCCATCTCCATATTAAATCTAACAGCCTTAATATTAAGTGTCTGTTTGACACAATATAAGCTCTGATTGGATTTGAATAGACAATTTTAATGACTTTTCATTCAGTTTAGATTTTTTCCCTTTTTTGTTTGAGTGTTATGAAGTGAAATGTGAAACAGTAAATTATTAAATTTTCAATCTGTGTCACCATCTCCTACCTTTTTTCTTTCTCTCCCTCTCTCTATCGCCTGCTCTACCTTGCCTTTATATTCTCATACTAACATACATTTACTCCCCGTCCGTGAATTATGGTTGCCTAGCAACCGCTCCCGGCTCAGCCTAATCGGGGCGGAGGCCTCGAAAGACTCAAGTCAATGTGTGCATTTTTTCCACTGCAGGAGTAATGTGTTTCAGTTGATATTAAGATGTGCACTGCCCTTTTTAAAATCTGGACAGCCATCTTAAAGGCTCACTGTCCACAGTTATTAACACAGAAAATTAATTTGTGCTTCCTCTTAGCTGATGATTTACTTTAATTAGTTCCAAACTGGAAACTTGATTTTTAATTATGGTGATTGACAAATTTCTTTTTTTCTCTCATGTACTGCTGTAACACAGTAGTGGCTTGTGGCCATTAAAGGAAAAAAAGGAAATCTTAAATGGAAATGTTGGATTTACACCAGCAGCAGGAAATGACATGTAGAGATCTATACATGTAGTCATTGTTTCTTTTAAAATACAGTAATATGCAACCAATGTAAGTAGGAGATTTAACTGTAGCTGAATGATAAATGGACACAAATGCTAACAATAAAACAAACAAACAGAAGAAACCTAATAATAACCAAGTGAGGCTATTTAAGCTAAATGTATTTCAGCATTTGTTGAGTTGTTCCTGTTCAGGCCATTGTTTTGGTCATATATCTGATGGCAGTGTGTTCAGATCTGGAACAGATGACTGGCCAAATGTTTTGGGTTTTTTTTTGTTTTTTGTTTTTTTGTGTGTTTTCTAGATCAAGTCTCTACAACTGCTAGCCTTGTGGCTCCTTTGCTGCTATATTTTAAAATTAGACGAGACGATGCACATCTCTATATTAATGTAAATGTGCCATTTTTGCCAATTGGGTAATTTTTCACAGCAGATACTGAACAGGCATCATGACAAAGTAAATTAGGAAAAGCTCTGATCATGTATGTGCATATGTTGTTGGAACACAAAGTAATTTTAAACAAATATAGATCAATTTTATTTCTATTTCAGGGGCAAAACCATTCACACACTAAAATTCAGTATGATATGTGGGATTTATAAAATTCTTAAAATGTAATACCTTCACCCATTCAACTCAGTTCTGTAGTGGTGCCTTTTGAATGGCTGCTGAACCGGCATTTCCAAAATGTGTTCGTATAATGACATTATAGGTGTCTTAACCTCAAATGTTACTCAACTAGAAAAATTTAATATAATCACAGAAGGCAAATTGTGAACAGTAAAGAGGATGTTATAAGTTGTAAATATTCGAGGTTAGTGTTAATGATCTTACTGTAATAAATGCTAAATATCAATAATTTTACTCAAAGCGAATTGTTCCCTCACATAATTTGGCTGCTTTGTTTTTATTAATGCATTTGGTAATTATTATTGTTGCTAATTTGTGTTTATTGACCTTTTCACTTGTCTGTCTGGTGATCGATACTCTGATCACATCTAGGGGTTTGTTTGTGTGTATATTAAATAATAATGAGCTGCATAAACACTGAAATACAGCTCAATGTTCCTGTCTTTCAACACTGGTTACTCCTGAAATTCTTTCACTTCATTGATCTGATATTTAATACTGAGCAAAGTTGACCAATTGATTAAATATTACCAAAATCACAATGTGGTCCAGTGCAATATTCAGATTGCAGCAGCTGCTGTTTTTGTTGAAGGTAAAAAGTATTACAATATCAACAACACTTATTATAAATAAGGCATTGTGATTTTACATTCATGGTTGTTTGTAGGGCTGCGCCTGCTGATTATTTTTCATCATTGATTGATCTTATTATTTTCTCTGAATGGATTCATTGTATGATCTATAAAATGTTACAGAATGGTAGAAAACCACAGATGACATCTTCAAATATCTTATTTCATCCACAACACAGGTGGAAATACATACAGTGTACTTTTAAAAAGAAACCAGAAAATAGTTGAAGTGTGGGCTGCTGAAATATGAGAATTTTAATTTATTTTTCTCAAAAAATGTCTTCAATCAATTCATCACAAATCAAGGTATTTATCATGTATTTTACAACATAAATCAATCATTGACCCCATTCTTATTTTCAACAGTGAGTCTCTTTGACCACTTTATCACAGTTTGTTTAATTTTTCATCTCCTAGACTTTGTGTTCAAAGTTCAGATGGTAAATTTCACTGTTATTCTGTTGATATTGAAATCAGTCATGAACCACAGGCAAATTAGTCAGTCGTTACTCAGCCGGGTTTTATGTGGGGTTTCCCCGTCTATTATTCTCAGTCCATCACCAGAGCCCTTTTCTGGCCCCAAATAGGAATCTCCAAAAACACACTTTCCTATTGCAAATACCCATAGTCACAAACATTTTAATGTGCGGCAATCATGATTTTCACCCACGATGCTGAAGCTGTGTGACCTTATGACCTGCTGCTCCGAGCAGCGTATTCCACAAAAACAACCAATGAAATATAAGTTCATTATATTTTTTTTTTTTGCTTGTTTTTTTTTTTTTAAGTTTTACCCAGCATGTAATTTTTTTTTGCGCATTTACATTTATGCCTGTTTTTCATCCTTGGGCGGATTTTTCAGGAAAAGAATAAAGATTTTTACGTGTGTTGCGTCATTATAGAATTCTTATTAAAGAATATAAGCTGTCAGATGTGAACAAATCCTCAACTTTCTGGGAAACTATTACAAACTAATATTAAAACAGTATACTAATATGACATTTACCAAAGTAATGACCCGACCAGCGCCAAACCACAGCTTTAATTTTCCTCTGTTCCCACCAGCTTGCACGTCAGTCTGAAACGTCTTCCATGTCAGAGAAATGTCAATGTCGTTCCATTTAAATACCACAACAACATTCAGAAACTGCTGTCGGTAACAGAGTTCAGGTAATACGTTCCCAAGAGGGGCACACCGCAAAACACCACATCCGTTATTATTCAGTGCTTATTGAGAGGAAACTGTAAACACGCATCAACAAACTCTTTTTCTCATATTTGTCATAGAAGGTGTCAAAAGTTCCCATGTTGAGGGTATTTGCAAAGATAACTTTTGTTTTCCTGAGAAATGGTCAGAAAATCACCAATGACACATTTTCACAAAGACGGGTTGAAGGTGAATTCAGGTTGTGAGGCTGTCGGAGAACACAGCAGGGCATAGGCACGGCTCATAAAAAGGAGGATTTACACATCAAAATGTATCATAAAATAAAAACAGTCTACATCCGTTGGCCTCAGAAGCGATGAGTTATTTATATTTTTTTCATGAGTTATTTAAATTAAAATATTCACCAAAAAAAAAATACTATATTTTCATAACTATATATTTTCAACTACATTATCATATGTCTAATTTATGGGTTCACTAGGTATGATGACATTTTGTTAATTTTTTTCTGAGGTTTATTTAATTCAGTGTCTGTCAGACATTTGATTAATAAGACAATAGTCTATAAAATATGCTGCATCTATGACACAGGTGTTGTAGTAAAACAGTGGTCAAGGCTGTCGCTTCACTTTATGTCCTGCACTAAACAATTTTCTGACATGTTATTGAGGATGCACATGGGATTAAACCAGTTTTGTGTCTATATTTCTACACCTGTGGCTGCAGGATATGGCAACTTCTACTAAAATTTAAAAAGATAAATAAAAAATCTCTTTATACATTCATATATAACTGGGCAATATATCAAGTTAATTCAGTTAACTGTGTTTTTGTTGATAAAGATTTTTTTTAAGGCTCTTCTTGACATATTTCTCTTGTCAATACTACCTACCAATGATAATTCTTTTTAATGATGCTCATTTTTTGCAAAAAAAAAAAAAACAAATAAAAAACTGAGCATTATTTATTGCAGCACCCTTTGAAGTGATATTATGATTATTGTCCTTTGTATAGTTTTGATAGAGAAAAGTTTTCATGTTATGTTAATTTACACAGAAAATAAATGTAATATCATGAATCATCCATAAGACTAGATTTATGTTTGCCTTTTTTGAGTGTTTTGAATTAATTTTATTTGTTCTTTGCACATGTTACTAGGTTTTTTATATTTACAATCAGTATGTTTCCCACCACAAACAATAATGTTGACCTTTTTTTTTAACACTTATACATTTCAAATATGAAAAAATAAAACAAAAAAATCAGAGCTTGTACTGTTTCCAAAAGGAAAAATATTGAATTAACACCTAATATTCCTTCTGCATTAAAGCACTGAAACACAACATTTATTGAAAAACACAGTATAAAAGTCCTTTTCTTACAATAGCTTAATTTTTTCCTATAGTGAGTCCTACATCGATGTGAGGTTATTAAATCTGTGTAGCTCTTTAGATGAATAAATTGATCATAGTTTCTTTTCTGAAGATGGAAAATAAAACCTTAAGCTCTTTAACGATGCCACCCTGCAGAGAAATAAACTAACTTAACTCTGAGAAGGAAAATGTTATACAAGGTGTGTTGACATTTATTTCAAGAGGTTGTCATAACAGTGTCACGTCTGCAAATTCCGCTGTAACTTCAGTTTAAACCTCTCCGTGCCAGAAAAGCCGAATGAAATCTTATATTTTCTTTGTTCTTTGGACAGATGCAGCAGATGGTGAACTCTGATTCCCGGTTTACCAGCAGTCAGCAGCCAATTGAAGCAGCGCTCGGACCCAGGAGCCAATCAGGCATGAGCCAGCAAAGTCAGCTGTCCACTATCAACCAATCCCAACTGGGCCTAAGCAGGAATTCCATTACCCATAATTCTCCCTCACCTCCTGGAAGTAAATCTACTACACCGTCTCCCTCCAGCTCGGCACATGAGGACGACAATGAAGATGCACTCAGGGTAAAACGCACACCAATGGTAGAACCCAAATGATTGCTGGAACGCAGTATGATATGATTCAGTGACTCCTACAAACCTGTGTGTGTGTGTGTGTGTGTGTGTGTGTGTGTGTGTGTGTGTGTGTGTGTGTGTGTGTGTGTGTGTGAGGACAGTAGAGACCTGTTATGTTAATGCTATGTGTCATAATAGACACATTCTCTCTGCATATCAACTAGATGGAAATCGGCTCTCTCACTGTTAGGTGTCTCACAGCGAAACAACAATGTGCACCACAGTGACTGCTCATATTCTGGGGAAATGAAACCATCACAGTAGTGCTTTATCATTCTCATTACTTATGTATAGAAGAATAAGAGGTAAACAGACAACATTATAAGCCGGGATTCAGATAATAAAGGCTGCAAAAACAACTATTTGCATCTGTACAAAGCCTTAAAAGTGTCTGCTTTTGTGCCGCCTGCCATTCAGCTGCACTCAGCTGCTCTCGTGTCAGTGAAAAGCAAATGGAAAAAATTACCATTCCTACTAAAATCTCAACTTAACACAATCATAATATCTGTCAAAATAATTGTAGTATGATTATTTACATGTTGTTCATCCCTATTATCAGTTATAAAAATCCAAATAGATTACTGTCTGTATTTTCAGCTAGTCAACCTCTCACCACTTCCTTTATTTTAGCAGTGTTTTGTTACTTCTACATTTGTGGTTTGACAGTCATCACGTTGCCTTAAACATAGATGTTTTGTCATCGCACTGGCTATTAAATACGATTTTTAGTTTCAGCAGACTATATTTCTTCACATGTTGTTTAATGATAATTCATGAGTGGTGGTGCCAACAGTGATTCAGTAGAATAATGAATAATGTAAAACAGACACATGATCTCACTGACTAATACATGAGAAAATCAAGACATGGCTCGGCTGCCCATTATGTGTTAACAGCCGCTGAACTACTATTGACCTGAAACAACAGGTCGTCTTCAGTTAGTGCGATTAGTGTTTATTTTAGAGGTGATTCAGTCCTCATAATTTCCTCGTCGTTTTCTCAAATTTTCCATGTTCTTTGATGTCAAGTCTATGGAAAATAGAAACTCGGGCGGTTCCAGTTTTCATTAAGAGTTTCTTTCAAACCCAATTAAAACATGCCCGTTATTCATTTATTGTTGCAAATTAAATGTTTAACACTCGCTCTAATAACTTCTCTGTAGACAGTTTTTACATTCTGTGAAGTGAGAGGTTAATTAAGTTTGGATGTGATGTCTTTGTTCTTTGTACTTGTCTTTGTACCAGCTGCTGTTAAATCGCAGGGTTCACTCCACAACTAATCGCATGAACTCCTTAGTAATGTACAGACTCTTAAAATATAGTGTTACCTACAGCAGCTGGTACCCTTGAACTGTAGCTGAACTGATTTTGTTTTCTGATGTACACTCCTCATATTGTTTCTGACCATCACTACTTCATTCCTGTGTGCAATGTAAATCCTCTCTTAAACTCACTGCGATTCTCCTCTGAGCAGGTTAGTGGAGCAGAGAAGCGGCCAGCAGCAGTGGACATCACTAAGAAACCCAAGACACCAAAGAAGAAGAAGAGAAAGGACCCCAATGAGCCGGTGAAGCCAGTGTCTGCCTACGCTTTGTTCTTCAGGGACACCCAAGCCAACATCAAAGCCCAGAACCCCAATGCCACATTCGGGGAGGTGTCAAAGATCGTGGCCTCCATGTGGGATGGACTGGGAGAGGAACAGAAGCAGGTAGATCCTCTTCTTTAGCACTATTTAACACTTCACACAGTGCTGAGACTGTACTCTTGTATTGAGGTCACATGTTTCTGCTTGTGTTTGTCTCAGGTGTACAAGAAGAAAACGGAGACGGCCAAGAAGGAGTATCTGAAACAACTGGCCGCCTACAGGGCCAGTCTGGTCTCACAGGTACACAACTACTGGAAGCTGAAGCCAGTGTAGAAGTCTAATAAGTGTAATAGCACTGACTGACCCCTAGACACTTGGCTCTAAATATCCTGGCTCTAACGCTACATTCACACTTTAGGCGGTAGTGCTTGATTTAGATTTTTTTTTTTTGGCTAAAATCTAATGTTTTTGCATGGATGTTCACATATGAGTCTGATGGCAGTCACATTTGAATTATAATGTGAACAGTCTACGGTCCTACGTGACCTCACACATAGCTCACTGCATTTACAGATGTCAACGGGGATATTGCCAGCTCCCGCCTCCACCAGCCCAGAATTCTGATGTCTGTCACCTTTCAGTGCCATTATGTTCAGACTGGAGTCACATTGCAAAATATCAGATATATATCTGATTTAGGACCACATATGAAAGTGGCCTGGGTCTGATTTGTGCTATTAAGACTGTCAGAGAAAATCAGATATGGGTCGCATATGGGCAAAAAGTCTGATTTGGCCAATTTTACCTGCAGTGTGAACGTAGCCTAATTACCTCCCATTCAGACATCTCAACACCTCTATAGAATTACTTAGTACATTTTTCTAGCACTCATTCTGATTTCATTTACTTTATTTTGACTCTACTAAATGTGTTGGTGGTTGTTTTGTAGCTTATTACTCTGATAATATTTTATTGCCAATAAAGGCTTTGACGTCTTCTGTGTGGGCGTTGGTTGACAGGTGTGTTTTACAGCTCGCTGCCTGCCTCAGACCTTCTGTTACCAAAGGATATTATTTTCCCTTAACAGACAGTTCTGCTATAGTTTTGTTTAACTTACACGCAGAATATTATGACAGGATTTTGTTGCATAAATTGTTAATTAAGGTTACTGATAAATAAACACATAGTACATCATTTGTGCCACTTGGCATCTCTCAACTAAAGCTGAAAGACGTGAACTGCTGTGCATTACAGATCCACCACTACTGTTATGACCTGGCACAATAAAAACCCTAAACATACACATGTACAGCTAAACTTTAATTCACTCAGACCTTTTCACCAAAAGGTAACTCAATAAACATGTCGCTCATTATGTTACATAGCCTCAAGTAAATGTTAGTATCAACTGACACCATTGGCAGGTGACCAAATGAAACACACTGAATAAAAATAAGCATTTCTGAATATCTGAATAGTGTTGAAAATATTTGATGCAAGTACACAAGTCATCAAAAGACTGTATACAGGCCTAGTTTTTGTATAGTTTACACTGTCGCATATGGTGCGTTAAATTCTACTAACCAGGCCTATGAGCATAATTTAACCTGCTGGATACTGCTGTTATCAAAAACAAGTAACTGAAAATACTTGACAGTACGTAATACGACCAGTATAATGATCCAATATCTGGCTCCACTACCTCATCCAAATGTTCAGAAGTCATTATGGTCAAAATGTAATCTGTGTTAAACGGCCACATGCACAGGCTGATGGTTCAGGTTTTTGGTATGACTGGAGCTCCATGAGTTGGTGTGTAAATGTCCAACTTTCTCTCTTGTTTTGTTTCAGAGTTACAATGACCCATCTGAGATGAAGCCTCCCCACTCTTCCTCCACATCTTCCTCCTCTACCTCAATGTTTACACCCAAACCTTCAGTCTACCCTGTCCACCCAAGCCAGCACCCCTCCTCCAGCTCCCTCAGCCACCCTCACCCCCTCCCTCCCCCGCAGCACCCTGGTATGTACATGGCATACCCTCACTCGTCTCATCCTTCCCACGCCTCGAGCCCCGGCCTCGGCGCCCACCTCCCCCCGACTCATGCCCAGATGCACCCCCAGCTCCAGGCTCTGTCCTCCAGAGGGACAGTCCCCCGGCCCAGCGTCCCCCACCAGGGAGCTCTGTCCCTGGGTAGTGTGGCAGCGGCGTCCACTCCTCCTCTCCAGGTCAGCCCTCCTCTCCACAGCCAGGCACACCTGGGGGGGCTCCACAGTCCACACCATCAGCACCAGCAGCTCAGTGGACACTCACTGGGAATGACCCACTCACCTGCCATCACACAGGTCAGTCACACACTCAACAGTGTAGTATCTGATAAGATTTCACACAAAATGAATTGGAGGTTTTGTCTTTTTAAAGAGACTGGTTTATTTTGTTTCCTTGAACATCTTGATACCAGGTTTTAAGGAGTAAATCCAGATTAAATTAAGCACAGCTCTGTTGCATTATTCAGGACTATCCCTCCTGGGAAAGATCATCTTTTTTTTCTGCCTCAGTTCATGGTTTTGTGGATGAACTGGCATCTGTGGAAATTGAGCAGCATCATGGAAATCAATTGTTGGGTTCATTAACTTTTTGAACTCAGTAGGTTTAAATTGATATATTGATTGTATCATAGATTTGGACTTTGTTAACTGATTCATTTCATATTTAATCCTCTATCCTAATTCTGTAAAATCTCCTCTGATATGGAACACGACTTTTGTTTCACATATATCTTTTAATTTTTTTTAAGTATGCTGCAGATTTCAACGCACCACAGAAGTCAACAGAGACAGATGAATATATCAGCCATCCACTGAAAACATGCACAGAGGAAATGAGACTGGGAGGGCATGAACTTTTCCTTCAGCACTGAACTGAGTTAGAGGACGAATTAGATCAATCCATTTGTTTGTTATTATGTTAACCTGCTGACCTGGTTGTTTGTTGTGGGATAGGTCTGCTTCACAAATTATGATCATACATGGAAAAAATAATAGATGAAATAATAAAATTGATGATAATTTATTTGTATTATAGATTTTATTGAGTAATATATATCACTTTTCTCTTCAAAACAAACATAAAAATGAAGAAGAATACAAACTTTGCTAAATTACATCCATTAGAGATTAAAATATATCATTGAAAGAGACCTGATCAACAAAGCAGGACATTGCATATTGAAATGGTAAAGCCAAGTGTAACAAAATCAAATATGGAATGAAAAACATAACACATTAAAACAGACTAACGTACTAAGAATAAATCATACAAACTTCATCTTAGAAAAAGCAATTCCCCCTTCAGTTACATGTATTTTTTAAAATTAGAGCTATGAATTCTACCAGAGACTCAAAATTATCAAGTTCTGTAAAATATGAGGACGGTCATGTTAAATCTGAGTAAAATGAGTCTTGGTTTAGAAGAAGACGACAGATTTGGAAATCAGTTTTCAATTGAATTTTGCTCAGTTGTCCATCACTGTCTATAAACGTCTCAGTTAGAACTGTCAGTCATCCCCTCTTCGTCTTCCTTCTGTGCTGACAGATTAACAGTCAAGAGTTCAGTAATTTTACTGTTAGAGAGAGACCAGACAAGAGGTTATGAAGGAGCATAAATATGAATTTGTGTTTTGTCCACTGTGAGGCGATAGGACTCATCCACATGGTAAATAATATAAAGATCTGAATAGTCTCATGTCCTTTTTTCTCTCTTTTTCTATTGCATTTATAAATCCCACACTTCCGTAATCCCCTTTCTTTTTCCTACTTTTTGCATATTTTTAGAAAAAAAAAAGAGAACAAACAAAAAAAAAACATGTAGGAAAAGGGAGAGGACACAGTGACAGAGCTCCAAACTTTTTTTTTTCTTGTCCTGGTGAAGAGTGAGAAATGATGGGGGAAGGGAGGGGGAAGAGAGAGAGAGAGAGAGAGAGACAAAAGAGGCAGATGGGGTCTTTGTGAAGGAGTGAAGGAGAAGAATTTGCTCAACAATGGATGAATAGGTGAGGTAGAGGAGGAGAGGGGGAGGAGAGGGGAGAACCAAACCACCTGCTGTCCTCCTCTTTCTCCTCTTTCACTCACGACACTCAGATTAACTTCCCTTTCAGCCTCTCTCTCCCACACACACACACTCACTCCAACACACTCGCTCATTTCCCCCTTTTCCATCTTCTCCGTCAAGTATCTTATAGTTTGCGACATGAGCTCCTGCTCACCTTGCCTTCCTTCTCTCTCTGCTCCTCTTCCTTTTCATCTCCTCCGCACTATTTCCTCTTTCCTTCTGGTAGACGATAAAATCAGAGATGCTCCAAAACACTCTAATTACAGCTGATGAACCTGCAACTGATCTGTCTCCTTTTCACTTCAGCTGCATTCATCACCTCACTCATACTTGTGTTCATCTGAAACCATTTAGTTACAGGTTTGTTGCAAAACCCTTCAAACATCTATATGTTCCAGCTGTGGGAGGCGGTCACCATAACAGAAACAGTTTGCAACATGATGTAATGTTGTGTAACAGCACCATGAGAAACAATTCATATGACCGTACAACTGCACCTACACCTAAAATCCACAGTATATGCCGTCTGTCGAGGATGAGAAGTATTCATTACAGGAAAGCTATATTGGATTTCATTAGACTTTAGGATACTGTATAGACAAACTACAACTACAGTATAGAAACAGGACACTGTCAGGGTTCCTACGTGTCCTGGAAAACCTGGAAAATGATTGACCAATTTTCCAGTGATGGAAAATGAGAATAAAGGTCAAATATTCTGGAAACTGTTAAGTTATCCTGGAAAATTATTTAGGAAATTGTTTTTCAGTGATCTATTGAACACATACAAATATTTATAGAGGAAGTACAGGAGAAAAAGTAAGAGAGAAGAGAAAGTTGAGTTGGGAATTGCCCAGTTGAACACTGTAACTCCAGTTTGTCAGGCTAATGTAGTGCTACACTGTAATCTGTAGGCGTGTTTGCATTATCCTATGATTCATTTGTCATAATTATTTTTCATAGATTAATTATAGCCATAGACTGCACATCAAATGTCTGAGTAATAAACATAGAAACAATCTGGGTAAATGCAAGTTACAACTGTAGAAAAGAACACTTCCAAAGATTGAGGGAGGCAGGGAATGGATTAGTGTAGGACGTGATAACTTGTCTCTGTAGCGACTGAAAATGTCCTGGAAAATAATTTCAGGGGAAGAGTGGGAACCCTGACTGTGAGAACACATACTTAAACCAAGGCCTGTAATCCTAACTTTACTCGATCTGCAATGTTATAAAAAGTGATTGAAAAAGCACCAGTTTGCATGAAAATTGGTGCAGAAGTTTTTGCGTCATCCTGTCAGACAAACGCAAATGATCCCAGAACCTCCTTTAATAATACTGTGTAAGGCTGCAGTAAACATCCACAATAAACTACATCTCACTAATTAGCAGAACATTTTCCCTTTTTGTAATTAACTGAAAATGATAATCGGTGTGTTATGTCACCTTAAGCCAGGTTCAGAATTTGTCAGATTGTCAGTGGATGGTTTTAGAAGTGTAGTGTATATTTGTATCAGTAGTTCACATCTTTCTACAAAGTGTTGTTAAAATCAAGCTTTCTCTTGTTGTCAGAGAACACACCAACACTACTCTGGGAATACATGGGGGCGAAATCCTCCATCTCTTGTTTTTGTTTCAACTGTTTCATCAATATCATTAATCTAGTCAGTATGCCTGTCCTTGTATGTAATTATAATTTAACATACTGCAAATGATATCCTGCTAAAAAGCATGAATTGACAGCATGAACAGAAGTATAGAGACTTCTCATCACATTGGTGTGAAGTGATAGATTTTACAGAGGTTTGCAGGTTGTTAAGTTTTCTTTTCACCTTGTTGTGAATCTTTGGTCTAAACTGAGCTTTAGACCACCTTTAGCCTTCACCAAGTCAGCCATGTCACATTCTTTTTTTCTGTTTTGTAGTGGGTGACATCAAGTGTAGCGTTGCATTACCGTCACCTACTACGTTTGAGTTATGACCCCTTCTACCAAAAAGTGCAGAACAGACAAAACAATCTCTAACTAGGGCCTTTTTGTGGTTGTAGCAGTGTCCATAGAAGAGGTGAGGACAGAACGGTACAATCTGCACCCTCACTGCTAGATGCCAGTAATTATTACATAATGACCCTTTAATACTGTCTGAATAGGATGTCCTGATCCACCTCAAAATGCTCTTATTGTGACATGTGGATTCAGTCAGACATTAAATCTGTTCAGAGCTTAAATGTATTTTGTGCAGACCATCATCATAAGCTGCCGACCTGCTCTAGTGGCGTTTTTAACATGTCCAGTCATCAGAGTACAGTTGGTGCAAACACACATCTTTGTGTTTCAGTTCGCTGCAAATCGTTAATATCAATATTGTTTGTCTGGCTTTTCCCACTTTATTTGAGCTTGGCTGACTGTCTATCATCCGTGTCCATCTCTGTGTCGCAGTGTCATTTTCCCCACACCGCACACATGCTGTTTATAACCGTCCCGTTCTAAATGATAATGGAGATGTGTGTTTAACCCTTTGACTTCTGATTCCAGGGTTACCCTCCCACCCTCCAGTCTGACTACCAGCCAATAGGAGGAGGGATGCTTAACAGTGGGCCAGTGATGTCATCATCAGTGGACTACCACCAGCTGGGTCGACACACACCCAACCACCACCCCTCCCTGGACTGGAACACCGATTACCATGGCAACGGGTAGGTAATGGTGTCTGAGTGAGGTTACAGACACAGGACTGAGGGGAGCAATATTGAGCGTTTCCTTTAAAATAGGAGATGTGTCACCAATGTATTGTCTTCTATAATGTCTGGTGTTCGGCTGGTGACTGTGTGCGTTTGTCCTGTTCACTCTTTTTAGTAAGAACAGCACACATTAACTTAAACAGCAGTCGGCCCCGAAAATCTTCTACTGATATAAATTATTTAATAACTTTTGGACCACTAATCCTATAAATACATGTAATAATTCAGCTAAAATGCAGTTTCTCAGCTTTTTATCGACATCAGATATGACCCATTTGGACATTCAGAGTCATCTTCTGCAACCCATGTAGTTTGACAAATGGCAGTCGTAGACACTTGTTTTATGTTCAGTTAATGATAGATTTTGCTGGAAAAAGTCACTTTTCCCTTGGTTTTATCTGTTTTGATGTAATAACCTTTTGATTTGTGAGCTTTTATGAACATCTACACGATCAATAAAATAAATATAGGAAAATATGTGACTTTCATTGAAAAATCCAAAATGCAGAGGATAATATTATAGTAAATACAGATAAATTACTCAAGAAAGGTTTAAAGCAGAGAAAATGTAATTTGAAAGTCACCACAAAAATAGAGGTCTTTAAGGGTTAATGAGCAACAGTGTAAAATATAGAAGATGTAAACATGTACAATTTTAGCACCCGCAACATTTTAACGCGTGTAGACTTAAGGCGGATGACAACAACACTTGAGTCATAATATACAGATACAAACATAGAACCCATGAGCAGAAAAGGGATGAATATATTATGTTTCAAACCACTTCTGGGTTTAAGCCACTGTTATAGGTGGCTCTGAAAACTTCTTTTCCATCGCATACCAGCTTGACTCAACTCACGTTTTTTGGGTTTGTGATTGTAAAAAAGTTGTAGATAATACGTGGCACTCTTTACGTTGGCATGATTTGAGTCAGGGTTCCACTCGAGCTGAAATGATACCAAACAGTGGCATAAAGTGAAAAACACCTCAGGATACTGATTAGTCACAGAATCACTGGGTGAGACGGGACTGAACAAACCTGCAATATTTAAATGGAAAAGCTTCTATACTCAATTCACTGTAGCATATGTTATATATATTTTATATACATTACTTTTTTACACTGTGGTTAATTGAGGAGGTGTGGATGTTTCAGAAAAGACAAAGTTTTTTGACGAATAGTTGTACTGAGCATTTACTTGTATGCGTGGAAGGCACATTACGTGGTGAGTGTTATTTTACTATTCAATCAACGGCCAGTATTTGGAACTGACATACATTTAGAGTTCAATTAAAATCTTTATGTAAAAAAACTGCACAACAAACTTAATTTGATTTTAAATGGATTTAAGTTATGTATAATTTTAATGATATTTAAACAATACTGACAAGGGATTTCATGCAATATAAATAAAAAGTACTTGTAAATAAATAGATATTGTTGATAGCCTATTAGTTTGATGCTTCGCTGCTACAGCAGTTTATTTCCTACAAAAAATACAGATCAGAAAAATGTAAATGCTGGAACTGTTACCAGTCTCTTTTAGTAAAAAAAAAAAAAGTGTAGAAACCTGGAAACAGCAAAACAAAACCTAAGATGTTTTTACTTTTGGAAGAGATGGAACGGCTAGTAGCATTAAAAGATGAGCGTAAATAAGTGCAATGGACAAAGATTTAACATATAATTGCCTCCGTCTACATATACAAACCAATAAAGTCTGTAACACTGATTGAATTAATACAAGAAATGAACATGTTGTCACATTTAACTTGAGTTAAAAGTCCACTGTATTTAAAGAAACAAATATGAGAGAAGTGTGTGTGTGGAACAGCGTTAATGATCCAAACCTGAGGTTTGGGTTGGGAGATGAAAGCTAAATCCAGCTGTAGTTTTTTTGTCAGAATCTTACATCTGTCATCTTAATCAACAGCTCAAGTACAGAGTTGTATGAAATAGTAAATCTGACTGGTAACGATTTTATACTTTGATGTGTATAAATGTGTATTTTCTGTACCTGGTTTTGACTTAAAACATGCCTTATATTCCTTTATCTGTCTCCTGTCTGTCTAGGGGTATCCAGAGAGACAAACCTCTGTTCCTGAGCTAATCTCACAACAACATGACACCAAACTTCAGCCAAGCTCGTCTACTGCCACGCCATGGAAACCTCCAGCCTCACCTCGACATAACCCCAGGCCAGCAGGCCGACCTTTAACCTCTGGACACATGAATCTGAACACGACATCAGATCAGCACTGTTGAATAAACCCAACATCAGTGCACATAATTAAATTCTGTGGCATCAGCTGCAAGTAAATGTAAGCAGTAGTGTCCGTTTGTAAGTGTTACCATCATGGCGCTGTTCGACACCAGAGTAGTTTCCTCCAGCGCCTGCACGTGGGCGTGTTGGACTGGTCTTTTTATCTGCTGTATTGTTCCTACTGCATTAGACACGCTTTGATTTTAATGGAACATGTTAATACCAATGACGAGATGCTAAGATAAGTGTAAATACTCCGACCTCCCTCAGAAAGAAACCTTTTTTTCACTTCCTCTCTGCCCTGAAAGTCCTGTTCATGTAAAGATGGTGTTTACCATCAACTCCAAAAGGCTCTGAAGAGCAAGTGTAAAATGTTGTAACATAATTGTTTGAGCTGTTCATTTAAAGCCAATTGATTATTCATTTTTGACCTTGTTGTAGCTGTCGTCTCTTACAGCGCTTACAGAGTTTAAAAAAATTGTGTTTTCCCGCTTGATTCTTCAATTATATGAATATAAGTCGTCAATATTCTGCCCGTTCTTCTGTGGAGGCAGGGAATGCATCCTCATTCAGAACAGAGACGGTGCCAAACGACGAGATAATGACTGAATTCACAATGCTTTATTCAGCTTAAGACAAATACGAGAAAGAGGTTGAACAGCCCCTGAAGCTGTTTGTTGCCTTTTAACCAGGCGCTGACTGTGAATAATTGTGGACAATTAAAGAACTTTCATTGTTCTCTTACAGTGAAGCTCAGATCTGCGAGGTAGAAATCCAATGTATTTTAGTCCTTGAAATAATAAAATGTCAAACTATTCTTTGTGGGGGGAAAAAAAAGAAATAGCGCTTTGTACGATGACGGCTCCTCCTCCTGGCATATGTCTGTTGATAATATTGATTTGGATCCAAACTGTGCGTGAGTGTGCGAGTGTGTGAAGTGTTAATGAGAAAGCAGAGCGGGTGATTGGGTTGCATGGTCTCTTGTCATCTCTCTTCTCTGTGCACAGAGACTATTTAAGAAACTATAACTGTTGCTGGGGTTTGGCTGTGTTTTAATGTTTTTTTAATCAAGTTTTGTTTTAGTGTTAATGATGATGAGAGACGTCTCTTCTCTCGCTCTGTATCTCTTTGTATTAATGTGTTTTTTGGCAGATGAAAGGACTCTGGGTAACAACAACCATGAAGATTTTCTTATTTTTAGATTCTAATAATGTGTTTGAGAATAAAGTCAGTGCTGCATTGATGTGCAGTCATTACTCCACAACCTGCCTCTTTTGTGTATCTTATCCATTTGGTGGCAGTTGCCTTAATTAACTGCTCATAATAATGTACACCTTTACCACTGTAGTGACACCGTAAACCTTGTGCCTCCATCTCTGCCTTTGCATTTATTAGATGAGCAAAACAAATACCTTTTGAAGTCTGTAAAAATATGTATTTTTAATCTGCTGGCTCAGATCGGAGTTTATCAAGAGGGTTTGAACAGAAATTGCATTACAACTTTTTTTTTGAAGCTAAAATAGTTTGACAAAAGTCTCCTTTCACGTCTCATTAGCAGATGGAATTTAGTTTAGTTGTAAAAAAAAATAAGTTACTTATTCTAATTAAAATGATGTTTAAACAGATGGCTGTATTTTAATCGTACTGACAGGTGGTGAATTATAGAATAACATAAAGTATAATGTGTTGGTGAGGTGTTCGGCCTCCAGAATGGCTTTACCTTGCATATGCTTTGATTCGACTAGAGGGACGAACGCTATCCCAACACAAGAGGTTTCTTAATTTGATGTTTTGATGATGGAGGTGGAGAGCACAGATGCATGTTAGTCCAAAACCTTGCAGGTGTTAAGTGGTTGGGATGTAAAATAAATAGTGTATTACTTACTTTCATACTTGTCAAACCATCCTGTTAAAGACCATTCACCTCAGATTTTCACTTTTAAGCATTAGCTGTACATTTGAAACCACATTAACCTGTAAGGACCCAGTGGGACTTTTGTGGCACTTCCTAAATGAATTTTTCTCTGCTTAACCTTTGCTAAATGATTTATCACCATTTATTATAATATTATCCTCTGAATTTAGCATTTTTAACTATGAAAATAATCTCTTCCTGTTTTTAATTGACTGATCATGTAGATGTTCATAAAAGCTCAGAGTAAATTCAAAGGTTATTGTATCAAAATAGAAAAACTGACGAAAAATTGACTTTTTCAGTCAAATCTATCATTAACTGAACATAAACCCAGTGTGTCCATCCACTATCATTTATCAAACTCCATGGGTTTTATTGGTGAATCAATGTTGTAGAAGATGACGGCGTTTCCAGGTTCACTACGGAACCTCTGAACGTCCAAATGGGTCATATCTGATGACCATGGGAAGATGACAAACTGCATTTTACACCAATTATTTACATGGATTGATAGGATTAGTGGATCAAGAGTTAAGATCAGTAGATGCTTTTGATCGACGGTGGATGTTTGGGTCTTTATGGGTTAAAAATGTATTTGTACTAAAAAGTAAAAATCATATCAAAACAAGGCAGCTCACTGCTCCTAATGTGTGCCATGTGCTAATGCTAATGCTATTGCTAAGTATTGAATGGGTGTGAGACCAAATTTCCCTACAGGGATAATAAAGCAAGATAACCTTTACATTTACATGCACACTAATATTACACCGAATGCAACAATATTCTGAGTTTTAGGCATAATGTTAGCACAAAAAAACAGCATAAAACGTGGATATTCTGAATTAAGATATGAGATATGCTGATATAATTACGGTTCTATGAGGATTCTTTGGACATAAAACAGCACATTCAGAAAATGAATCCAATCTGCTTGATTTACTGCAGGTTGTGACACTGTAGTCCCTGTTTACACTCAGCTGGAGTAAAGACAAAGATTTTCTCTGGAAGAATCGAAAGAAAAATAATGTTTACCAGAGTATTAGAGGAACAGACGTTGTTAGTCGTGCAAACAGCTTGTTATAAATCTTGTCTTTTTCAGAATAGGTGCAAAAGTTGAAATATTTGGTCTATGTAAACATAATGTCTAATAACGCTTAACACAAGGGAATTAAATGTTCCCTTTCTTCTAACCCAAACAGAAATTTTAATGGAAATGTCTCCTTCACCATTTTGTGCAAAACAACATAATTTTCTTCTATATGCTGAAAATCTATAAACCATTTTAAACCAAATTACTGACAATTATCACCTGTTTCTACCATCATCCTTCTTTTGTTGTCAGGTTTGCGCACATTCACTCATTCATTCAAGGTTCAATGTGTGATATTTAGTGAAATCTGGTGATGAAGTTAAAGCTTGCACACTGACCTCCCTCTACTGCAGTTATCGCAAATAATACAAAACATCCTCGGAGTCAGTGTGACTTTTTAGTTTTGGGGATATATGATAGTAAAGAAACTTAACCCAAAAAAAGACCTAAACAGTCGCCAGCATCAAAAGCATCTACTGATCTAAAATGTTAAATAACCTTTGATCCACTAATCCTATCAATACATGTAAATAATTCAGGTAAAATGCAGTTTCTCTGCTTTTCAGCAGCATCACATAAGAGCCATTTAGACTTTCAGAGGTTCAATACTGAATCCGGAAACAACTTTGATTCACCAGTAAAAACCATGCAGTTTGATAAATGACAGTGATTGCACATGCTTGTTTTTATGTTCAGTTAATGATATACTTTGCTGAAAAAGTCACTTTTTCTTACGTTTTCTATGTCTGATATTATAACATTTTATGCACATCTATATCATCAATAAATTTAATACAGCAAAACAGATAATTTTACTGAAAGATGCAAAATGCAAAGGATTATATGATGATAAATGGTGATAAATCACTAATGAATGGTTACATTTGGAGAATATTTCATTTGAAAGCCACCACAGAAATGGTTCTAGGTCTTTAAGGGTTAATGCACTGGTTATAAAACGGAAAAAAGGAGATGAATGTGGAATGGCAGTGAAACACAGTGGACCCTGTTCCCTCTGCAGATATAAAAGACTCACACAACTATTATTATTTTTGCATGATTAAACATTAATGAGAACATAATTATGAATATTGTATTCAGTTAAATCCCATAATCCTTTAACTGTTGTCATCAGTTTTACTTCAAGCTGCTGTAGGCGGCATTTCCAGCCAATGAGCTTAGATAAAGCAGTGCACGTTATGTGACAGACACTAAAAACAGTATGCAGACAAAGTTAGTGAGTACCTGGTGAATATAGAGGAGTGTTTGGGAGATAATGGGCAGCTGAGGATGTGTAGATGGGCATCTGTTTGCTAGTCCATTAACCACAGAAACTTTATACAATCTATGTCAAGGATCTGTCTGCTGCAGAGTGTAGAGGACGACGGATGCTGCTTTAATATGAGTGAATATTCACACTGAAACCAGCTCAGATTGCTTTAACACAAACATTTACACTGGCAGACGTAGCTGTAGCGTCTTGAAATGTCAGCTAATACACATTAATGTCGGGGTTAACATGAACATAAACTCATGGCTACAGGATAGATCCACACCCACAACTAAAGATTAATAATCAATTCAATATCCAGAGCACTAATTTAGACCAGTGACTGTGCCGAAGGTGACTGGAGACTAATTGTTTCAACAGTGCACATAAATCACAAGTCAAGATCTTTTTTTTTTTTTTTTTACCACCACTAACTGGTCTGCAGTGGCTGAACGGGTGAGTCACGGCATATAGAGCCCACTAGGCATCACTTCTGCTCTGCATCTGCATTTCCATTTCACACACATGCCTCAGGTCACTGTTTGAGCACCAGATGTAAGTATCTATACATGCATCTTTTTACCTTATCTTCTCTACTGTTTCTAAATTGAGTTAAATATTGCCATTCTTTTTAATCCTCAGCTGTTCAGGCAACCCTCCAGCTCCACAAAATAAAAGAAAGCTGCCCCTATACACTTGACATTTCCATTTTCATATTAAAAATGATGCTAAATGTCTTTACTGGCCTGATTGTGCTGTGTCTTGGATATACGAGTGGCTGACATATAATGTGTTTACACAGGCCCGAGCTCTATCAAGCAGATAATGTATTCTGCTTTAATTGCATTTTGTCTCAGTAAAAAGAGACATTTGAGTTCATTCTCAGACTGAATTTTACTGCCTGAGCAGGTACACACTGCCCCCTAATGGACACAAGGAAACATGCAGCCACTTCCAACTGCATTTACTTCTCATATTCCTGGGTTTTGTCATGTTGCTTCGTTCTGTTGTGTGATTGGAGTTTAATAACAGTACATTTCAGTACATTCAATAACAGGGACATTTACACAGCTCCTGTCAGGGTTGTACAAGAATTTCAGCTGCGAGAAAGCACGTTGTGTGTTTGTTTACTTCAGGGGACACATTCAGCCCAATTACATCTCAAATGAGCCAGACTAGTAAAATAATATTATAATAAACTATAAATAATAACTTCAAATTTTTCTGTTTGTTTTAGTGCAAATTTAACGATATTATGCCTCAGTTTATCATTTATACATTACAACTTATAGATCACAGTGGATCTACAAAGACAGATAATATTTATTGACAGGCAAAATATTGTTTATTTGAGAAATTTCAAGGTGTTCATATTTGTTTAAGTTTTTCTCATTTTTTGTGAAAGAACAGTTTGTAAATGTAAATATGTTGTGTAATTTTACTTTTTTCACACTAAAACAAAAAAATAAAAATCTGAAATTGTCATTGTTTATAGTTTATTATGTTATTTTTTGACCCAGTTGAGATCATATGGGTCTGTATGTGTGAACTAAAATGAGTTTGACACCCTTGACTGTTAATATCTTCAGTGTCATTTTTACACTTTGCAAATTTGTCCCATAGGCCGGATTAGAACTCTTGGCAGGCCCATGTTGGTCCGCAGGCCACATGTCTGACACCTGTGGTTTAATTGTTTGAAGAAAAGAAGAAACCACCTCAGAAGCTTCAACTGAGTTGGTGAAATACTCCACAGTGACTCAGACTATCACTACAAACCCTCTTAGACACTCAGATGATAAATGTTTGGTAAGTGTAAACTGAAGCCTGTGTAGATGCTGTTTAGAGGTTTCAACTGTGACCGGTGAAACCCAACACACTGCGAAGAGCCGCCGTGGTGCCAAGACAGAAACTCAATCCAACAGTGTCATACACCGAGGTCAAAGTCATTCCTGTTTCAGATTGTTTTCTGTTCTGGCTGATGTGCTGCATTGATTACAACGGTAATGACTGTAATTATCATTCAGTATTTCCAAACAATAGTCTATTCTTATCTCTTACTACTATTACTATTATTACTATTACTATTGTTATTATTATTATTATTATTATTATTATTATTATTATTATTATTATTATAAAAGTCTACACCATACATAAGCCAAACAGTAATAGATATAACGTACTTTAATACCAATTTCATGGAGCAATCATAGTATAAAAAGTGTACACAAAATCTTTGTACATTTATACATAATTGAATTAAATATGATTAGAAATGTGCTGATAATGATCATGTTGTGAGCTCAGAAACATTCATCAACATTTGAAAGTCCTTGAAAAATAAGGTTCTGCTGAATCTGCCCATGCCATATGGCTTTTATCATGGATGTACATGACCGAGGGTCATTAGGTGAACATTATAATTCATCTATACAGTAAAAAATAAAAAAAAAAATAAAAAAGATTCTGGTGGCATGCATGTACGAGCCCATTGTACTAAAAAAAGTAAGGAAGAGTTCAGATAAATACATAAATACAAATCCGCTCTTGCATGAGCTCTGCTGTTTCACAAAGCACCATGAACATTTATAAAAATATGAGTTGTATTATAGTGTGAACGTTAACGTATTTTCTTCTCCAGAGCAGTGGGCGGTCGACTGGATGTCTTCTCAGGGATCACCAGCTTCAGCTTCCTCCTGGGAGATGAACCTGCCTCCTCTGACAGATACTCCTGCTGCAGGAGTCCAGTGGAGGATCCGGTCTCTGCAGATCCACCAGGTGCAGAGACACCTGACACCGACTCATCTGCTGCCTGCATGCTGCTGACGGACGCCCCTACAGTAGGTCCATCGGTTAGAGTTACTCCCAGGGCTGACACGTCTCCAGGTCCACGCCCAAGCTCCGTCTGACTATTATTCTTTGGCAGATTTTGTACCACTGTCACTGGTGCTGAAGTCTGTGGAACCGCTGCAGACGAACCATCAGGGTTAAGAGGTGTTTGAGTTTGATTGACGGGGTTCTCTTTGGCCTGAGATGCCTGGGAATCAGATGGCTGCTGAGCTGCTCCTTCTCCACTTTGAAGACCTGGTCCCTGGACTGGATCAGACTTTACAGTGGCTTCTCGAGGCGAGCTGCCAGGAGGCTTCTGGGCCTTAGAGTCCGACTGGACGGTTGAAGGATTAACAGCTGGGTGTGGTACTAAATTTGATGTAGGTCCTGCAGGTTGGGAGACATTTTGAGAAGAAGTGTGTATAGCATTAGCTTGTACAGGGTTGTTTTGTACCATATTAGTTTGTATAGAAGTTGCACTAGATGGGAGTCCTGCCCCTGTTTGCCCAATGAGCTTGTCAGGGGCAGGTTGGATGATACTTTGAGAAGAGGCATGCATTGGATTAACTTGTGAAGGGCTACTTTGGATGGGGTTAGCCGGAAGTGAAGTAGCACTTAAGTCAGGTGCTACCCCAATTTGTCCCATGAGCCTGTCTGGGGCAGGGTGGGAGATATTTTGAGAAGAGGCATGCATTGGATTAGCTAGTAGAGAAGTAACACTCGATGCAGCTCGTACCCCACTTTGTCTGATAAGGCCATCTGGAGCACCACTAGGCGCCATGTTGGGTCCACTAAATGTTAAATTAGGTGCCATAGGGTTAGTCGGTCCGCTTGGGAGCAGTGCATTAGCTCCTGGTGCTCCAGCATTAAGTAAAAAATTGCCCCCTTGAAGGGAGAGACTGCTGCCAGTTCGCTGTGAGCCCAGCATGGAGAGGTTGGTAGTACGATTCCTGTCCATTGCAGCGAGAGAAAAGGGATGCTGGGGGGGAAACTGAGTGCCCCCCACCATGAAGCCTCCTCCTTGGAACTGAGCAGCCACACCTAGGGAGCCTTGAGCAGCGAAGCCTGGCTGTGCACTGGTGGGTTGTGACTGATCACCAGTGTTTTGGGAGTTCTGATCCTGGTTCTGGTCCTGTCCTGTACTTTCTTTACCCTCTTGGTCAGTCTTTGAGGTGTTATTTTTCTGTTTAGACGACTCGCCCTCGTTCTCTTCTCCGCCGTCATTCGATCCTTTACTCTTACTTGACTTCTTCCCCTTCCTCTCCTTGTCTCCTTTGTCTTTTCCTTCCTTCCTTTTCTCTTTACTCCTCTTGGGGCTACCTTTTCCGTGCTCACTTTTCCTCTTTGGGTGGACTTTGCTTTTACGTAGCGGGTTCAAGTTCAGTTTAACCTTTAACAACCGGCTGGATTGGACTTTAGTTTTGTGTTTCCTCTCTCCTCGTCCGTCTTTGTCTCTCGGTGACTTCGCCTCCTCTTCTTTTCCGTCCTCCTGTTGAATTCTTCCTCCCTGATCTGTTCTCTCCAGATCAAACTTAACATTTCTTATTTCTCTTTTTAACCCTGAGTTTCTTATCATTTCACTCTCATTGTAGTTCATAGTCCTTCCCCTGTCATTCAGTCTGTTCTGATATGGGAATCCATCTACAAGGCCAGAGTCTCTCGTGCTGCTGTGAAAACCTCCTTGTTTTGTGTTTTGATCTGATCTGTATGTCCTGTGGCAGCTCTCACAGTGTAAGGCCTCATTCCCTCTATTTTTACCTTCCACATCAGTGCTGTAACTGTTCATCTCTTTGACTGTTTTATAACCAATCAGAGTCTCTGGTCTCTGACTGAAAGCTTCTCTTCGTGGATCGTAGTTATAGTTACCACGAGTACCAGGCCTGTTAGAAGCATCCCTACCCAGCATTCCCTGCTGAGGTCCAGGCCTTCTCCTCTCTTCCTCCATCATCATTCTCATTCTCCTCCTCTCTCTGTCTTCCATTAACTCTATCCCTCCATTCATTCTGTTCCATCTCATTGGGTTCAGTCTCAGTTCTTCTTCCTTGCATTCAGGGCACCTAAATTGGCCATTTTCATCCGTTCTGAGTTGAGACTGGCCGCCAAAGTGTTCTGACCTTGTGTCCACCATCATGGCTTCTTTGTCCCATGACTGGCTGCCGTTAGCTTGAGGAAAGTCCTGCCTTCGTTCATGTCCTTCTTGGGGATTGACACTGTGGTTGGCCGCTGTGCTCGTTCCTTCTTCTTTCTCTTCCTGGATTTTCTGTTGTTTGAGTTTCTTCTTGCGAGACACTCGATGGTGGATGAAAACTATCAGCAGGGTTAAACCAACACCACCTGGAACACAGCGATTATATATTTAGAACATTTTGATACCAGTCTCACCAATAGCTTTAGAAAACCCCACAAAAGGGCTATTGGAGTTACTGAGCATTACAAACCACGTAAGTACTAAAAACTCATTACCAAATATACTGTTGCTCAGAAAGCTGGAATAATTTTGACTTTCCTCTTTATATTCTTATTTATGCACATCAGTCATAACTTTTGACCAGGTACAATGATTACATACTACTATGAGTACCAGTTACACTTTGTAACAGACACTTTGACTACATTGCCATGGCTCAGGAGGTAGAGCTGGTCATCCAATAACCAAAGGGTTGGTGGTTCAAATGTCATGTGCTAGTTATGTGCTGTTGTGTCCTTGGGCAAGACATATCGCCCACCTTGCCCCCAGTGTCACCCACACTGGTGTATGAATGCCTATGAATGTTTGGAGGTGGTCCGAGGGGTTGTTTGACGCGAATTGGCAGCCATGCTTGCGTCAGCCTGCTCCAGGGAGCGGTGACTACAAATGTAGTTCACCACCACCAGAGTGTGAATGTGAGAGTGAATTAATAATGAATCAATAATGTTAAGCTCCTTGGGTGCCTTGAAAAGAGCTATATCTAATCCATTATTATTATTATTATTGTTGTTGTTATTATTATTATCATCATTATTATTATTATTAATAATAAGAATAAATCACATTGTCATAATCATGTCATGTGAAGAGGTAAAAATATTTTATTCCAACTTTATTGGAAATAGTCTATAAAAACATTAGCTTTTTCTACCAAATTATTTAGGGACTCATTGAACTTTGGTGCCATCTAATGAACCAGCCCATGCTTCCATGTTGTACACAGTGGAGCACTTAATGGATGGTGTATATTATCTCATCCAGCTATAGTTTCTTTATTATTTCTCCTTCTGTTTAAATGTAACTGACCTCCTTTCTCTTTCTTGTTCTACTTTTTCTTTAACTTCCGTAAGACACTAAATCACCATCAAGCAGTGGATTTAGTCAATAATTGCACATTCTTTTTCCTTCTTATTTCTCAACCGTCTGATGTTGTCATGTCTATTGTCTTTCCAACCATGACAACCAAAATGACACACACTTTAGTTCAAGTGAAAACCTATCATTTCCTGGATTCAGGGAACCAGCGTCCCAGGTTCTGAAACAATTCACATTTCAGGATGAGAACCACAGATGTACTGGTTCAACAGTCTGTCATGAGGTCATAGGTTTATATGAAATGAAATAGGAACTTAGTTGAACCTCAAAGTTATATTTCACTTTTGTTGAAACCAAATTTAATGAGACTTGGTAGTTTTCATTTTTTGTTGATTTTCATTGTACAAAAGCATTAAAGCAAGTAAAGTTATTTGTGTGTGAGCTCATCTTTCCTTTGTCATACTTATAGGATTAGGCATCATTAGCTCAATGAAAACAAGAGGATTGGCGCTAATAGTGTATTTCCATGACTCATACATGGATGTCATGGGAGCTTTAGTATGTGTCTTAGCATAATGTGTTCAAACCTACTGACTGCACATTAAAAATGTCTTTTGCACAGGCATATTCTGGCCTTTACAACCAATAAATACACCAACTGTCAGACTTATTATTGGTAACAGCCATTTACAAAGACAGATTGCTCATAATTTCAGTAAACTTGCTATAATTATCATCAAATTGTACAATAATGATAGATTTAGTCACATGCGTTTTCTCACCAGCAAAGCAGACGACAGCAGTAATGGCCAGGTTTTGGCCGTAGAGTTGAGGCGACACGGTGCCTCTGGGCTCTATCTTCACTGTGATGTTCTGATTGGAGGGAACACAGTTGGCCTCTGTCAGCTCCAACACGGTGGTCACAGCCGGGTTGTCGGCACTAACACACACCATCCTACGGCCATTATACAGGGTCTGAGAGCAGAAACACAGAAAAGCGGTCAGATTTGACATAAATACAGTGTGCTCTACAAGCAGCATCTTTACTGTTGTCAAGAAAGTAATGCAATCGGTTTCTACACGTCCAGTAAAGATTTCCAGAGGTGACAGACAGCTGTTGGGCTTTTACACCTTGTCTGGATGTTGCATGAAGTTAGAGAGGAAGGCAGCTAGTTCCAGCAGCTGGCAGGAGCAGTTCCAGGAGTTGAGGTCCAGGTTGAGGTTCGTCAACCAACTGAGGTAGGAAAACGCCTCAGGAGGAGCAGAACTCAGACGATTCCGAGACAGATCCAGGGTCTGCAGGGCCACCAACCCCCGGAAACTACAACCACAAGAAGGAATCAGGGTAACTGACACCTTTTTCCTTTGCTTTTACATTATTATTTCTCTAATCCAGGGGTGTCAGACTCATTTTCAGGGACCACATTCAGTTCAATATGATCACAAACAGGCTGGACCAGTAAAATAATAACATAATAACCTATAAATAATGTCAACTCCAAATTTTTCTCCATGTTTTGGTGTGAAAAATAAAATTACATCATGACAATGTTTTCATCTACAAATTATCCTTTAAAAAAATGTGAATCACATGAATAACCACAAACAACCTGAAATTTCTTAAGAAAAATAAATGTAATTTTAACAATATTATGCCTCAGTTTATCATATACCCATGGGCATTACAACTTATAGATCACAGTGGATCCACAAAGACACAAAACATTTAGTAACAGGCATAATTATTCTCTTAAGACATTTCAGGTTAGTCATATTTGTTCAGACTAGTCACAATTTTTGTGAAAGGATAGTTTGTAAATTACATTTTTACGTTTTTTACACTAAAACAAAGACAACATTTTGGAGTTGTCATTATTTATAGGTTGTTATGATGGTATTTTACTGGTTTAATCCACTTGAGACTGAATTGGGTTGAATGTGACCCCTGAACTAAATGATTTTGACCCCATTGACTATTAATATCTTGCGTGTAATTTTTGCATTTCATGAATTCATCCCACAGCCTGGATTGGACCTTTTGGTGGGCTGGTTCTGGCCCATGGGCCATATGTTTGACACCCATGTTGTAACTCTTTGATTTTAATTCTGTGGTGATAGCTATTTGGATTTCACACTTAAAGATGTCCAAACCTGTTTCCATCCAGATAATCTATGAAGTTATCAGACAGATCCAGGCTCTCCACAGCTCTGAAGTCATTCAGAGGGAAAGAGTCTGAGTCCAGTCTGGTGAGCTGGTTTCCCTCCAGTTTCAGGATCCGCAGGGCCGTCGTCCCTTTAAACACTTCAGCGTAGATCTATTCAGCAATAAACAGAGACTAAATTATCAGCTAAAACACCTTTACAGTGACTTCCACAGAGGTGTACCCACCATACTGATGCGGTTATTCCCCAAAGCGAGGACCTCTAGCTGGGTCAGATTGGTCAGAGCTCCCCCCTGTAAGGCCTGGGTGGTCAGAAGGTTGTGGTCCAGTAGTAATGTGTGCAGGAAGGGAAGGTTTCTGAAGGACCGATCATCCAGCACCGATATATGATTATGACTGAGACCTGGATAATAAACAGACATTTTAAGAGTCTGGACTTTGTGGAATATTTTAATAGCCCAGTGTGTTGTGGCTGATTTGGACTTAACCCATAAAGACCCAAACATCCACCATCAACCAAAAGCATCCACTGATGTAAACTGTTTAATACCTGCTGATCCATTAATCCTATCAATCCATGTAAATATTTGGTGTAAAATGCAGTTTGTCATCTTTTCATGGTCATCAGATATGATCCATTTGGACGTTCAGAGGCTCTGTAGTTACCGTGGAAACACCATCATCTTCTACAACATTGATTCACCAGTAAAACCCATGGAGTTTGATAAATCACAGTGGACGGAGACACTTGTTTTTATGTAGAGTTATTGATATCTTTGCTTCAAAAGTCACTTTTTCTTCAGTTTTCTCTGTTTCTAATATAATAACCCTCAACTTTAATCTGAGCTTATATGAATATCTACAAGATCAGTAAATTAGATATTGGAAAATAAATGATTTACACGGAAAAAAGCAAAATAATGAGAAAAATATAACAATAAATTTTGATAAATCACTTAAGAAAGGTTAAATAGAGAGAAAAATGCAATTGGGAACTGCCACAAAAGTCTTTATGGGTTGATGAAACTGATTTAATAAAAAGGGACAGCGTGGTAGAAGACTCACTGCTCCACCTTTCTCCTGTCTTTACTAACAATCCAAATGTGGGACAGACTGTGTTGGTGTGGGACATATTATGACCACTACTCTAGTCATCTTTCTTGTCTTTCTAACTTAAAAACATCCATACTATGCAGGAAGGATGTAACAATGAGAAGATATACCCTTTGCAATGTTCACATCTTCCATATTAAATCAATATAAAAAGCACAAAATGACAATAAGGTTTTACTGTTCTTGTAATTCTATGTGAAAGGTGCCATTTTAATGCATATTTTTCCATTTTCATAGCAAGAAAATCCTCTAAATGTTTTAAAGAAAAAGAGTCTTTTCACTCAAATGAGCAGTTAAAATTTACAACTATTACTGATATGCATCTTCTAATTTTCCCCATGATCCAAATAATATATTTACATGTCAGTATTGGATGGAAACACATATGAATTCACATTTTCTGAAAATTCTGTTCAACTTTTCTATGCAATTAGATGAGATCCTGAGTAATATAATTTATTCCCTTCACATCCAAAGGTAGGACATTGACTCAGTATGTGGAACATAAGGGCTATAAAGGCTGTTCAGTCCCACCTGGTCGCCCTAGTTCTCATTTAGAAGGTCTACTGTAAAAAAAAAAAAAAAATACAACCCAACACACATGCTCATATACAGTGTCCTCACCTATGACAGTGATGTTCCTGAGTTCAGACAGCGAGGCGGGTTGGACGGTGGAGATTGAACCTTCTGTCAGCAGCAAAGCCTGAGTCGTCTTTTGAGCATCTGGTCACACAGTTAAAACACACATTACTTACTAAAAAAAAAAAAAAAAACATTTGGCTGATGTCTGTAACATACTGAAAGGGTTGTAGATAATATTTATTATTAACCTCAATCCACACTTAGACAAATGTGCAAAACAAAGACAATGAGTTTAATTAAATGTGTCCTCTGTCCTTGTATCACAATTTAACCTGTTCTTCCTTAAACCTATTTCTCAGCCTATCAGTCAAAAATGATGTTCTCAAAATGAATAGAGTACGCTTCATTGTTAACATTTTTCTCAATAAATTTGGGTTCAAAAGAAAGGTAACACTTGTTAGATTAATGTAGAAGTGTCAAAATCATTATCAAATGTACTGTTTTAGACTAAATACCACTAAAATACAGTAAAAATATATATAAATGTAGAATTCTCCCAAATATCAAACACAGTACTAATGAAACCTCTTGTAAATCATGGGTTACTAACATATTCAGGCTGAGGGTCCTGAATCCTGATTATTGGCTAAAATGTGATTTTTTTTTTTTTTTTTTTAAATCATAGTGAGCTTTACATGAAAAAACCTTGAAAAAAAAAACAACTTGAGAGCTGTTCATCTGTTATTGGAGGAAAAACATCTGATCTTCACTAAATCAGACATTCTGATATCTAATCTGATATACGATTTTCAGTTATGAGATCATGTAAAAAGCGCACATTTTCCAGTCTTTCACCAATGGTTAGATGTGTTGAATGGGTTAAATTTAGTCATAGATATAAACATAAAGCCGAAGCCAGATGAATAAACCTAAGAAGCAGAGTGTTCCACAGTGTTTCAGATACTGTGGGTTGTGAGTAATAACCATCATATTTGGGTTGAAACCACTTGGTGCCCGGTTTCCATTTTAGTAATATCTGCAGGAAATAATTCACCATACTTATCGCTTAGATCACCCAAACCAGGCTGGGAAGGAAAATCAATGTGGAAGAAATGAATTTCCCCAACCCATCTGCAGTCTGCACCACTTAGACCAGTGAATAGGAGCAGTTATCCAATCATCTGTTAGCTTTGCTTCACTTTGGACTGCACCATTATTTTACTTCAGCTATTGAAAGTATCTGTACTTCACTTAAGACTTAAAATACTGTGATGATACTCTGATACTTGACTAGATGTTAACATGCACCAGAAATTCTGATTTGAGATTTGGAATCAGTGTATCTGATGTAGATAAAATCAGATATTTGTTTCCTGGGAACAAAATCATTCTTGACCCATGATATCAGTTCATCTTTGAGTCCAAGTAAAGATTTAAGACAAATTTTGCGGAGCTTTTCATGGAATATTGTGCTTTTAAATATAATGGGAAAATGATATACAGTTGTGGAAAAAAATTATTAGACCACCCTTGTTTTCATCAATTTCTTGTTCATTTTAATGCCTGGTACACCTAAAGGTACATTTGTTTGGACAAATATAATGAAAACAACAAAAATAGCTCATAGTAGTTTAAATTCAGAGCTGATATCTATCCATTTTCCATGTTTTCTTGATAAAAACCAAAATCACTTCAGTTCTTCCATCAATATCTGTCATTGTACTGACAAAAACAGTGCTTTTATTCATTCCATGTTTTCTTTTAAGTCTGTTTCAGTCACATGATCCACACAGGAGTTAGTACTTGATTGCATAACCATTGTTTTTGATGACTTTTGGTGGTCTAATAATTTTTTCCATGACTGTAGAGATACATAGACCCATCTAAAAATTCCACTGATAGTGTAATGTGTGTGTAATTTTTCTTTCTGCTGTATTATGATTTTTGTCTATATATTATGAACATTTTGCTCCCAATTAAATGAACATCAAAAAATAACCTGTCCTAGAAAGGAGAAATTGTATATTTTAACAAATCAACTCATGTATCGCCATGTGTTTTAAGTGAATCTATGATCAGATGTCTGCGTAAAACTGTTCCAAAGACATTTAACATTTATGTCTTTGTGTGTGTGTGTGTGTGTGTGTGTGTGTGTGTGTGTGTGTGTGTGTCTGTTACCTATGATGTGAGCCAGTCTGTTGCAGATGACAGCCTCCTCAGAACAGACCACACAGGAAGCAGGGCATGATGGGAGAAGGGACACACTACGGGCTCTGATCAATGACAGCAGCAACATCGGCAAAACACCTGCAGATGAATCCCATGTTTTATCAAAACCTAGTGAAATTTGTCATGATATTAACTTTTAACATATGTATTTTAAGTCATACATGTAGCAGGTATTTCATCTTGAAATATCTCTACATTCATGCATGTGGAAGTGTCGCACCAATTACTGCCAGGTTTGACTTGATGTGAATCATGAAACATTGCAGGGGTTTTTTCAAGGCTTTGGAATAGATTATGGCTGTTTATTTACTGAAGATGGATATTTGTTATCAAAACTTTCTTTTTTACGTTAAATGCGTTGTATGTAGTATTGATATTTCAAACTCATAGTCTCGTATCAGAACTAGAGGTCAACTGATATGGATTTTTCTAAGACTGATGCCGATTTTTTTTAAAATCTAGTCAGCTGATCGTGGTTTTCTACAGCCAATATTTGAGGCTGATTTTTTTTTTTTTTTTTTTTAAAGCACATTGACCATAACATACAATTGAAACACTCAGATAATTAAGATTTTTATGCAGCAATATAAAATAAATTACTAATACACATACACATAGTACTCTTTTAATATTTATTGAACTTCAAGTGCTGCCCACACAGGTGCCTGATCAAATATCTCACAACATTTTTACTACTGATCAAATATTGGCTTTCAAAAAAAAAAAATTAAGGCCAATGGGCAATGTTGAAATAAATCAATATATTGGCCTGATATATTGGCTGGCCAATACACTGCGTTCCAAATTATTATGCAAATTGTATTTAAGTGTCATAAAGATTAAATTTTGTGTTTTTCAGTTAAAC
>JAPQRP010000011.1:11931777-11953984 GCA_037367295.1 Apogon hyalosoma | reverse complement strand
CGTAGCACTTCATTAGCCTGACAAACTGGAGTCTCTCCTGCACTTGCTCTACAAATATTTGTATATTTTCAGTAAATTACTGAAAAACTATTTCCTTTGTTTCATCTCAGTTTAGGCACACAAGGTCACAAAGCAGAGGGAGGATAAATAATTTTCCAAGATAACTTAACCGTTTCCAGGACACTTGACCTTTTTTTTTTTTTTCATTTTCCATATGTTTTCCATGACTGGAAAATTGGCCAGTCATTTTCCAGGTTTTCCAGGATGCGTGGAAACCTTGTCATATTTTAAGTCCTGAACTCCTGAACATACTTTGGGTCTTTGATAGTTTACATTAATCACTTCCATTAACACACCCAGGTTTAGTGGACAGTATATGAGGGAACCTTATTTTTTCAGGAAAGCTTCTGATGTTATTGCTTCAGTGCCACGATCAAAACTTTTTTGGAGATATACTCATATTTCTGGAGGGCCGATAAAAAGCTATAGTAAAAGGAGGACCCGTAACAATAACAAACAGACAGAGCAGTGAGGTTAAAGATCTCAAGTCAGCTTGATGTACAATGGATGTATAAAGTCTATCCTGACTGTTAAAATGGTACATTTATATACAAAATGAAACCATGACAAAACATTAGTTTTTTCCAACTTTATTGTGAAACTGCAACTTATTAAAAGATGAAAGCAAACCAGAAATCCTATCTGAAGATAATATACATCTACCATCATTTAAAAGTGATTGACTGACTTGAACTGTTCCTTAAAGATGAAAGATAATGTGTGTTGTCAACTTAAGATGAACATGGTCTGGTTATTGAAAAGTATCAATCAGGTGAGGCTACATAAAAATAGGTATACCATGGAGGACAATTATCTGCAAATTAATAAAAAATGTAATACAATAGTAAAGTTGATAAGAAAGAACAGGCTGTCCCTGTTGTGTGTAGTCTTTTTGTATCCAGTGTAAATGCAAATGTTACTACTGGTATGACTCTACACACACCCCTGCAGCAGTATCTGCAAACTTGATAAATATTAACACAAGCTTTCCCTACCATTATAAAGGTTAGATACAGCACCTGAACCATTGTAGACACTGCCTCGCCTAGAACACCATATGGGGAGAGAGTTTTTAGCAACAAAGAATACTAAACGATAGCAGGCATTATTTAATATTCAAGAAAGAAACTCAGTTTTAACCCTGCCCTACATGGTACCAACAGATTAATGGTAGACAATACCTACTAGCCAACATTAAGACAAGCAGCAAATGTTGATTTAGTTTTACCATCTGCAGACACTACATCCAGAATAAGAGAAAACACCACTTTATACCGTGCACTGTAATGACAGGAGGATCTCACAGCAGTACACCTCATATAGGCCCAGCTCTGCTCATCTGTCATTCTAACTGTGGATTTAAGTATCCAGATCTACTTCACATTACTTGGCATTTTCTCTTCCTGATGCTGAAAAAATGAATAATGACAATAATGCACTTATTTTATTTATTTTTAATTTCATATTGTGAAAGCCAGCATACAGCATTAAATCAAAATGAACCATCAAACCAAACCATCAAAATAAATTAAAAAAAAAAAAAAAAAAAGAGACATTATTAGTAAAGACATGACACTACATCAAATGAAGTAAGTTATTAAGTGCTTCTAATATTTTAACAGTGCAACTAATAATATGTTGGTATCTTCAAATATTAAATGACATGCATAAGATGGATGGGTGGGTCATGTTCTTTAGGTGATTTTTTGATAAATTGTCTAAAACTTGGTTAGATCAGGAGCCTGACTGTAAGCTACTTCAACTCGTATTCCCAGAATTAAAATGTGGGTACGATGTGGGTACATGAAGCACAGGTAAAGGTTATAAACTGTGAGCAGTGTTAAAGTGGTCCCCCTACCTGAAGGCGGCCAGGCGGCTGGAGAAGACCCCGGCATACAGGTGGTAGATGACACCGACCCCAAGCAGGCAGAACACCGCAACTCCGAGCGGTGAAAGGCGGATACCCATCGGAGCCATGGTCGCAAAAACTGTAAGTCAGGATAGTGTCGTGTAAACACAAAAACAATGAGAAGCCCAGCGGTGCTCTGGGTTAGAGACAGCAGAGGTACAGGCTAGCTGACGTGGCTGAAGGATCCGACTCCGCCGCTCCACACCTGGCGGTTAGTTTTCAGATGAACGCGTCAAAACGGTTAAAAGACTGACACAAAAAACAAAAAACAAAAAAAAAAACCAAAACCCGCAGCTGTCAAACGACAACAGGACACAGTCTAACAGGCGATTTTACATCAGATGATTAGCCGTTTAGCACCGTCCGACAGCGGTGTAACCAAACACACTGAATAAATGACAGCCGCGTATGTACGTAACGACATTCCGTCCGTGCGCTAATTCGATTTGTCGTTATTCTCGCTGTTTAACTCATTGACTTGAGTCGAGTGTTGACTGGTGTCGAAGTGAAAGCCGAACAATCGCATCTCTGTTCAGTCATTTTCCTCCAGCCTCTACTCTACGTACGCAGAGGTCACAGCTACACTATTCTCTTCCGGGTTAACGCCGTGACGTCACAGATCCAGCTTTTATTCCCAACGCTCCTGCTAAAATTTTAAGGGAAAAGATTGGGAAAAAAAAAATAATAAAAGAAATAAATTCAAAATATTGTATCGCCAACAACAGTAAGATTCCTTATGTATGAATTATATTAAATTGATATGGAGACATTTTAAGACGTTTACTGGTTCAGCTATTCATCTGGAAAAAATATATATATTAAAAATTATACTAATTATACAAAAAAAAGACCATTTTATGTATTTTTAAAAATTTTATTCATAAATGTATATAAAAAGTAAAAACTAAACCAAACCAAACCACATACACAGAATTAAAAAAAAAGTACATTTAAATTAAATTGTGTACATTATGTTTATGGTTTATTTATGACCAAATTTTAGACACTGCTAATGGAAACAAATATAAATGCATAACTGATGAACAATAACCTAGTACATACATTTGTTCATCTTTTGGAACCACCCATGAAGATAATACAGTGATTGTGTACAATGAATCTGCTCATCTGAGGAATTAAGTGCCAGTCTTTGTTTTATTCATGTTATAATGGGAAAATAATGTTATCAGTAACATTCAGTTTCTATAAAAACAATATCAATTAATGTGTTTTAAACATTCCCAAAAACCTGACACCGATTGCTGGTCATTGCTTTTTCAATCACCACCTTATTGATTTACTTTGAATTCATCTTTAATGTAATGTTATGTTGTTAAATTTCATTTTTATGTTCATTTGGGATTTGCTATGAATTTAGTATGAAATGAAGCTGCGTAAAAAAAAAATTAAGTTGCTAGACAAACACCTCAGCGTAAACACTTTTGACTTGAACTATTCTGTCGAATTAATACAGACAAGTCAGAATCTTTCAATGTCTAGATTTTGGAAAATAAACATAAGTATATTTAAACATGTTTTTTTTTTTATCAGGTTACAGGTTTTCAGGTGGATCACAGTGAGAACCAATGTTTGGACCAGGATGGAAGGGAAGGCTCTGAATCACTGCTCATGTTCAATTGATAAAGAAGTCAATTATTTTGAGAAAATATTTTATTACAGAAAGCCATTCATCACCAATGATAAGTATCTTTATCATGGCTGTTTCCAAGTGCCTTTTTCTTTCCCACTTTAAACCAAACAGCTCTCAGATGCAACTACAGCATCACCTCCTCCTCATTTTCTCTCCTCTTCATCTCTGCCAGCGTCTGAACAAACTGGTTGTCGGCTTCTCTTCCTGTTTTTGTCCTCAGATTTATAGTTATGGGAAGGTATCGGCTCTTCCTTGTGTAGCCCTTGTCATCCTTATCCTCCTCACTTCCCTGCTATTCCTATTCCCTCTTGCTCTGGTGGCCATTTGACAGAGATGTGGTAAGAGTTCAGATCCTCCTCAGACACAAAGTCAGGGGCCTGGCTCATGAGGTCATGACCCCGGAAGGATTTGGGGAAAGCGATGACGTCACGGATGCTGGGAGCCCCGACCATGATGGAGACGAGCCGGTCCAAACCTAAGAAATATCACATTAATAAGACAACTTAAACCTCTACACACGTAATCCATGTTTTGCTCATTGCTTTTCAGTTGCTTGATTTGTGGATCTTTAGTGATTTCTGAAGTGGTGTAATGTGGTCATATTTATTATATTTTTGTCAGGATCTTAGCAGTGGCAATTTGAAAACATGGATTTTCAGAAGAATTTCTTTTAAAGTCTTGTGAAAAGACTATAATGATAACCATATCTACAGGAAATAAAGGTGTAGGGAAGCTTTACAGTGTCTTCATTCTTCCTATTACTTAGAATACATTTTAGATGTTAACTAGAAAACACTTCTCTAACCAAGAAAGCCAAATTCCCCACAACATACTGTAAACAGGAAAAGTGTTTTAGAAACCAGTGGTCCAAAGATACCTCAATTAAAAATAATAATAAGAGTTGCAAACTGAAAATGTGAACTACGTGTGTTTTCACAAACTAATTTGGAGTTAATATCCAGGAATTAAGAATCTTTATTTGTCAGTATATAATATGCATATAAAAACCCATTCCAATTATTTGGAGCAGTAGTGAGTATATGTGTAAGAGCCAAAAATTCCACACATGCCCATTGTCCAACCTTTTAGATGTTCCTATGATTCTGCCCATGGGTGGGCTTGAACCACCAACCTTTCAATCAAAAAAAAAGTTGATGCGCTAACTATCTGAGCTGCAGAGACACTCTTCTACAACTTCAGGTGGTGCTGCAGATAGAGCAGAACATTCTTTTGTTTTCTATCTAAAATGCTGGTGATGTGTTTTTTCATGGATGAGACAGATCATCAGTTCTACCTCCACACTACCTGCTCTTTTAGACATGTTTTCATACTTCACCAGAATATCTGAGAAGATGCAGCAAACAGCTCTTATGTGCATTTATGCAAAATAATACAAAGCTACCTCAAATTATTGAAAAACTTTTTTTTTGCCAGAATCAGGTCAATTTTTTTTTCAAATTTTGCCAAATGTATAAATAGTCTTCAGTGTGAAATGTCATAATTTGCATTAAATCCATTAATAGAAGCCCACCTACAAACTAATGAGGCTGCTCAAATTGAGTCCAGGTCCAGAATGACCAAGACTCTTATGTTTGAGAGACACAGAGTGGAAGTGAGCTTTGGTCTGATCTTGAAATCTGGAGACAATTTTGATGCTTCCAGTCACTGGTTTATTTGATTTGATTTGCTGAAGCTGAATGAAATAACAAAGCCAACAATGAACTAGTTCAAAGGGAAAATGCGCAGCGCACTGGGGTCTTGACTTAAACTTACCAAGAGCAATGCCTCCATGTGGTGGCGCTCCTGAGTCGAGGGCCTCGAGCAGATGAGACAGAAGACTGGGATCCTCCTGGAGCCAAAACATGCAGTGAAACCAGTTATGATCAGGAATGACGCAACATTGGCTAAACTCAAAAGTAAGACATAAGGAATACTGATAATCAGTTCCCTTCTGGGCTGAAATAATAAATAAAAACATTAACAAAGTACAATACTATAGTGAACCAACAACCAAGTATTTTACAGACCCTGAGGATGTTCCTCAACACGTGGAGCTGCTCTGAGGCTTTGTGGATGCGGATGGAGCCTCCTCCGATCTCACAGCCGTTCAGCACCAGGTCATAGTGCTGACCTCGTACCTGACAGAAAAAATGCGAGAGGAGGATTCACACATGGATCCAAATGGATGGAAACATATCTATTATGACAGAAATACAAAGTGACTACCTTGTGTGGCTCTGTGTACAGTAACGGTGTATCCTCTGGTAGTGGAGCGGTAAATGGATGATGTGCTGACTCCAGCTGCTCTGGCTCATCGTCTTTGGGTAAGAACAGAGGGAAGTCCACTACCCAAAGGAAGTGGAAGACTGAGGGGTCGCGGAGTGTGACACCATGAGAATTCAGGAGCTCAGCACACTGCAAGCGAAGATTACCCAGCAAAGGACGCTGTGATCAACGGAGACGAAGGAGAGAGAGAGAGAGTGAGAAGACAAACAGCAGATGGTGACTTTACATATAACACATCCCTTTTCCTGCTACCATTACAGCAAAACAATTAGTTCATCTCTTACCACCGTGTGGAGGGAACCGGCAGCCATCAGCACCAGATCTCCTGGTTTGGCTCCAGTCGTCTGTAATAGATCATCTGTGGCAGAGACAGACAGCAGCTTCTTCAGCGGAGACTTCAGTGACCCGTCAGCCCTGACGAGCACCGGACTCAGCTCCTGAGGACAAAAACCTCATCACCACATCTGTTCTGTTGGGGTTGTCATGGTGATGGTCATGACTGTTTTTACTGTTTTCTTTCTGTGGTAATAAACAAACCTACCTGGTCAAACTGAGTCCTGACTCTTTGTTTCAGTTCCTCTAAATCTTTAGTTGAAAAATGTTTCTGAAGTTAAAAAGCAGAGAAAGAAATTTGAGACAGATATTAAAATTACTCTGTACAGTATGTCATGAAATATTTTTGTCCCATTAGAGTTGCTGTAGGTCTTAGCGAGCTAAATTTAACCAGACAATACATCAGGAAGAGTTTATTTGCAATGTCTGACCATTATAAAAAGAAACTATTTCACATCCTATTAGCTCATCTTCTTGCTTAAAAAGGCAAGAAAACGAATATTATGAACTTAATTAATTACATTTATGAAACATTAATTCATTAGATTCCCCTTTAGAATTTTTAACAGTCTGTTAGGACATGCAGTGTTCAAATAGCTCTTACCGCTCCACTGGGGACACAGATGGCCTGAACAGAGCCTTCTGGTTGGGTAAGAGCTGATCTGAGAAATCCAATCTCCGTGGATGAAAAGACCTCACTGAGGTCAATTAACTGGACAGATATGAGGACAAAGAACCGGTCAAAAGGATGAAGCAACTATGGTCCCACAGATGTATCCACGTCTCATAAACGTACAGATCATGTTATCTAATATGACTGGATGATAAGGAGCAGAGGTCATATCACTGTGGTTTTAGGCTGGATGGTGATACAGTTACAAGTTAAAGCCACATATGAGATGTCACAAACAGGCTGTCACTAAAATAAAATGCAAGGCCAAGGTCTCCTTCTGTGTTAAAATATACAGCAACAAAAGTAAAGCCATATATGATCTATAAAATATGTCAATACATTGTAAAACGTTGACATATACTGAAATACTGTATCTAATACAGCCTTTTTTTCTGTAACAGCAATGTTTTTGTTGATTACAAACGACAGTTTTGCATTCCTTATGACCACTGAGGTAAGGAAAGGCTTAACAGGAATATTTAGAACAAACGTAAGTTCTTCCCAAAATATCCCCAAGTCAATAATGCTTTGTTCTTTTTGAGAAAAGAAAAACTGGATGATTGTCATACTAGTAACTCATGAGTCTCATACAAATCTTGGTGGATATGCAGACTAAATCTTTCGTAGTTGGATATTTCAGTGTGGTCTTTTCTTGTTTTACAGCCACTATGAACAATGACATATTTAAAAAAGAAAAAAAAAACACTTGGACTAAACAGCTTTCACACACTCTGAAAAAGGATAATTGTGCTGAAATTGTACATCTTGTGTTCCCTACCAAAGACCCCTTTCTCACACGTTTTTCCTTTTCTGCATGTATTTTTAAATGACGTGTGATAATGGTGATTTATTTGTATTATGTGTCATTTTGACATCTGTATGTCAAATTATGGAAATGAGGAAACATATCATCCAAAACAGCAGAAGAAGGAAAAATCATGCTATAATAATGCATAACCAATGTCCTGATTTGCAGCTGTCAAATAGACATTAGCAAATGATTACCTTCATATTAAACCTGGTATCAGGTTTGTCCACACCATAGTCCCTCATAGCCTCTTCATATGTCATGGTTTGGAAGGGGACCTGAATGGGACCTTTCTCTGCCGGCCAGGAGTACTGTAACAGACCCTCCACCAGGGACATGATACCAGACTGGTCCACAAAGGACATCTCTATGTCTACCTGAGAGAAACAATGAGAACATAATTTATTTCTCAACAGCACATTCATATTTCAGGTTCAAACTATAAAACACCTGGAGAACAGAACCAGGTTCAAAGGCTAACTGGATTAAGGACTGGACTAATGTGGTGTAAGACATTAAGAAGAGGTGATGTACATGAGCCCATCCCCCAAAACAGGGGTCACCAACCCTGGTCCTCGAGAGCTACTATCCTGTATGTTTTAAATGTTTCCCTCTTCCACTCCACCTGACCATCATTATCAGGCTTCTGCAGAGCTTGATGAAAGGCTTATCATTTGAATCAGGTGTATTGGATCAGGGTTACATCTAAAACATGTAGGATAGTGGCTCTTGAGGACCAGGGTTGGTGATCTGTGCCCTAAAATATTCTGTAGTATCAAGGACATAAAGACTGTGAAAAATAATTCATTTAATCATATAAAATTTTAACCTCATAGAGAAAAGTTAGCGGGCTGGCCACAATACAGATGGATGATTTTATGTAGACAGTTTTAAAAATAATTGTTGCTTGTGTGAAATAGACACAGTATCTATAATGGTAGTGATAAAGGCAAATGAAAACAGTGGGATCAACTTTCAGAGAAATACTGTTGTGACAAATAGAAACACAACTCGAAATGCATACTAATTTACAGGGTTTCATGTTCAATACTCAAATTAGTACTTAATTTAGCATTAATTTATGTTAAACACTAAAAAACAAAGTAAAAAGGTTTTATTTTAAAGCAGCATATGACTTTCATCACAATTTTTTTTTTCAAATTTGTAAAACACGAGTGATAGTCTAATGATCACTAATCCATTAGTCTTTCCACGCTTACGCACCTGAATCACTTCCCTCACAGTGAACAACTTTGAAGATGACTCCATCAAAAACACAGTCTGCTTTTTTACATAACAAATGTCACTTTGTGACAAAATTTATGAAAAGGCCTGAGTGACATTTTGGTATGTTGTGTTAAGTCATACGCTGCTTTAAGAACTGAGTATTAAAAATATCCAGCAAAGATGAGACTAAATGACAATGGTATTCTTCCCATTTCTGTAAAAAAAAGCTTTATTTTCTTAATAAACTGTATGTATGTCAAACATTTAGGATGAACATTGTAGAAAAGCAAAAGCTGGGAATGCGCCTCAGTTCCAGACTTGACTTAGTAGAGAAGCTGATGTTATTGTCGGGGAAAAAAAAAACAACTTATTTTTAACAGTTTTATCAAGAACTGAAAAATTATGGCATCACAATAAGAGTGTTAAAAATGAAAAGGGATTAAAACTATTTTAATTTTGGATACATTTCTTCAGGAGCTCTGATACTGAACTTTAAATAATGTTTTTTTAATTGTCTTTTTTGTATGTATTTATTTATTTGTTTTAAATTACTTCCTAATATATTAAAATGTACAGTATATTTTGTGTGATATATACTGTCTAATAAATCTTTAAAAAAGAAAAAAATGTCTATTTTTATTCATTCAGCCTCCTGTGTAGCACACAATCACCCTGTTTGGCAGCATTTATTGTTGAAATATTTAGTTTATTTTTGTATTGGTGAAAATGGACTAATAAAACCTTTGTTGACTTTTGTAGAGTATCTGGAGTGAATTTATGTTAAAGATAAGGACAATAAGAGGAAACCTGAGTTGCTGTTTGTATTCCTCAGCAGGCAAATACAGGTGAAAGTCCTGTAATTTATTAATCATATTATTTTATTATTGTCGTTTGATTAATATATTTATTTCCAATTCCTTTACCATTTCATATATATAAATCTTCCCATATGGTCTAGCGGTTAGGATTCCTGGTTTTCACCCAGGCGGCCCCGGTTCGACTCCCGGTGTAGGAACGACTTTTGACCCTGGATTTGAAATTGCGCCTGCTGTGTAGACTGACCTGCTCTATTCTAATTGTACACATCTACGAATACTCTAAATAACACGAATAATCCCATAAATAACTTCATCAAGCGTTAACCATCCTACCTGGGTGAACTCGGGCTGTCTGTCCGGTTTGGATCCTTCGTCTCGGTAACATCGAGCCATCTGGAAATACCTGCAATAATGTCCACAACAAACAAAAACCGTCACATGCTAATGCCATTTAACATGTACTAAGTTACATAATTTACATTTGACTAACTTAATTTAGTTTGTTTAACTGTGATCTAACGCTGAAACATTAAAATAGATTGAGAATTTTCCTCTAAAGTAAAGCTAGCTGCTAGCATAAATAGATGCTAACGCTAGTTGATTATCTCACCTGTTTTAACTACCATTCATTTAGAGTTAGTGTTGCGTTCATGACCACCTGAACAATGTCCAAACAAAGTCATTATCTTCTCCTAAATCCTAGTCACCAGTTTTGTCTGCATCCCCTTGATACCTGTGCTCTGTATTTGTCTGCATTTTTAATTTCTCCAGGATGTTACATTAAAAGGATCAATTATGTAAAAACCTCAACAAAATACCTCCGATATTGTCATATGTGTGTCCACTGAGTCTGTTTTAATGTAAAACACTGGTGTGTAAAAGTGAATAAAATTCTCCATTTCAGAGTGTGAATGTGGATGTAGCAAAAAAATATAATAATAATAAATCTCAAATCAGGTAATAAAGCTGAAAGCCAAAATTTGTTACACATTCTGTTCAGATCTGCCTTGTCCTATACTCTACAGCAGAAATATCTATTTTTTCTGAAAGATTAACTTATTAGCCTGTGTAAAATGATGTTCAAACAGTTTTATAGTGTTTATACAGGTCAGAGTGGTTTATTTTAGTAATTAAGTCACATTTTAGCATAGGTATTTTTTTAAAAAAAGAAAAGAACCTCAGACCCAAACATCTTCACCCACTTTGAAGAGGGATAAGTACAATGTAAATAAGTTTAAACAGTGCACAGTTTATATTTCAAACACTGCACTCATTACTGATCTCTGCAACACAGTAGTTTATCAATAACGTTTCTTCGCCTTCATGATCATCCTCACAGAAGCATTTGATAATTAACAGTGTCCTAGCTTGTAACTTCTAAATGTTGTCAAAAGTGTTTCCTACAGAGGGAAACAGGTAGAGATTAAGAGGACTAAAGTATATGGAGTGGAAAATCCAAAATGTAATGTCCACATATGACGACACAGGCAGCCTATTCATATGCTGTATGTGTTCATCATTAGTAGTTTTTTCACATTACACATATTAAGTCCATTCATTGTTAATACATGTAACATTTCGTGCCAAATTTGAGGGAATGAATTCAGTCACAGACTTGAGTAATGGTCTTTGTACCCACCTGTCTATTCCTGCCACCATCAGGAGCTGCTTAAACTGCTGTGGACTCTGTGGGAGAGAATAAAACCGGCCCGGCTCTCTGGAAGGAACAATGAACTCTTTGGCTCCCTGAAACGCAGAAGAATAAACAGCCCATCATGTTATTAGAGAATCTGACTGATCGTATGTTGTAAGTGTTCCATTAAATACATCACTGAGAGAGGATTTATGTTTATTGAATGCCCTGGAAAACATCAGTACTATTATAAAGTTTAATGTTAATATATTTGGGATCCAAGTATCTTAGACATTATATTACGAGTGACCTCACTGATGACAGAGACATTTACTGACAGCATTGTAAACTGTATGGGCAGGCAAACGTGCTCGCCCGTAGTTTCCATATGTGCTCTGCTAATGAAAAAACGGCACTTTTCAGAACCTTCTGCTCTCCTCTCTATACTGCACACTTGTGGCACAGCTACAAAAACAGATCCATGCACAAACCGGTAGTTGCTTATAATGACTCGAGGATACTGCTGAGGGTCCCAAGACATTATAGTGCAAGTCAGATGTTTGTGGATTGTGGTGTTCGATGCTGCGCGGCTGCTGTACGCCATTTTATTTATTCCTTCATGTGCAGTTACAAAATGAACAAACTCAACTGTACAAGCCCTGGTCTGTCCAAAGATTAGTTCTGTAAGGTTTACATCTAAAGTGTGGTCTCACTGGCGATCGAGCCTTTATGTATAAGCAACATATTGATTTTTACGATTTCTTTTTTTTTCCTCTCTTTTTTGTTTTATCTTATCCTTTGGACCAAGTTTTGTGTCCTTAATAAAGCTTGAATGACTGAATATTTGGATCTTAAAGGACACTGGAGACTAATTTGTCAGTTCTCTGTGATCCACCCTGGCAGAGGGCAGTAAATATAGCACTGATGAGGAGATCTTACCCCTGGTGTTCTTTTGAACAAAGTTGGAGTTTCCACATCAACAAATCCTGCAAGAAACAGAACATGTTAAGTGTCATATTATAAAAAAGAACAAACAAAATGCAATTTTTTTTTTATCCCGAAACACAGTCCTCCCATAGAATAAGTGAACAGGAGATAATAAATGTTTACCGTGTACATTACAGAGGTACTCTCTCATCTTCATCACCAGCTCAGATCTCAGTCTTATGTTCTTCTGCATCTGAGATGATCTTAGGTCCAGGTAGCGATGCTGCATCCGCAAAGACTCTGACTTCTGTTAAAATATAATGGAACATGTTATCAGAAATACTCTACTGCATTACCCAGCACCATTTCTAGAATATGTGGAGTTAAATGAGCACAAGACCCACTCACTTTTACAAAGTCTTTAATTTCAAAAGGCAGTTTCTTGCTCACATTGAAGATCTCCACATTTTCAGCCAGGACCTCAATTTCTCCTGTTAACATGTTCTGGTGTGAACACAGAACAATGACAAGAAGTGGTTTAAATATGTAATAAACTCAAAAAGCTATGTCAGTTGCATTCACAAATGAAATAACCACAATGTGAAGCTTGTAAATAGTATTTCTCATCACAAGAATGGTGAGAATTTTGTGAAGAGCCAGCTGGAGGTGGCTTTCTTGTAATTCTCTGTATAGGAAAAATCCTGATCCAGTGAATGTCCACACCTTGTTCTCCTGACCCGCCGGTCGCCGTGTCACCGTTCCTCTGACCATGATCACAGATTCAACTGTGAGGTCACACAACGCTGCTTTCAAGTTACTTGGAGACTTAAAATGCAGAAAAAAAGAATCGGGTAACCAACAAAATAAAGTTGAAAATCTGAGTCTGTCATTAACATTATTTATATGACTGTTTAAGAGCATTTTTCTCTTATAAAACATCAAATATTTACAATAAATATCATATTTTTAATGGTAAGTAGAGTTTAATAGTTCATATCCTTACTTCTTCCTGTGGGATCAGGATTTGTGTCAAGCCACTGAAATCTCGCAGGATGATGAACAGATCTTGTCTTATATGAGACAGAAAACACAATTACTGTTTTGTTTGTGTAATGTTTCTAATCTTCATTTATTTGGTGTTTGATATAAAATAATTCCTTCATCAGTTTTATATAAACAGTCATAACAGACCTGAGATACTGGACCCATCCACACAGAGTGACCTTCTCTCCAACATGGTCTGATCTGAGTTCTCCACAGGTGTGAGTCCTGAATGACAGACTACTGGGACCTGAAAAGCACAAAGGGAGATGTAAGCATAAACAACTTACTGTATTATGCCGTAATAAATATATGCATTATTTTAGTTTTGCAAACATCTGCTTGAACATCAGTGTATTTTTCATTTCTAAATAAGTGGATATGAAAATACTAAATTACTGCTGGGATAATAATTCATCAAAATTTCAGACAGGTATGACTCTCAGTAGTATGAGTCAGATAGATGTCAAATATGAAAGTGAACTTTAAGTACGAGGAGTTAAAGAGGTGACTGTGCAGTAAAATGGTCCTTGTCAGTGTTTTGCTATTATTTGTTATGTTTCTGTCTTCACATTACTGCTTCATTAATGTGTATATTGTATTTTATTGCTGTACATATTTAATATTGAAGGAACTGTATTTACTATTCAGTTTAATCTCCAATCATAAAGATCATTTAAGTAGTCAACTTTTCATGACTTTGTAAAACTGTATTTTGTGAGATTAAATTTTCAGCTAATACAAGTGGGTTAATTCACCTGGTTTATCACAAACATTCAAAATCAACACATTTTTGATGCATACTTTTTTCCCTCATCTGTACTGTCTGACACTGCAATTTTATTTCTTATGTAAATATTATACAGTCTAAAGTGTTATTAACATTTTTGCATTGGTTTGTGCACTATCTTTATGCATGCGCATCTTCTCTGCCTTGCACTTTATCTTGTTACTGTCTTTATCAGTGAATTTCCCTGTTGTGGGATCAGTAGAGTTTGTCCTATATTTGAAAATACGCAGTTTTCACTGGAACGGAAGGTGATGAATATGTGCAAATTGAAAAGTAACTAATGCTGTCCAACATTTGTCTTTGAGATGTAGTGGAGTAGAAGTATACAAATACATAATGTGGAAATACTGAAGTAAAGAACAATTTTATTCTTAACTACTTGAGTAAAGAGTACTAAAAAAAATCACCACTGACTGGTTTTAAGCAAAAAGAGAGAGAAAACTTTACTGATCCTACAACAGGGAAATTCACAAATTAAGGCAAAATGAGCATGCAGCATAAAGATGAAAAAGGTACAAAAAAAACAAAACTAAAAGCAATAATATTCATATTCAATAGCAATAATAATAAACTTCTACAGGCTAAATCAATCTGTATCCAGTCTGCAGAGTATTCATCTATATTAAAGGGGTTCACTGTAGACCCTGAAGTACCTGTGTTTGGAGTCTGGGACCTGGAGCAGCTCCAGAGTCTGGTCTGAGGGTTCACCAACAGGCGTCCTTGACTTAAGGTCAGAGTTGAGGTCCGGACACAGTGAGCCCTGAGTCCTAACCCTAACACTCTGTGGACCAGCAGTCTGCTGTTGGTGAACATGGTCAGTCAGATCCAAGGTGCGGAACCAGGAGGACAGGGTTCAGTTCTATCACAGACATCCAGGAGTCCGCAATGACAGGAGCTCTGCTAACACAGGCACGGACCACTGTGGAGGGTCTGCACTTTAACACATTTATCACCACCCAGGTGCTGATACCGCACAGAGAACCGGCTTATGGGCTCTTCGGACCGGGTCAGGATGTGGGACTGTCCGCTGTTATGTCATGTGGTCCTGGTTCCGTGTTATCAGCGGTCCGGGGCGGCTTCACTGATCTCTGTCCATGTGGATCGGCCTCATCGCGGCTTCACAGCTCACATTGATAGGCCAGACTCATGTGGAGATCAACGAATCAGATGCACGCGCGGAGAGGCGCCATGACGTACCCAGGCCAAAGAAGTCTACCTGCAGAAAAGTCGATTGAACAGACATGCGCAGTCGAATACGTACTGCATAAAACTTTCACAGCTCCAGACCCAAAAGAGAAAGGAGACTCTGTGGGACTAAAACTTGGATGAATTCACTGTGAACTCTCGTAACTTTTCTATTTTTGCTACGATACATACATTGGGTTTTATGTCTGTTTAAGTGTAAAAGATAAGATGTATAAGAATGAAGAGTTAACTTATTTTGTCACTGTCTTTGAGCAAATTAAGGCATCAAATTAACAAAATCAACAAATACCAAAAGAAATCATCAAGAAAACTATGATAATAATGATAATAAAGAAAACCATTAACTCTTTAAAACCTGACGTGTCATCGCTGACACACCCTGTGCATATGCAGCTTGAATAGCTTGTAACTTTTTCACTGTGCAATTGGAAAAATTCTTCATAGGTTTTATTGAGTCATTACGGTAATTTCACTTACGCCTGTGCTAGAAGCTGAAGAAGAAGCCGTTTTAGCAGTATTATAACATGCAGTAAATTGTAAATGACTGCTAGATCTGAAAGTTCTAAGTGCTCTGGAAAAATGGGCAAACTGACTCACTCATAGCATATTTTCGAACCTTTTTATTGTCAAAATAATAATAATAATAAAAGGTCTAGATGGACCATTTTAGGCTTAGGGTTTAAAGGGTTAACAAAATGAACAATAATGAACCAAAAGGAAGAAAATAATCAACAAGTGAAAAAAAAAAGAACAAATGAACAATCATAATTGCTAAATAATTATCAATAATGACTAATCAATAAAATGGACAAAATAATAAGCAAAAGGGCAATATGATAAAAAGGGTTACATGTCCTATTTCTGGTTTGTTTACCTGCCACAGACAAACCTATAAATGAATATCTGTGGTTTAATCTACATGATTCCACAATTGCACAATATTTTTGCCGGATTCAGTGCCTTAGTAAGTGATGCAATATATGACAAATGCATGGGGTATCCAAAGCTGTTTCTTCATCACTGTAAATATATATAAATATCTAATTCATTTCATTATTAGAATGAGATGAAAATAATGTATTTTAACATATGACCACACTCTGCGCCGTGGAGCACAACACAAACTGTATTTACATTCATTCGTGGACTACACTGCTGTTAGTAGTTCACCCTCCGCTCCACCAGGGGGCGCGCCCACCCTGAATATGAGAGTCAGTGCCGTGGGGAAGTGGGTGTGGGCTGCGGTTTGAGGTTTCCACTGTATAAATCCACGGATCAATAATCCACGGTGCGTGTTCGTGCAGACATGTCGGGCAGCAGGTTAATGAGAGCCATCCGGGTGACGGAGTTCGGAGCCCCGTCGGTCCTCAAACTCAGCCCGGAAGTGACCGTTCCAAAACTTGGACACAAACAGGTGAGAAGCACGAGGACCTGCAGCTGCGAACCCGTCCGGACCGGATCTAGGGTTCTGGTTCTGGGACAACCAGAGATCTGAACTTTAACTAATTAAACAAACCCAGCCAGTCTGAGGTTCTACATCTGCTTTCAGAAGCCTCTCTGACCCATGTGCTTGTTGATGCTAGTTTTGCAGGTAGTTGATTAAAACTACCAGAAGTATTGGACTGTCATGGTCAGTGTGATAGAACTGTTCTTAAGAAGTAATAAAAGTAGTTCACATACAGTTTTGGGACATAAAAGCATCATTATATGTGTTTTGCACTGTGTAAAAGTTTGTTTCTGCAAAGTTATAATGACCACAAACATGCAATAATCAGTATCTGTGTTTGTATTTTTAGCTGTATAGGAAATATGTGACACATTAAAACAAAGGTTTCAGGAAATGACCACAAATCAAAGGGACAAGTATTTACAATAAACTTCTTTAGCATTTAATATGTCTGTAACCCTTTTGTTCAGAAAGTATTGGATTTACTGCACTGATTTTTCTAGTGTTTCCTCAGTTTTTATTTAACTTGTCAGATGTTTCTTATGGTTTTAGCTACTGTTGTAGTCATTTATTTCTAGCTTTTTATGTGGTTTTAATGATGCACACTTTTTTCCTGGTAGAAATAATTATGCATGCTCATTACAAGGCTGGAAAGAAATGTGTAAATCTGAAACAGCAATGCTAAAGGGTCTTAGAGTTTTGCACAAAGTTTTGCAAAGTTTTTCATCTTTTAAATCTGAATAAATAAAGTTAAACATGGAAAATATTAGGTCTCAGTCAACCTTAGGTATTTTTAGTGCCATTTATTAAATGTTTAGATAGTATTTCTGAAGTGCAGTAATCATATTTTGTGCAATAATTCTACCACAGCACATATTGTGTAATGAGTTAAATATTACTTCATTTAAAGCTGAAGTATCTTTGCAAACGGTCAGTTACGTAACAGTGGAAGAACCTGAACTACAGCAAAGCTACTCAAAGGGAGAAACAGTTAAAGCTACTGTCAACTTGCAATGATTCATGGGGTGTCCAAAACCGTTTTTCCACCACTGCTTATATAAGTATATAGATGAAAAAAAACCCCAAAACATTTCATTGTTAGAATGAGGTGAGTGCCATTTGTGGAAAGTAGGCTATTTGTTAGATATTTATTGCAAGTCACTGTATTATTGTTTTATATAGCCTATATTTTTTCTCTTTTTACTCTTTGATTGTATCTTATAATCTTTTAGGCTTGTACTCTGAGAGTCCTCTGCACAAGAAATTCCTATGCACCCGAACAAGTTTACAAATGGCACATAAACTTTATATTAAATCTGTCTTGGCTATCTTAAAAGGCCACAAATTTAATATGAAGATTTAGGAAACTCTAAAATATTTTTTGGTGGAACATTGGATGGTAATTTTGATGAATGATTTTGTTTTAGTGAGATTATTTGTGATGTATTTCTGACGTAGGTGCTGATTCGTGTCCACGCCTGTGGAGTGAACCCGGTGGAGACGTACATCCGGTCCGGGACCTTCTACCGTAAGCCGCCGCTGCCGTACACGCCAGGCTCTGATGTCGCTGGAGTCGTGGAAGATGTTGGCGATGGAGTCACTGCAGTAAAGGTTTGACAATGACTGAAATGTACAACTGGATGTCAAAGAAACCGAGTGGATGTGTAGATGTACAGTAGTGTGGCGCTAATCATTACAGATAACAGATCAGACCCACAGTAAAGGCATTAGAGTAGCCATGTTTTCTCAAATATTATAGATTAATACAGTGTGAGGGGTGAGATGAATGACACAGTGGAAAGAAGAAACAATTGGAAACAGTTTTACATGGGGAAAGAAATGTTGAAAGATTTTTTTTTTTCCAAATCACAGTGATGATGTTAACAAATAAACCAGTAAATCCACTGTAAGTTTGTTGTTATCCCTAAAGCTGTATTCATGACTGGTCTTGATCGAGTCTAAGGCAGAGACAAAACTCAGTAAAAATGTCCAATCTCCAGTTGTACAGCACATATTCACACATTAACACGACTTTGTGTTGTAGGTCCATGTAAAACCACAACCTGTTTTTATTACAGGAAAATACTAATAATATTTCTGTGATGTATGACACTAGTATTTTTAGTGTCTGTTGATTTTCTTCAAGTAAATTCTATAAAATAAGTAAAAATGTTAGGAAAAAACTGATACTTCATGAGGTCAAAGAACAAAATGTTAATGTATGTAAAGAAATCAGGTGTTTAACAAGGACAGGAGCAGAATGTGCTAAAAAATGTTTTTTTTTTGTTTTTTTTTTATTAAATCCCTTGGCTTTCCAACTTCACAGTTTATTTCTCTATTGTTATTATGCCTCCTTTTTAAATGTATTGTTCTGTGTATTTTTTTTCTTTTTCTACATGTTTCTTCCTTTTCCACCAGTCAAGCCATGCTTAAGGACCGTAATGTCAGTATGAGATTTATTGCGTTAATTTTGTAATGTTTTATACCAGGTTTCATTCAACACATGTGGGATATTTCTAACTGCTTGTGCTGTGTCTTGTCATGGGGTCAGGGGTCACACTAAATAATGACTTTAACCTTTAGAACCTATTTAGTTCAGTTTTGTGTGTGTGTTTGTGTTTTAAGGTTGTGCACATATTTCCAGTATTTTCTTGGTCTATCTGAATAAAAGAGAATGAGAAATAAACATGTATGCTCATTTCAGCCCTCTAAAAACAACAAAAATAGAAGTGGCCTGAGATTTTTGCACAGTCCTGTATATACTGTATGTGTGTGTTTGTTTCAGGTCGGCGATCGTGTTTTCACCATGGGCACAGAGTCTGGAGGTTATGCAGAGTACGCTGTAGCTGCAGACACCTGCGTCCACAAACTGCATGATGGTTTAGACTTCACCCAGGGAGCAGCTATAGGGATCCCATACTTCACCGCCTATAGAGCCCTGGTCCACAAGTAAGACAACAGGAAGACATCACCCATCTGAGGGTTTTAGACCAGGAAATCCTTTATGTTATGTCCTCAATGCACATCTTTGTGTTCACTGGAAAAATATTGTATAGATTCAACTGAGCTCCACCATCAAAATTCACCTGCGACGGTAGATCAGGTCTTTATATTTATACTTTTCATTTATAAAGAATTAGTCTACATCAGGAAGGAAAAGACAGCAGATTTTCCCTTTAAAGAGCCCTGCCCAGATTAAAAAGGGGAATTTATTTAATTATATCAGTTTTTGATCTAATAACACTAAGTAAACAGCCTTTGTAGTAAAAGTAGTAAAACTCTTCCAAGTTTGAGTCACTAAAAAATAAAAAATCAAGTCAAAAATGTTGGGTGACTGTAATTTCCAAGATACAGTCTTGGGTCAAAATGTGAAATTCTGAGAATTAATAACAGAATGGGTTTTACTCAGAAGAAATGTTTGTCTCAGATCTACTTCAAAACACTGTCTGAACATTACAGTACATTCACTTTACAGGTTCTTTCTACTGGAAGATTTATAAATCTATTGTATAAATGTGCATAAACCAAAATATATGTACAATAACATTTATCATTTACATTGAAAACATCAGATAACCATCACCTGTGTCATTTGTTTTCTAATTCATCTTATTAAAGTATGTAAGATTTTGCACATTTAATTTGTAAGGCAGATGATTTCTAAAAAAAACATTGTAAACCAGTAAAATCTGTCTTATTTTTGATTCCTTTACATTTTCTGTGTAGGAAAAAGTAGGCACTAAACATGTTTTTAGCTCCAGTGCAGCTGTTTTATATAATCATTGAGCTTTTTCCTGGAATTTAAGGTCATATTGTTCAGAAAGACGCACAAAGAAGTCAGATAAGCATCTATAAAAGGAGCGGATAAGCTTGCAGGCGTTTGAATTCTGCTGGATCAGGCAATTTGTAACTGGATCTTAACTGGAACAGGTTCATGACTCATAGTCCTGATGTTGTGATGTGTTGTGTGTTGCAGAGCTCATGCCAAAGCTGGAGAGACGGTTCTCATCCATGGAGCCAGTGGAGGAGTGAGTCATTTAGTTTTATTTGTTACCTCGCCCCCGAAGGGGAGGCAAGGGGTGTTGTTTTTGGTTCGGTTTGTTTGTTTAACACTTTAGCAGCAAAACTATTGATTGAATTGATACCAAATTTGGTTTATAGAGTATCAGTGAACCAGAATAGATCTAATTACATTTTGGGAAAAGTAGGTCAAAGTTCAAATTTTTAATGAATTTTTAAAATCTTTTTTTCCCCATTTACTTATAATGGGCAACATTTCAAATGTCTGTAGCAACAAAACTATTGGTTGAATTCATACCAAATTTGGTTTATAGATTGCCAGTGACCCAGAATAGATGTGATTACATTTTGGGGAAAGTAGGTCAAACCTCAAATTTTTAATGATTTTTTAAAATCTTTTTTCTTCTCTCATTTACTTATAATGGGCAAAATTTCAAATGTCTTTAAAAAATCAATTTTGTTTACATTTACTTCAAACTTGGCACATATATAGAGGCAGTTGATATCTTGATACCACCACATGCATAGACATGATGACATCAGCTGGATCCATGCCAAAATGAGATACAATACATGCGAGGGGCGGGGTTTGTTGTGCCTGACACCACTTGTTCTTTTTTTCATCATCACATAATCAAACAGAATATGGTCGCCATCCCTCTGCTGTGTGTGTTTAGGTGGGTATTGCAGCATGCCAACTGTCCCGTGCTCTGGGTCTTAGAGTTTTGGGGACGGCGGGGACACCAGAGGGAATGAAACTGATCCAGAATAACGGCGCTCACCTGGCCTTTAATCACAGAGAGGAGGGTTATACAGACAAAATCATGGTACGTACGGTGACACCAAACATTCTGTGAGCATCTCCATCAAATGACAGGAAAACGTGAACTGTGAGTGTGTTTATCTGATCTAGGAAGCCACAGAGGGTCGAGGTGTGGATGTGATCGTGGAAATGCTGTCAAATGTCAACCTCAGTAAAGATCTACAGATGATGAACTATGGAGGACGAATAATGGTCAGTGAGGTGTTTAGTCTCAACATCTATGTTTCCAAACTTTGGGTCACAAGCTGTTTATTGTTGGTCACAAAATGTCAGGGTAAAATACATAATAATAAAATGATGCAGTCAGGTCCATTAGTATGTGGACAGTGACACTAATTTAATATTTTTTGCCTGCATACAGTCGCCATCAAAAACAATAGTTATGCAATCAAGTATTAACTCCTGTGTGTATCGTGTAACTAAAACAGACAGAAAAGAACACATGGAATGAATGAAAACATTGTTTTTGTCAGTACAGTGACATAGATATTGATGGAAAAACTGAAGTGATTTTGGTTATTATCAAGAAAACATGGAAAATGGATAGATATCAGC
>JAPQRP010000011.1:11915690-11931677 GCA_037367295.1 Apogon hyalosoma | reverse complement strand
CCATGAAAAGATGAAGAACTGTATTTACACCAATTATTGACATGGATTGATAGGATTAATGGATCAACAGGTATTAACGATTTAATTCATGAAATATGAAAAAAAAGTATCTAGATATATATTTTTTTAAGACTGATTTTATTTCTCAAAATTAGACTTATGTTGAAATGCATTTTGATAAATTTTTTTAAATGGTTTATTAAGAAGAACTTTAACCTCCTGAGACCCCAGAAAGTACAAGTTTTGGCTTTTTTTGATTAAATAATTATCTATATTGGAAACATCGTGATGAAACTGTTTTTTCAGATGCATTTTTTAAATTTTTATGGAATGTCCTTTGCGGTGGAAAGACTTTTTGAGGATTTTTTTTTTTGTATAAAACTGTGAAACTCTTGCCCAAACATGGACAGTAAACCCACAGCTGGATCTGAGGAGGTTAACTTTATGAGATCACAGACCAGTCCAAATTCTAAAACTAAATATGATCCTTTTCTTCATTATATTGCTGAGGGTTAATAGAGACTGCCCCCATGTGGTTTGGAGAATGTTGTCTTTATGGCCCTTTGGAAAGTGAGCTTCAAGCATGTCATGCATGAAAGGGTTAAACAGTTTAGATCAGTAGAGGGTTTACGTCGGTGGTGGATGTTTGGGACTTTATGGGTTAATAACTTTACAATAAAAATATTACAGAGCAAACTGCAAATTTCTAAACGGAGAAACTTTAGAAAAAATCCAAAAAGTTACAATAAAAAAAGGGTGCAGATAAAGTCCCGGCGTCTGCTTTCTCTGCTGGTTTAATTATCCAACCCACTCAGATATCACACTGCTAAATGCCGACTCTGGTATTAATCTCTCTCACACACACACACACACAAATTCTGCATTAAACCCCTCACATACACATTTTATCCCTCTGTTCTTTCCTCCTGCTCTCCTAGAATCTTCATGTCTGTACCTTTAATTCAATAAGCTTCAAGGAGTGACTTTCATCCCCGTTGCCATAGCGACAGAACAACAACAACATGAATATTGCAGTGGGTTTTTCTCATGTTCAGTCCGTTACCTCCATTCGTTCTGTTCTTTCCGGTCAATACCAGCTCCACAGTCCGCCTCTTTGAAATGACCCATGAAGACAAATCAATGTGTTTGATGCTTCGTTCGACAACACCTGGGAGGACGCTCATTAAAGGGATTATGGGTAAAAGATGAGGGTCTGATGATGGAGCAGACTCAGTATTAACGGGGATGAGCATTTATCAAAGTACAGCTCTGCTGTTTAATGTGATGCAAACAGGAAATGACCAGCTCAGACACAACAGAACTAGTCTTTAACTGCACCAACTCAACCAGATCCAACAACCGTCAAAGGATGGGTTCGAAAAACAGTGACAAAGACAAAAAAAACAGTAGATTTTATCAACTCAGAACTACTTCACATGACTTGGTTATGTTCACAAAACATTTAGTAACTTAAATAGAATATTGTTAAAATTACACTTAATTTATTTAGACATTTCAAGTTGTTCATAGTTGCTCAGGTTTTTCACATTTTATTGTTAAAGGATAGTTTGTACATGTAAATATTTGCATTATTTAATGTTATTTTTTGCACTAAAACAGAAAAAAGTTGTAGTTGTCATTATTCATAGATTATAATAGCATTTTACTTGAGGTCACATTGGTCATTATATTGGTAAAATTGCAGGTTGTTTATATTTATTCAGATTAGTCATATCTTATTGTTAAAGGATAGTTTGTTAATGTCAGTATTTCCTTCATTTAATGGGGGTTTTTTTCTCTAAAACAGAAAAGTGTAGAATCGTCATCATTTATAGGCAAAATGTTGGTTATTTTTTCACATTAAACCAAGATGAAAGGTTGTTACCCCACCCCCCGAAGGGGAGGCAAGGGGTATTGTTTTTGGTTCGGTTTGTTTGTTTGTTTGTTTGTTTACACTCTGGCAGCTAAACTATTGGTTGAATTCATACCAAACTGGGTTTATAGATTGCCAGTGACCCAGAATAAAACTGATTACATTTTGGGAAAAGTAGGTCAAAGATTACATTTTTTATGAATTTTTTAACTCTTTTGTTTGTTTTTTTCCCCATTTACTTATAATGGGTGGAATTTCACATCTATAAAACCATCAAGTCTGTTTCAATTTACTTCAAATTTGGCACATTTATAGAGGAAATTGATATGACATCAGCACACGCATAGACATGATGACATCAGCGGTATCCGTTAGAAAATAAGATACAGTGTGTGCGAGGGGCGGGGTTTACTGTGCCTGGAGCCACTTATGCTATTACTTTATTTGAGGTACATTAGATTTTTCTGTATGTGGAACCTGAACTAGAACCTGTTCGACACCACAGACTGTTAATATCTTCAGTGTCATTTCTGCCCTGAGGAGCCGGATCGGAACCTTTGGTGGGCCGGTTTTGGCCCGCGGGCCGCATGTTTGACCCCTCCGCTTTACAATCACAGACACAAAAGTAAGAACAACAGAATGAAGATGGAGAGGAAACACAAACACAACGCACCGCAACCACACGGTCTGTTACCTGTATGACCTTTGACCCCAGAGCTCCTCCAGCCTTTTGAAAAGAACCTTCAATCAGGATGAGTCTCATCTTCAGGCTTTGTCCTCTGACCTTCTTCACACACACACACACACACACATCCCACCTGTGATGACATCATGACCTTTTCAATGTTGTCATGACTACCGTTTGCTCTCTCCTGATTGGGTGCGGGGCGGCTCAGTCAGCCCAAAAACACAACCACAGAGCGCCGACACAACGCTCCACTGCAGTAAACGTCTGGACCTTCACATGGATGTTTTTGACACCTTTAAACCCGTAAAACTTCAACCAGTAAAAACTGAGCACAAAATTCAGATTCTTTGGAATTTAAATGTTTATGAGCCCTTTTAACATAATCCAAACGGAAAATGTTGACATAGTTTGTTTACGATATACTGTTTGTATCACATTTGACACATTGGGCATTTTTGGCGACTTTTTGCTCACAATGGCATTAACTTTAGTTAGTTTAGTTTTATTTCGAACACATAAAATCATCATAAACCAACATGGTCAAACAAAATTTTCAGCACTCGAAAAGTAACATATAATAATAATGAATATATCTGTAAATCAACACCATATTAACATTCATCTCCCTGTTTATGGAATGACTTCTAGTGTCATCTTGTGATAATAAACAAATCATCGCATTTCTGATTTAATGGAAAAACCAATATTACGTACTTCTGTTTTTTCGACATTTAGTATAATCGGTAAAGTTTTGTGCAGATGTCCAATGGAAAAGTGACTAGTGTCAATACAAATCCTCACTGTAAATAATTTATACGTAAACATATATTTTAATAGACCAGATCTCTGTACACATTGACCCCATTCTTCATATTTATCTAATACTTTTCTCAACCCATTGTTGTCCTTGTCTCCAGTCAAATGTTTGTTTAGATAAGGTGTATGTTTAAGTGTGTTTGGGTTTATGTTGAAATTGTACTACGTGAGCTGAGAAAAACTGAAACCAAAATTCCTTGTCTATATTCACGGTCAGTCTATCTGATAGTATTTGGATTTTCTTTTCTGAAACAAAAGAAAAACTAGTGGTGAATTGATTTTCGTTTTAAAATAGAAGAATTACAATTTAATTTCAAGGCACTTTCCTTTTTCAGTGTCAAAACAGATAAACCAGATTTAAAAAAAAAAAACGGATGGATTTTCATTTTCTCTTTCTAATAAAAAATAAAGTTCCTACCTGATTGAAATGGAAAAACAGACCAAAAATGCCTGTTTTTTTTTTGTTTTTTTTTTTCTTTTTCTGTGACCAGACGTTGTCATTTTCAAGGAAAGAGTGCTAATACCTCGGTCACAAAGATTCTTACTAACAATGGGTTTGTACGAATCTGCCAGTTTGTACGAAATCTGGAGGTCGTAAATCAAATCAAATCAAATTTTATTTATATAGCGCCAAATCATAACAGAAGTTAACATTCGTAGACATTCATGGAGGGAGCATGTCTACAACGTCCAGATTTCGTACAAACCCATTGTTGGTAGAATCTTTGTGACTGAGGCATTCGCGCTCTGTCCTTGAAAATCACAACATTTGGTCTCAGAAAATAAAAAAAAACATATGTTTTTGGTCCGTTTTTCCATTTCTGTCAGGTAGGAACTTTATTTTTGTTATGATAGTGAAAATGATTTTTTTTTTTAAAATTATTATTATTTTGGTTTGTCTATTTTGACACTGAAAAAGAAAAACGCCTTAAAATTAAATTCTAATTCTAAAACGAAAATCAATTAGCCATTAGTTTTACTTTGGTTTCTGACAAGATAATCCAGTTACCAACAGATACACGGACTGTTCACATACTCTGCCAATGCAGCTAATTCTGATTCTATTATTTTCATTATTTATTTCGAAACTCTTTTTGAGCATTTGTAGACAGCTGAATAAATGTTCAAAGCTGTTCAGATGTGATGAACAGGTTCTGACTATACATTTCCACCATGTGTGTTGCTTTTATGCCCGCTGGAATATTACACCCCCTCTTTTTTTGTTTTGTTTTGTTTTTTTACACACCCTGTTCCTCCATTTCAGCCTCATACACTGTGTGACAGCGTCGGTTGGGTTGCAGTGGTGTGGTTTCCCTCGGCGGTGTGAAGCAGAAGATAAGCAGCGTTAAAGCCAGATTACAGGAGCAGAGGACGCAGATTACAGCAGCTGTGACATAAAGCTGGATTACAGTAAGGTCTGAAACCTGGTCTATTCTCCACCTGACACTTCTGATCCTGCTCATCCTCCCCCTGCAGACGCTCCACTGTATAAAAGCCTTTCTTTTCTCTCTTTGTGTTTAGACACCACCATTCTTCATCTATTCAGTGCTTTTCACACGGTCAAACAGTCCAACAGCTTTAGAACTTTTTAAACAAACTTTATGGCGCTGAAATCCAGTTAACCCTTAAAGACCCAAACATCCAACACCCACCAAAAGTATGATGTAACTGTTTAATACCTGTCGATCCACTAATCCTATCAATACATGTCAATAATTGGTGTAAATACAGTTCTTCATCTTTTCATGGTCATCAGATTTGACCCATTTGGACGTTCAGAGGCTCCGTAGTTACCATGGAAACACCAGTAAAGCCCATGGAGTTGGATCAATGACAGTGGATGGAAAAATAAGCCAAAAAAAATGTACTTAACTGAAACAAAAATGTAAACAAAGGAGAGAAAAAAAAACGCCAAAGTAATCAATAAAACAAACAGATTGATAATGTGAAAAACGTGAATAAAATAAGCCACAAACTGAACAAAAATGAAGAAAGAATACTTAAATAGGGAACAAAAGGAACAAAATCAGCCAAAGTAATCAAGAAGATGAACAAAAGGAATTATAAAAAAAAAAAGAAAGTCAAAAGAGCAAAATAAGGTTGTCGACTTTTTTGAATTTACTCTTATCTTCAATGAACAACTACATGATCAGTGAATTAAATATAGGAAGATACATGATTTATACTGAGAAATGTAAAATACAGAGGGTAATATTATAATAAATGGTGATAAATCACTTATTATAGATTAAATACAGAGAAACAGTGTGGTTCATCATCCCGGGTGCTTTCACAGAACCAGGACCAGAGACAGGACGCTTCAAAAACCCATCAGAACCAGGACACTGCAGCCGAACTGACAGGGACATCTGCATCTGAAGGAGGTTCATTTGCATTTGTATTTTTATTTTCAGCCTCTCCTTCAGCTTCGCACAAGTTGAGAGTCTAAGGACAGAGTGTATCTCCAGACTCCAACTCCAGATGGTCCAGAATGAAGACAAGAGACGACAACTGAAGTTTAATCAATCTGTCAATGACTGAGCAGCATTTTCACATTTGGCCCAGAAAAGTTTGCATTTCTGTCCCTCAGTGTTCAATTAAGGTTCATAAATCTGAGTTTATGGTTTGTAAAGTGTTTATGAAGTGTTTGACATTTGTGAAGTTGTTTATTGTCGGTAAAGTGTTGTTTAACATTTCGTGTTTAGTATTTGAAAAGTGCTCATTTAATGTTTATCAAGTCTTTTTAAATATCATTAACCTTTAATCATTTCTGGAGTTGTTTGCCATTGGTGAAGTCATGTTTAACATTTGTGAAGCCTTTGTTTAAAGTTGATAAAGTGGTTGTTTGATGTTTGTAAAGTATTTAATGTTGGTAAAGTGTTCTATAACGTTTAGAGAGTGTTGTTAAGTATTTGTAAAGTGTTTAAGGTTTTTACAGTGTTTAATATTTGTGAAGTGTTTGTTTAAAGTTGACAAAGTGGTGGTTAGTTTGTTAGTATTTAACATATGAAAAGCACTTAATGTTGGTAAAGTGTTCTATAACGTTTATAGTGTTTTTAAATATTTGTAAAGTGTTTGAGTAATGTTTATAAAGTGTTTAATGTTTGTGAAGTGTCTGTTTAATGATTGTGAAATGGTTGTTCAAAGTGTTTACGGTTTGTAACATATGTAACAGTTGTTAAAGTGTCCATTTAATGTTGGTAAAGTGTTGTTTAACATTTGTTCAGTGTTTATTTAACCTTCATATAGTGTTTTTTTACCATTTATAAAGTGTTTGATGACTGTAAAGTATTTAACATTTGTAAAGTGTATGTTTAACACTGTAAAGTGTTCCTGTCTTTAGCGGTCCTGATTAAAACCAGAAGACACAGTTTGATTGCGTATTGCAGTAGTGAAGGATCATGGGAGTTGTTGTTTCCAGTGTGATTCATGTAGAACTCCTGCTTACAGACGTGGTTTATGTTTAATGAGGTCTATCTGCATCGTGTCATTTCAGTCTTATGGAAAACATAACGTCACTGAACCAGGCCTGGTCATCTGATCAGGTCTTAATGCTGAATTGTTTCATATTATTCCTTGAAATGCCCAAAAGAATCCTAAATATTCCCCTTCCTACCCTCCTTCTCCTGACCTTTTCCGCAAAAACCTTATCTGTCAAGTCTTTTAACTTTAATAAAATCGTCCGTCTGTTGCGAATCCCAGCAGATGTCCATGTTTGACAGTGACTTTGCGCAGCCGTGACTTCACAGCGAACGCAGCAGACTGAGAGACATAAGGAGGGTATGGGAGGAAGATTTGGGGATAGGACTTCCTGTCGGGGGAGCTGTGTTTGTGTCGTAGCCCGGCGAGACTTCTCAGCGGCGACGAGGATCAGCACAAAGACGAAGGCTCAGCTGCTCTGACCGCTGGCACCGGGATGACGGAAACACAGAGGACAGATGGACAGATCGGCCAGGATGAAGGAGGAGGAGGAAGAAAGAGATGAAGGAGGAAGAGGAAGAAAGCAGTGATGAAGGAGAAGGAAGAAGAGATGGAGGAAGAGGAGGAAGAAAGAAGAGATGGAGGAGGAGAGGGAAGAAGAGATGGAGGAAGAGGAAGAAGAAAGAAGAGATGGAGGAAGAGGAGGAAGAAAGAAGAGATGGAGGAGGAGGAGAAGGAAGAAGAGATGGAAGAGGAGGAAGAAAGAAGAGAAGAACTGAAGTTTCATCATTTATCCATGAATTATCATGTGTTTAAAGGCATCGGATGTAATTAAACATGAGTTTGATGCTCATTTCGATGCCGGTTCAGTTTGCAGCACCTCCTCTTAAGCACACTGTGTCCTTTACAAAGACTGAAAAGGATGACATTCATTCTTCATTCGTTCTTCCACATATTGTTATTTTGGCATCTTCACAGCGTTACTTCAGCTAGAAGTTGATCATATTTCAACGCCCTGAGAACAGTCCCTCTGACTCGTTCCACTGTTCCTGCACGTCAGCGTCTGTTCTATCTGAACCAGTCCCAGCTGAGTGTGTGAGGTTCTCAGATTCTGTTCTACGTTCCAGTCCTGCGGTCTGGATGCAGATCAATCTAACTATAGAAGTGGGCGGGACTTTCACTGGATCAGTGATCAATAGGAACTAGACTGATATCTGGAACCATTTACATGTTAAAAACCATCAACATATTTACAAAATTCATAAAAAATTCAAAAATCTGAATTTCTCAAAACTGCGAACGATTTTATAGACATTGTCCCAAAGAAGATACAGATAAAATTAGAAATTAATCCCACCAGTGCTTTTGACGGAGAAGATGTTTGAAGAAATCGCTAACGAAGACAATGATGAAGATGACAACAAAGACACCGACGAAGACGACAACGACGAACAAGATGACGACAAAAACAAAGATGAAGACAACAACAATGAACAAGAAGACAACGAAGACGACAAAGATGATGAAGACAACAAAGACGCCGATGAAGATGACAACGACGAACAAGATGACAACAAAAACAAAGGTGAAGACAACAAAAATGCCGACGAAGACGACAACAATGAACAAGAAGACAACGAAGACGACAACAATGAACAAGAAGACAATGAAGACGACAAAGATGATGAAGACAATAAAGACGCCGATGAAGACGACGAACAAGAAGATGATGAAGATGACAAAAGATGAAGACGACAAAAGATGAAGACAACAAAGATGATGACACAGATGACGAAGACGACAGTGAAGACAACGACAAAGACGATGATAAAGATGACAACCAAGGCAATCACGAATATTATAAAGATGACGATAAAGATGATAACGATTGATGATAAAGATGACAATGATAAGGACGACAAAGGCAACAATAAAGATGACAACAAAGACAACAACAATGAACACAAAGACAATGAAGATGACGAAGACGAAGACAATGAAGACGACGAAAAAGACGAAGACGATGAGAGATGAGAACTAAGGCAATGACGAAGACGATAATGATGATAAAGATGACAATGACGAAGATGACAATGACGAAGATGACAAAGATGGCGATGAACAGCAAAGACGACTGCGAAGACAAAAAAGATGACGAAGAAGACGACAACAAAGATGAAAGTGATGATAAAGATGACAATGATGAAGACGACAAAGGTGACAATACAGATGATGACAGTGAAGACGACTACAAAGACGACAAAAATGACGAAGACGACGACAACAAAGACAATGATAAAGATGACAACCAAGGCAATGATGAAGACGATAAAGACGATGATAAAGATGACAAAGACAACAAAGGTGACGACAAAGATGACAACAAACGCGACAGCAAAGACAACAACAAAGACGACAGTCGATGCATTCCTGCCTGGACCAGTGAGCTGATGATCGGTCACATAATCAAACATCTTGTATTTGACTCTTTCAAATGCATGACTTCTGCCTTAACTCCAGTTACAGAGCACGTTGTTCCCGTCTCAGTCTTTTCATTGCTTTAATTTCTGTCTTTTCCGTCTGCTCTTATCGCCGTCGTCTGCTCTTGTTCTTCCATCACAGATTTGTGTCACTCCAAACACTTCCAGCGCAGATATGCCGGCGCTCAGTGCGTCTCCCTCCGTCTTATCTCTGTCTTTTCTCTCTCTGGTCGGCTGATCCCGGGTAACAGAGACGATGACAAGGTGTGAAAGGTTTCCCGAGGCTCTGACTGACAGTTTGCCACTAGCTGGCCGAGCAGCAGCCAGATGGTGACTGCTCTTTGCTTTGCCCAGAGGCTCCAACTGCTCAGTCTGGAACAGAACGCAATGCTTTTTATGTCCGTTATCAACCGGAAAACAGCGTGGACACTAGACCGGATCTACTGGATACTACAGACTTGCACTAGCCTTCCTCTGAACATGCTCATATGAGTCATTCTGGTCCCATCTATTATACGTGGACCCTCTAATAACTGATCTGGTCATCCATAATTAAATTACTGCTCCGTTAACCCTTAGATGCGTAAGTGGGTCAAAATGACCCGGTAAGGTTGTTTTCTTTCAACGTCTTTGGAATGAAAAGTTATTTCATATTCCAGATATTCCTCAAAAAACATGTTATTGACACCATGCCATTTGCATTTTTAAAACACCTTGTATAGATTTTATGTAATTGTAGTTTTTGCATTAGGGATGTCTCGATCCAATCTAAAGATCAGCAGTGGCTGCGGATCTGGCATTTTTTAGAAAATCGGATCAGATTTAGTCACGAGATCGGGCCAATCCAGGCCCGGTTCTGGGAGGGGGTACACAAACATCCTTCCCAGTCCAATTAAAGTTCCCGAATGAAGGGAAAAGGAAAATGAGCTGCAGAGGCTTAGAGGAATTATTAGAGGCTGTAAGTTTCACTTTCACTTTATGGTCCGGTTGTGATGCAGGAGTCAGGTTTTTTTGTTTTTTTTTCCAGCCCACAGGGCTTTTGTGGAATTATTTGACCCAACCCAACCTGCCCCGCAAATAAATGGACATTCTTTTGACTCACCCAACCTGAACCCACAGTAACCCGCTGAACATATCTCCATATAATACCTGGACAGACCTGCCCATAGACGCACTATGGCAGTGGGAAACATAGGGCCCGCGGGCCAAAACCGGCCTGACAAAGGTTCTAGTTTGGCCACAGTATGAATTTGGAAAGTGGAAAAATGATCCTAAAGTTATTAAGAGTCAATGGTGTCATAGTTGATTTAGTTCAGGTTCCACATTCAGCCCAACTGTGATCTCAAGTAACGGCAAACTTAATTTTCTTCATTGTTAGTCATTAAAACCACAGAACCCTAATTGCAGCCATATCTACTGGTCACTATTGGAGCCACGTTCTGCTGATACTGAAACCACAAGGCACCGTGGAGGGCTGCCACTGACCAATCAGAATCATATATTCACCAACTGTTTCATAACTAGCCCTAACAGTCCTGTCGTTTCACTGCATTTCCTTCCACTGGTTTCATTTCTTGTTCCAATCCCTTTTGTTTTATTGTTTACTGAATTCTTATCTCCATGTTTTCTCAGTTGTGTTGCAAATGAGACCTTTAGGTCGATATATTCAGAGATTAAATAAAGGTTGAATGAATAATGGTGATAAATACTGATTACAGAGGCCCAAACCGACTCTATTATCACCTCCGTGAAGCTAATCAGTCCACATCAACCTTTTCTGTTTCCTAAATTGGCTTTAAAACTACCAGTTAATCTGCTAATTTGCACAAAACGCATTTACATAATGAACTCTTTGAAATACAAGAAGATTTTCGTGTCTCGCTTCAACAGAAACAAACAGATACAAGGTTTTAAGTTGCTCGCCGTGACTGCAGTGCAAGAGGAGCTTCTCTCCGTTAAGTGTTTTTTACGTTTTTGAGGCAAAATGAGACATCCATCACTTGAAAAATGCGGCGGCGCCTGTTGGAAAACGAGCACTGACACAGAAGTGATTCATGGAGGAGCGTTATTGGAGCTATTAGCCTGGCGAACACACACACAAACAAACACCGCGGGCCGTGCAGACGCTCATACACACAGCAGAATGGCGGAGCGATAATGTTAAACTAAATTACATATAATTACGCAGCCAAATCTAATTTTCAGTTACAGATGGAGGGAAAACACCACATGCTTCCAAATCGGAACAATTAGTCCAGATCTGCCTCCATATTTCATGTCACACAGACCTTCAGCTTATTTGCACTTGAAGCTTTTTTCCTGTAAAACTGTTTCAGTGAATGAGGACGAGTTCAGTCCAGTCTGTCAGGAGTCCGGTCCAGATTCAATGAAGCATCGTCAGGAGGAGGAGGAGGAAAAAGGCTTGAAGCAGCCCGACCTCAGCACAAAAACAACAGCAGCATGTGTCATATGAAGAGAATTACAACATCAGGTGTTAGTCTAGTTCACAGGTACCAAACATGCGGCCCGTGGGCCAAAAGTGAACCGCCAAAGGGTCCAATCTGGCCCATGGGATGAATATGGGAAATGGACGAAGTCAAGGGAAGGTTAACATCTGGTCAAAAACATTTAATTACAATAATCTACACCAAATATACATTTTTGGGTAGGTAGTTACATATATTTTCAGGAAATTGTATTTTGAAATGTCAAAAAATATGAGTGGTTTTCTGAGTGTGAATGTTTGGAAAGTGACACAGTTTTGTGCCGTCCTTCTGGGTTCATTTTTTCATAAATAAACTACATTTATTCCAAATACATTGATATTTGACTATTATATTATTTATGTTATACTTAAGTTATATTCTACAGTACAAACATGGCACTTAAAAGGTTAATAAATAGTCACTTTTCCATTGGACATTTGTGCAAAATTTTACTGATATTATATATTTACTAAATGTCAAAAAAACAGAAGTGTGTAAAATTGGTTTTTCCATTAAATCACAAACGCGATTTGTTTATTATCGCCAGATGACACTAGAAGTCATTCCATAAACAACATAAACGAACGTAAATATGGTGTTGATTTACAGATATATTCGTTATTATTCTATATTACCCCTTTATCTCCTACTAAATAAAAAAAAATTATTGGGTTTCCTGGTGTGTCCACACATATCATGACATGTTTCTTTTAAAACTTCTTCTCTTGTAACATCCGTCAAAATCCTTTTTTTAATTCTTATGACTCTAATTGCAGAAAAAGGTCTTACCTTTGCAGTTTTGTGTGATATACCATTTGCGTTATGCCTGAAAAACCAACTCTTGCCAGTGCAAATTTTTAAATCGAAAAACAAAAGTTTTGGCAAAATTGTCGTTTTTCCATTAGGTACATTTTTTTGCACAAGTTATATTTGCACAATTTGAGAGTCAAGGGAAAAGCGACTAATGAGACAGTTATTAAGGATTTGGTATTTTTGGTTACGACTCAGTGATGAAACATAATAAATGTTAAAATCAAACTGTATAAAAAAACAGTTTTAGTACATTATTAGGACAATACGCGGATTTCGTGTTTTCGGTGGTTAGGGGTGGGGCCTCTAATCCAATGGTTCGCCTCCTGAATGTTTTCAAGCTACATGGTCATGTTCGCAATTTTTTTTCTTTGATTTGGATCAAATTAATGGAGCTGGAGGTGTGAAGGTAACCATTACATCTTGGCTCCAAATGATCTTTGCACAAAAATAAACTGATGATGTAAACTGAGAAACATGAAAAGTATTTGCCTTTTAGATTCAGATGTGAGGTGTTTTATCCTCCGCTCCACTAATAGTTCAGTCTTTTTCATATTATTCACAACCCAGCGGCGTAGGTAATGTCATGAGTAATTAGTGACACATTTACAGCTGGTTTCATTACAAACGTTCAGCTCTGATTAAAACCTGTCAGCCTTCCATCAAAACCTCCAACCACTCACACTGCACTGCTTTCAGAACATTTGAGGAGGTTTGGGCAATTTTTTTCTATTAACTTCCTGATGCTTCCTGCCCCTGTTTCCGTGGTAACCAGCAGGTTTTTTTGGTCCGTTCAGGTGTGCGGAGGAATCATCGCAACAGGGGAGGAAAAAAAAAACAAGGAGATGGAGCTTTGATGTGAGGTTTCCAGAGGTTTCCAGAGGTTTCCATCTGAAGCAAATCCCTCTGAAGACACTCACACTTTTCTACTTTATCTCTTAATCTCCAGGGTCCTCGACCTTTCACCCACAGCCTCAAAGTACTTTCATTATGTTCTGCTTGAGATGCTCTAGTTTCCATGGCCGCTAATATTCCAGTAATTATGTCAAAAACAGACCAATCAGAGTAAAAAGGCCTCATGTGACCTCAGAGGATGGTCCCACCTGGTCGTGGTTTCCAGAAAATGGAACTTCCTGTAAAGTCTAGACACGGCAAGTCTAAAAATATCTGTCTAATTTTTTTTTTAAAAGTTTAATTTGAACTGCTTTTTAAAGAAGTAGTCTGAAAATTCATTCATTCTTGGAAAAGGCAAATGTAATTTTGATGCTTGAGTTAGAGATTTTCTTGTGATCAGACAAGTAGAATTGAAGAAAGATGTTTTTTTTACCTGCTGATCACAAGAAAATTTGTAACTCATTTGGAATGGAAGACATGACGAATGTAATCAATGTAATACTGGTGCTGATTGAACTTTTCCTTAATCTGTTGTAAACGTGTGCGCACTTGAAAACCCTCAATCACCTTCAATCCAGGGCAAAGCTTTTGCACATACAGGCTGGCTGACGGACGGACGGACGATGAACTGGCTTCAAAAAATGTTGAGAAACCCTAGCATAGACTGAAGTTCAAGGGTTTTCAAGTGCGGGCATATTATGTTTCTCAGTCTTCTTTGAACCAAACTACACTAATGGCATCATCAGCCCACTGGTGCAACCCCCTTAGCCCAAAAACATTTGTGGGCCTGTGGGGGGGCGGGCGGCACTATCTGCTGGCCCCTGCTGTTGACGTAACAGGTCTGGAAGGGTTGGCCCATTTCATAGGGGAATGTTTCGACCCCTTCCCCTTGCAAGTCCACTTCAAGGGGTAGTGCCAAGCACAAGGGCCAAGGGGGAGGGGCCAAGGGGTGAATTGGGATTGGGCCTTACACTCTTTGCTAGAGAATCAACAGGTTTATGGATTACAGAAAATACTGAAAAGCCTTTTTCCAGAAGGTGTCAGAAGAACTGAAAAGATGGATGCTTTTATCAGAGTATAACCATGGACCATTAGTGGAATATTCAGTTTCATTACTCATGTAAACGGCTTAGTAGGAATATTATCCTTTTGAGAACAACGGCGCCGACTCTACACGTGTAGTCGCTGCAACAACTGTCATTAAACTGGATTGATTTTTAGCTTCGACCAGTAACTGAAGTGGGATTACGCAACCACACACTGAATGCTTCACATCGCCTCTGGACTCTCATCTTATCCTCCCCAATCTTCTCCTCTCTCTATTTCTGTCACTGTCTTTTTCTACCCCCCCCCAATCGCTCCCTGTCTCCTGTTGCCACGGCAGCAGCAGTGTGAAAGGCGGGAGGTGGAGGATGGAGGGCACAAAATGTCATCTCAGTCATGTTGATGAGAGGGAAAAAAAACAGTCCTTCACAGTCGCAAATACAGATCAAGTGTCATTTAAGCCTTAAAGACCCAAAAGCATCTGCTGATCTACAATGTTTAATACCTGTTGATCCTCTAGTCCTGTCAATACATGGAAATAATTGAGGTAAAATGCAGTTTGTCGTCTTTTCAGCAACATCAGATGTCTTTTTCAGTTGCATTCATATTCTCTGTAGTGAATGTGGAAACACCGTCATCTTCTCCAACACTGATTCACCAGTAAAACCCATGGAGTTGGATCAGTGACAGTGGATGGACACACTGGGGTTATGTTCAGTTCAGGACAGATTTGACTGAAAAAGTCATTTTTTCTTCAGTTTTCTCTGTTTTTGATATAATAACCTTCAACTTTTATCTGAACTTTTAAGAACATTTTCATGATCTGTAAATTAAATACAGGAAAATACCTGATTTATACTAATAAAATGCAAAATACACATGATAATATTATAATAAATCACTTAGGAAAGGTTATATATAGAGAAAATTTCAAATGGGAACTGACAAAAAAATAGCACTGCAACTCAGGAATTTTACAAACATCAGTGCCATCACAACATTAATAACACATCAGCTCATTCTACTTACATGGAAAGACAGAAATCCACTGAGGAGCTACAACAAAAGATGAGTGTTCAAAATAAAATGAACCTAGTTAACGTGTGGACTGGACCATAATAGGTGGAGTGGATCATAATAGGTGGACTGGATCATAATAGGTAAACTGGACCATAATAGGTAAACTGGACCATAATAGGTGGACTGGACCATAATAGGTGAACTGGACCATAATAGGTGAACTGGATCATAATAGGTAAACTGGACCATAATAGGTGGACTGGACCATAATAGGTAAACTGGACCATAATAGGTGGAGTGGATCATAATAGGTGAACTGGATCATAATAGGTAAACTGGACCATAATAGGTAAACTGGACCATAATAGGTGAACTGGATCATAATAGGTAAACTGGACCATAATAGGTGGACTGGACCATAATAGGTGAACTGGACCATAATAGGTGAACTGGATC
>JAPQRP010000011.1:11889415-11906429 GCA_037367295.1 Apogon hyalosoma | reverse complement strand
AGATAGATAGATAGATAGATAGATAGATAGATAGATAGATAGATAGATAGATAGATAGATAGATAGATAGATAGTTAGTTAGTTAGTTAGTTAGTTAGTTAGTACCAACTGTGGGTGGGTAATAAATCTTAGAGGGCATGAGAATGTGTTTACCATCTAAAGTTAATCATTTCTAAAAATGGGATTGACTTTTACTACAATTTTATATGCATGTATTTGACCTAAATAGTTCCATTTAAAGTGAATGTTCATCTCAGTGACAAATATACTTTTTTTTATTTGTAATATTTATTATGAAATTTAAGGATTAAATTCATTCATGGATTGAGAAATGTTTTTTCTTCATAAGGTTAAAATAAAATCTTTAAAATTCCTCTTGGATTAGTTGGAAAATACTTTGTCACCAAGCTGAAAACTGGTCTGATTTTCTACGCTCATGAAAAGCTGACCATTTAGACCATTTATTTGTTTTCAGAGAGCAACAAACACATGATGATCTTATAGAATATGATGCTTTTTTTTTTCTGGATTAAATGGTGCATAAGCTATTGCAATCTTAAATATCTACAACAGGCAAGTGAAACATATAATAATGCATCAGTACTATGACCTTTACCTTCACTAATATTCCTAACTAATACTAATCCTAGTCCAGGTACATACCTGTCATCTGAAGTCGCTGCAGGTTCCTGAGGTGTTTCACAGTCATCTCCAGGATGTCCGCCTTCTCCAGTTTCGAGTGTCTTGAGCTCTAAAAGCGACAATCCAAAGTTTATTTAATTAATTTATGGGCAAAACATAACTTCAATAAAGCTGATTTACTATGAGAAAATAATGGGTAAAAACCATCCTTACGTCTTTTTTCAGTGCGTCCAGGATGAGGGTCTTCAGCTGACCCAGACTCTCGTTTATGCGCGCGCGTCTCCGCTTCTCCATGATTGGTTTGGAAGACTAAAAAATATGGAAACGGCGTCTTTCCAGTTAGATATTACAGTAGAAAAAAAAAAAAAAAAAACACGATCCAGTTGAATATTAGTGAAGTTGACACAGCCTACCTTTCTGTTTTCGGTGGGAGTGTGGGGTTTTTCGGGTGCGGGCTCCCCGGTGGCGGACGGGGCTGTTCTGTCCAAAGTACCGGCTGGCATCTTCACAGCAGCGGATAAAGACTCAGAAAAGACACACAAGTCTAGTAACCTCCGTACACAGTCCCGCCTTCCCCTGGCAAACGGCCTCGGAGCAGTTAAACCGATGACAAATGTCGGCGGTGACTCCTGTGTCTACTCGCCAAAGCGGATCTCCGGTGCACTCCCGTTTCCAGACGCTCACGTGGTATTTATAGGGGCCCGCCGCTGCACGCGAGCGGCTCGTGTGGATGCTCCCCGGGTTCCGTCAGTCCGTCCAATGGGCGCGCGAGACACGGGCCCGGGGAGGCGGTGGGCTCGTGCAGGACGCAGGACAGGACGCTCCCATTGGCTACCTGACAGGATGCCTGGAGGTTATCCCGAAAACAACACTTCAACAGAGGAGGACAAGTATTAATACAAACTAATATAGGCAGAGGTTTTATTGGTCTACAAACAAGTAAAAGATAAGATATGCCTTTGTTAGTCCAAGAAAAGGGAAATTCCAGACTTACAGCAGCAAAAGCACACAAGAGTAAAAGAAGTGCAGAATCAAAAATAAAGACAAATAATAATAATTAAAAAAAAAAAAAAAGCTATATATACTATTTACAGCCGCGCACATGCTGTTCATGCCACAGGCTGGATAGGGAAAACACCTCCAGAATAAAAGTAGTGGAAGTTTACCAAGTCTGAGTCAATACTAGAGAAATATTAAGTCAAAAATGATGGTTGGCTGTAGTTTCCAAGAAACAGTCTTGGGTCAAAATGTGAAAATCTGAGATTTAATAAGAGAATGGCTTTTTCTGAGAATGAATGTTTGTCTCATGAGCTGCCAGAGCTACTTCAGAACACTGTCAGCACATTACAATACATACACTTTTCAGGTTCTTTCTCACATCTGTTGTTATAAAAGTACATTAACCAATATGTGTAATAACATCTTATGATAGGCCTGTACATTGAAAACATCAGCTAAACAGTACTTTTTTCATCTGTTTTCCAATTCATCTCACTAAAGTATGTGAGATTTAGTGCATATAATCTGAGAGGAATGTAATTAAAAAATAAACAAAAACAAAAAACCTGCTGCATTGATATACCTGTCCACTCTACTGCTGTAGATTTTCAGTTTATCACAAACACTCAAAATCAGATTTGGAGATGTGTTTTTTATTGAATTGGAGGAGGATGCAAAACTAATAAGAAATGTATCTAAAGCTTTTAGGCTCTGAGGCGCTGAGATGCAGTACAGCAGATGAATAAAGCTGCATGAAATAGAAATGCAAAATACAAGTGCCTGGTGATTAGTGTGATTAAAACACTCTTACAGTCTTTTGCAGCTTCTGCAACAATAAATTGACTTAAAAACTGTCAAGCAACAATAATAATAATAACCTGTTCTGTTTTAATGTGAGTACTTGTTCTTTCATGTCTTCCTTTACAAACACATTTTCAAAGGGTCATCGAGTGCCTCAGAGCTGTAGTGAAGACCTCATCCTCTGACACACTCCAGGCCTGACGTCCAGTGAAGAAGAAAATCTCTGACACACTCAATGTCTTCTCTCTGTTTTAACCTTTGACATGTGTCTGTTTTCACAAATAAGGGCAGAAAACTAAGCCCAGGAGTGATACAGAACCATTTAAGGACCAAGCATTTTAAACATTCTTGAATGATAACTTTAGCCTCTGATAATCATGAGCAGCCTCCTTACTGTTTGGATAGGTAACATAGATTGTTTATATATATTTATTCATTAATAAATGAATACACATAAACATTAAAAACATCTATTCAATCATTAATGAACATCTACTCTTTTCATTACATCAGCAGGTTTAATTCAGTTCAGTGTTCAGAGGTTGTTAAATATATAAATGACTGATTCCTTTCATTCACCTCAATATTGCACATCTTTTGGCAAGATACACACTACACGTATTTAAAAAAAAAAAAAAAAAAAAAACTTTCAGGACTTACTTTCATATATGGGAAAGTGACTATAAATCATATTTTTTAAATTGATTTGTATTTTTTCTGATGTGTCTACTCTCTATTACAGTTTAAAATATAAACTTCAATATAAAGTGATCTGATTGTGATGTCATCACTCACTGTCATTTAATAAATACTCAAAAAATGTTCAAAACACATAAATTGTGACAAATAAGAAATCTTCGTATTCACCTCTGCATCATATTTTATCATATTAAATAATTAACCCACTTGTTGCATGCTATAGCCCAAATGATATATTTCTATATTAATTAGATTCTTGAAGTGTCTACAATAGTTACAATACTGCTTGGGAAATGATTTTGAGACAGATAGCAACATAAATATTTGTGGATTGATGAAAAGAGGGTGCAGATGGATTGGCACACTGAAATTTGTGGGGTTAAAATTTACCTGATTGTTATTTACAAAATGAATTTCTAATAGGAACGGTGATGAGTCTTGTTTCACATTAAAGTGTATTAAGTGGTTGTTATAATTCTACGCTAAATTAGCTACAAAAGTCTGAATCTGCATTTCTTTTACACATAAACTGATGTATTTATTGACAGACAACTCCGTTGATCATGAAACGCCTCATTCCTCACTGATAGACTTCAAACACTCTGTGTAAAGCTGCTAAATCCTCAGAGGTGAAATGACCCCAAAAGTCAGGTCAGAGTTTGCATCCATGGCTTCCTCTTGGTGCAAAACAACTTCAAGCATGACTGATTTTTGACCTGAACCAATATTAAATAAATTAAGATCTTTTTCCAAATCAGTTACATCACAGAATAAGAAATGTAGCCACCAGTTTTATATTTCTTTGTGAGGAATACTCGTCTGTTTCTTACATATTCGGTTCACTCGCTTATAGAAGCTACCTAAAACCCTTAGTGGCTCTCTTGGGATCACATAAAGTCATCAGTTCATCTTCTAATTGGATGTTTTAACAAGATGCTCCTTTAACATTGTGGCGGTTCTGTACACAGCAGATGAGAGAGAAGGGGCCCAGTGATAATAAATTATGACCCATCAGTTCTGTTTTCACTGATCCTGCTGCTCTGCCACAATCAAGCCTTTATTGTCAGGATGGGGATCTGGACTTGAGGTTTATAGCACAATCCAGATCTATATCAGTGTGGGAACCCTGGAGTGGGAAGCTCCACAGAGAGAACGGTTCAGACAGATATCATGACAGAACGAAGGCATTATTTGTTATAGATTAGATTTTGGGATAAAATCTATGGATTATTTTAGATTATGTAAGTTTAACCTTGATGCATCACTTTAAAAAGGTGATAAAAGTAAAAAAAAAAAAACAAAAAAAAAATCACAAAAATCTGTCTTCAAAAATGATAGATAATGGATTTTATTTGTTAAATCTTTTATTCCGCATCGGTTTTGATCGTCTCTATCAAATATTCATTCTTTTTTAGATTTTTTACGCATTATATGGCAAGTTTTTTTAAACGATGCCACTATCTTTTCCCTCTTACTGCTCATACACGCAGATCTTGATATGAACACATCATTTTTGTTGCAAATATTGAGACAGCATGTGAAATAAAAAAAAAAGAAGAAAATAGCAAGCCCATATTTTGAAGACAATACTCTCATTGATAAAATAGAATATATAATTTCATACTCTAACAGGTGTAAGATGAATCAGAAATTGCAGTTTTAAAGGTTCAGAGTTAAAATCCCTTACCCTCTGAAACAGTTCCAACAAAAAATGTAAAAGCACCCATTTGTTTTGTCACTTGTGGTCGTTTTTAGTTAAGGTGATATTAACACAGTCAAACATAATAGGTGACAGTAATCTACCTCAACAGTGAATGATAAGATAAAAAACTCAATAAAGATGAAAAAGATGACATCTATTCTATAAAAAGATGCCAATACAATAAGATGGATTCTAAGGACATGACCACTTTTTTACTGATGAATAGCTCATTCTAAGGTAATGAAAATGTAAAGATTTTTATTTTTATTTTTAGCTGATTATTCACCAATGAAAACATAGTAATGACAGGTGTATTCCAAACACAATGACTCTTTAAATGGATATGTTTTATCCATGAGGCTGCTGGCTGTTTGCTTTTTCCGCTACTATAATTGCCAGGTGTGTTAACAGTTAAAATGATGTAGAAATCAAAAAGAAATTAAAAAAAAAAAAAGCTTCTGGTTGGGCTCAAGGGTTGAACTGACGGATGCTCAAATCATCTGGGATACATTTTGGGAACGATCAGCCACTTGTCTCCACGTAACCTTCCACGTTCACCTGGTCAGACAGCTGAAGGCCCTGCTTTAACCCCACCCCCACCCCCCCACCAACACCACAGTGGGCAGTGAAATGACCATCCTCATCATCAAATGCAGCGATGGTTCCCTTTCAACTATTGGTATGAAAACATCTCAGGCCAGGAGGGGAGGGCACAGACACAGCGGATCACTTAAATATCTCATCCAGCGCTCCGCTTGCTCCTTGTCCCTCCTTCTCCCTTTGAATCCCCCCTTAAAGAGGGAAGGGGGGCCTCCCTTAGCAACTCCCAGCCCTGGGTCTGCCCACCTTTTGTCCCCCTCCCCAACAGTAGTTTCTGCTCCAGAAGCCTTAGACAAGGCCTCCATTAATTGCGGGCCTGTGTGGAATACACATGGGACAATGGGCCCAACAGAGTGTCCGGCCCCCAGACAAGGCTGGAAACAAGTGGTACAGGAATCCGGCAGAATAGATTCGTCCTGGCTGATGTCACTGAATACATTTACCTACCTCAGAGCGCATTCACTCCGCGCTTTGTTTTATTTGGACAAAAAAAGAAGGGGTAGGGGGGAGGCAGCAGTATCAATGGAGAAGAGGAGCTGGAGGGGGGCTCAGGGATGGGAAATAACTGGTTGTCATGGGAACGCGCTGAATCAAAAAATATGGTTGAATTTAGTGAAGCCAGAGATGTAAAAAGGGTAGAGGGCATTAGATTAAACCCCGTGTGAGATAAGAGAAGGCTGAAAACAGAGGTTCAGTTTCTTTAGCTCATTCAGCCCTGTTTATACGGCAATAAAGAACGGATAAAGGAGCTGGAGATTAGGAGACTCATCTAGGCTCATGTTTGTCAACAACAACCTGGGCAGTTTCAAGTCACTTTATTCCAAGTCAGTACACCAGCAGAGAGGATGCTTACCCATCGCCAGAGAAGCTGCGGAGGAAAAGGGGATCATAGCAACTGGTATTTCTGTGGGCGTATAGCGGCATAACAACCTGCCATCTGTCACCTAACGTTAGTTCTTTCTTAAAAAGCCAGCGTTTAGATCTTCAACATGGAGGCAAAGGCAATGAGACTGAAGTCTTATTGAACTCTGGGTCTCTCCTTTGAAAAGGAAACCCAGTCATCGCCTTATCCCTCATCAAATTGAAAAACGCTTTTAGAGACTCTAAGAGAGGCCTCACATTTAATTTTTAAAACCCAGACATGAAAGTGTTGCTAAACCACATTCAACAGTAGAAAGTCTTTAAAGGACTAGTTAGCATGTAGATTATATGCATTTGAGTGCATTGTCAAAGTATCTAAGTGTATTTACATGTTAATATGTTCAGGGATACTATCGTCTTGAAAAGGTGTTGGGGGGAGGCTGGTTAACTGTGCATTTTCTCTCTCTGAACCATGGGAATGTGATTTCTTTGTGCCATCCAGGTTCAAACACATTCCTGTAAAGCCATGGATATTATGGTCATTACAAAACAAACCCTAAACCTGTTGAACCTAGTCAATATTTCTAAAATTCTGCAAAAAAAAAAAAAAAACCCTCTAGACCAGAGGAAATTCATATTCAATAAGTTACAAAAAAATATTCTCCTTAAAACTTGGTATATTAGCAAAATGTTTTCATTCTTTTCGTCTTTTGGCCAAACTACACCCAGACTTCATCGTTCATTGTCTGTATTAATGAAGTGGCTTTACATATGACATTAAAAACACCACAACAACAGTGAAGTTTCAAGGTGGAAGTATCATTTTATCTGTCAGAAACCATGTGATTGAAGGAAAAATTAATGGAGCCATGTACTGAGAAATTCCTGAGATAAATCTGTTTGGTGATGAGGTGAACTTTGCAGAACAAACTGAAAAGAAGATTTGCAGTTGGTTCCAGAGAAAGAAGATGTCATGAAGAAGTCATTGGAAGTGGAGGGAACTGAAGATGAAGATTCACAAGAAGTCCCCGAATCTTGAACTTCAAGGTGATTAGTTTCATCATGGAGGAATCATCTTGAAAGAATTACCAAAAGAAGTGAAATTTTACGTGAAATGCTGCATTGGAATTGTGTAATATTAAGTCAAAAAAAAAAAGTTGATTTGAAATATTCATTTTAGATTTATGCTGCTGTTTTAGGGCCACATTAAGTACAATTTTAAACACTTTGGAGAGGTAGGATGGTGTTGCAGCAAGAAAAACACACAAAATCGTCAAGTTTGTTGTCTTATAAATATATGACGATAATCTCAGAGAATATTTAATTTTTCTCAGAAATCTACCACTTTGTTCTCTGTGAATGTAAGTTTTTTCTTGGAAATTAATGCATCTTGAATAGTTTCTTTTTCAGGCGTCACTTCTTCACATAAACTGACCGTGATATGCTTTCATAATAGAAATATATCACCAAAGAAAAAGTGAGACAGTATTTTGTTATCATAAGAGAGGTTAAACCTAGTAATAAATCACCATCAAGACAGGGTCCCTCTTTAAAAGAAAGGTTAATTTATCCTTAAAGATATTGTCATCAGTATGAACTATTAAAATTGGAGATAATTAACCCATAAAGACCCAAACATCCACCGGCGACAAAAATCACCTGTTAATATAAACTATTTAATACCTGTTCATCCACTAATCCTATTAATACATGTAAATGATTGGTGTAAAATACAGTTTGTCATCTTTTCATGGTCATCAGCTATGACCCATTTGGACGTTCAGAGGCTCTGTAATTACCGTGGAAACACTGTCATCTTCAACAACATTGATTCACCAGTAAAACCCATGGAGTTGGATCAATGACAGTAGATGGAGACACTTGTTTTTGTGTTCAGTTAATGATATCTTTGCTGAAAAAGTCATTTTTTTCTTGAGTTTTCTCTGCTTCTGATATAATAACCCTCAACTTTAACATGACATTTATGAACATCTACATGATCATTCAATTAAATATGTGAAAATACATGATTTTCACTTTAAAAAAAATGCAAAAGACAGAGGATAATATTCTAAATAATGGCAATAAAAAACTCAAGAAAGGTTAAATCTAGAGGAAAATTCATTTGGGAACTGCCCCAAAAGTAGCACTGGGTCTCTATGGGTTAATGTAGAGTAATTCAGTCATGACACTGCAAATGGAAAACATTGCAGTTACATTAAATATGTAGCTTAAGTAAATTAATGCGTAATTAATGTACTAGACATTAAGACACTGGAGTAATAAGACGCATCCCTTTTTGATTTTACAGTATCTTCCACTTTTGTTCATGTTTATTTCTGGCAGAATGGTTGCACAATGGTGATACAACCAATATAAAAGTGCCATGACTAGTTTCCTTGTTCTCTAGTTTAATGTGATAAATAGCCAATGAAGGAAATATATTTGGTTATGAATCTGACACTGAAAGTAAGGAAGGGGCAGGACTAGATAAGCTTTTGCTTCATTCTGTTCCTTCTCAAATTGTGTTTATGAGTTCATTCATATGTACATGTATGTTAAATTTATTGTATTCGTTACTTTTTCTGTGATTAATGACCATTGATTGGTGCATATGCAATTGACCTCTTGAAATTATTTATTTATTTATTTTTAATTTTTATTTCAGTTTGAGACAAATAAATGAAATTAAATGAAATATTATATGAGAAAAAAAAATTATATTTTCACCATAGCTTCCATGATGTGTGGTGATGGTGAATAATTAGGTTTAATGTTGTCCTGATCATATCATTTTTGAGATATTTCCAACGAGGTGTTTACAAATCTAATGCATTTCTGTACTTGCACCCCCCACTGTATATCTCATTGTGTTTGTACTGCGTCTGATAGATGGTGTTTTTTCTTTCTGACAGATAAAGAGTGATTTAGAGCAGCTACAGGCCAAAAGACTTCCCTTAGACAAGAGCCCTGCTGATGCCATGCCATTCGGTGCTTATCCTTATCCTCACTTAGTCCATATCCATGAGTGTGTTTGCGTTGGGATTTATGAATGTGAAGATGGCCCATTCTTGCCACTCAAGATGACTCACAAGACCAGCATTTTGGCCACTTACGCTGTGAAAGCAGCCTGGGGGATGCCCTTTCAGCACTCGAGGACCTCTGGCTGAGTCCCCTTCACATGGGAGATCAGCCTCACTTGGGAAAAAGTCCCTGCTCTTTTTCGGGGAGCTGTCCAGAGGGATGGTGCTCTACTTGTCCCAGGGCCTCCCTCCTTCACCTGCCGGCTTAGCACTCATCACTTATGCACATAATCCCTGGTTAGTGCATGTGATCCACCAGCCTGGGCCCGAGCCCCCGGCCCCCGAGCCTCCCCTGCTCACATGCTTGCCGGGTGGTTCCTCGGTGGCCATGGCAACTCTCATCTTCTCATGACAGTTAGGCTTCAGTCATGGCGCTAAGTCCCTCCTCAGTCTCTGTGTATCTTTTTCTATCCGCTGCTTTCTGTCTGCTAAAACCCTCCGCTGCTTCTGTCTTGCTCTATCTATGGATCTTTTTTCTCCGGCGTCAGTTTGTTCCCAAGCTTTGGCTGATCTTAGCCTGAGAAACCGACTTCAACTCAGCAACATTGTGGTTTCTTCATGGGCCACAAAAGTGAATCTATACTATCCATTTGCAAAGACGGGGCCATGACCCACAGGTGGATCACCGGGGATTTTATTTTGGTTGACAAATAAACTTACACATCTAGAATCTTTCAGTGAAAACCATGTTTTTGATAGTAATGAATGTGTTCTCATAATTTAATCTGACAGGATGAACATTTTTTCTTTGTTTTACTGATCAGAGTTCGCAATTATCTTGTCTCATTCATAAAGAAAAATTGTGCAATATGCAACAATTGTGCATGCTTGTATGGTTATGTGAGGTTTATATTTGAGTGTTTATTTGTGCTGGGAGCTGGTTGTTGTTCAGCTAAAGGTAACCATTGTTGCAAACAAGTGTTCTGGAACTGAGAAAGTTGGGGAAGTTTGATCATCAACTAACCCTAAGCTAGAGTTGAAATGAGAGTTAGGATTAAATAGAACTGTATCTCCAATATGCATTTTATCAGACTTCATTTGAAAGGGAAGATCCTATAGTTGTAGCATCCATTGTATTTAACATTTAACTGAAATATAATCTGAACTACATCAGTTTAAACACTCAAATGAAACCATTAACCCAACCCAAAATAGGTCACAGACAACCTGGTGCATGTTTCCCAAAATGTGAATTAAACAGTGATAAATACATGTCAGTTTCTTCACATACGTTAAGTATTTAACTTCTAAACAGATGTTATTTTCAACAACATGTATAAAACAAAGCTGAAATTTGTCAAATATGTGTCTCTTGGAAATTGCTGCTTTACCCACTCAAGAAAGTAGACGTGTGGATTTTCACTGGTGTCACAGTTAAGATTGACCTACAATATTGTATCACTGACTGTCAGTTCATCTCAAGTAACAGAAGTAGAAATAAACATCTGACCACTAACATGAACAGGTGTGTCTTTTCAGAACTAGTGTCTGAGACTCAACATTATAATAAAACATATACATTTTTCTGTGGCACGGTGAGAATATTCAAAAGCCACAAGATTCAGTTATGATGAATGAAGTTTAATGTGTGTTTGAAATAAGAACTTTCCCTAAAATAGAATTATGATGATGTAGACATGATACTAAAGTACACGTTTAGGAAAAACATCCTCATGATTGATTCTATTGTGAACTGGGTTGTGACGGTTTATCATGTGTAAAAGGTGGAAGAACATGCATCTGTACAACTCTAACACTAAATTTAAAGGCAGAGGACACATCTTTTTATATAGTTGACCAAATGAAGGCCTGACCTCGTTTCATTGTGAGTCTAATCTGTAAAGTGAGATGTAAGATACACTTGTGAGCTTCTTTTCAGTGTGGTCACTCCAGGCCTCTGACTGAGTGGAGATCATGTTTCTGCAGTGCAACCCTGCAGCCGAAACCATTAGTTTGTTTAAAGTGCTGAATATCCCACAGGCCCTCAGGGAGAGCGTGAGAGGAAACCCTGCGATGTTGTGTGGCCCCACACTAACAAGTGTCACAGTGATCCGAGCCGGTCCTCCCCCTGTGTGAATGCCATGTGAGAGGCGGCTCCATCCATGCCCCTGCCACCTCTGCACAAGGCCCTCCATTGACTTCTAACCTGTTGAGGGACCACGGAGGACAAAGAGCCGCGGGGCGGGGCCCGTCCCTCCGACAAGCCTGTGAACAAACGTTAACACGGCTGCAACTGTCCACCCCCTGAATCACTGAATTTATTGACCAACCACAGAGCCCATTCAGGGCTGCAAAGACTGATAAAGGAAGGGGACAGAGACGCCATGAAGGCCAGGGGAAGGAGACCATGCTTAGGGGACCAGAGGGAGGAGAAGGGCATTGTGACCGTCTGGTGGGTCACAGACCTTTTACCAGTTGCTGGTGCCTTTGTGTCATCTGTAAAATGAGGCCAACCGTAAGTGAGCATCAGGTTTGCCTTGTGTCCCGACTATCAATCAAGTGGAATTTGTCAGGAGCATCCGAGAACCTTTAGAGAAGCTGCAGCAGACTGACATATGCCTCTAAACTCTAGGAAGAATGAGGATCATAGTTGAAGAAATAAGAAAGATGTGTAAACCTGGACTCTGTTCTGCAATCCATACCCAGTGATTTGTAACCGTAGTGAAAAAATGACACAGATTTGAACTCAAAATGAAAAAATAAAGGATAATAAAACAATCTGAATGTTGCTTAAACTATAAATGATATCTTTTTATCATACGCACGTATGTACGCAGGTAGACAATGAGCTTCATTGAAATTTTCATCAAAATGAGCTTTGATTTGGACAAGAAGCATCAATAAGTTGGGGCTGAAGTGTTTATTTTCCTTGTAATACTTATTTTAGATGTATACGTGCTCTTTTGGTTTTATAATTCCTGCTGCTTATCACATTGTATTTACTGTTCATTTCCAGGTTAGTAGGGCGCTGACATGTTTCACTGACTCCCACTTCTTTTCTTTCCTTCTTTCCACTTCTTCACTGTGGTTTTTGCTTAAACTGTTTGCTTAAACGCATCTGGACTTTTTGGAGTTTGATGCATGCTTCACACTGAAGATACTCGAACTAGTTTTGTGTAAGGTTTTATTGCAGCTGGTTGAGATCAATGTGCATCATGGACAAAAACCAAGTAGTGTATATAGTGTTATTATTCATATTAAAATAATATTCAATAGTTTCAGTAAAATTCACCAAAAACACTGCACTGGTTGTTGATTGTTGCTGTTTAAAACAATTTGCTTGGAATTATACTGAAAAAAATACTGTATGTTAATTCATTTTTATACAATGTATCGTCCACATTATAATGATTATACTAAGGAAATTAAAATAAATAAGAATGTTCTCAAATTGTTTCTTTTCATGTCCTGTTCTTATTGTCTAGCTCCTTTTATTGAAAATCAGGTTACAGTTTGTTGTCTACAGTTGCAGAGCAGTCATTCCTGTTTTCACACATTTTGTTGTTGTTTTTTTGTTCCAAAAGTTAGAATTTTACCCCAAACTTACAAATTTATGAGCACAGATTAATCTGAAAGCATGTTTTTACCAAAAGAACAGATTTTCCTCTTTCTTCCTCTGTTTAGTAATGTTGAGTATTAACAGCAGCATTTTCATCAAAAAGTTCTCTGCAGAAAAGTGCTGTAAAGTGTGGGAATGTGTGATTATGCTCAAGAGTTGTAGCTCAAACAATAAACTTATGCATAAAAGAGAAAAGAGAAAGTCCAATATGTTCAAAATAACACACGTCTGAGGGCAAGCTGGAGAAAATCTTTTTCACTGAGTAGAAGCTGTGAGGAAGAAAAGCTGTGTGTTTTAGCTTCTTTATGTCTTTCTACCAGTCTCCATCTGTTGCTCTACCAGTACAAAAGGAATACAGCACAGAGTACACAAAAACCCATATTGCTTTGTGAAGTAGCAACACTATCCACAAAACTACATTGCAAACACTGACGCAAAGCAGGACATCCAGGCTCTGTACACACCGGTGTTTACCAAAAAGATGATCCTTGCAAGTCGGAGACACACATGAATTCATGATGCCTCCTCATCTTCATCATGAATATTCCCAAAAAGGCTCTTCCCTGATCTGTGGGAGATTCTTTTCTTTTGGTACAACTAAAGAACCCCTTCCCTCATTCACAGTCCCCCCTAAATCCACCCATTCACTGCCTATAGGCCCTGATCTCCACATGAAATGATACTCCTCTTTCTCCTCCACTCTCGCGCCTTTAAGCGCCCATATGCCAGGCAGCGAGGAGGCTGGGAAAGCCCATAATTGATCAGTAAGTCTTGGCTGAAAACGTGTGACCAAGGTCAGCCCCCCACGAAGCACGCAAGAGTGGCTTAATATACAGATTTATTAGGAAATGTAATGGGACGTCTACAAAGAAAACAGTGACAGTAGTCGACAGCCACTGAAACAGATAAATAAGAAGAAATTCTGTACCACAATTTTCCAAAAGCACAAAACATCCTTTTGTTTGTATAAAACACAATTTTTTGGGCTAATCTTCATATTTAATTTATTTTTCTTACTTTAACTACAAAAATAACTGTACATCAGCTGTAAACAAGGTTAAAAAGATCTAACAAAAAATTAAGTTATAACATTTCTGAAAGCAGCATTTATCTCAATGATTTGTTTTGATTAACTTTAACACTAACAGTTATTCAGTACAGAACCAGAGTGTTTAGTGGTGTATTTTTTTTCTTGCAAATATTCATTTCAGGATTACAACAGCATATTGGAACCAAACTGAGGGAGAAAAACTATATTTAGAGAGAAAACAATTATACTTTTTACTGAATGAAGTTGTTTTATAACAAAGATAAAATCCTAATTTTCCTTTTAGACAAAAGTTATTATTATAAGAACAACAAAAAAAATTAACTTTATGACATTACCTTTTATTTCTGTAAAAAGAAATCATGTAATGTCAATATTAAAACAATAAGCAAAACCTATTTAACAAATATTAAGAGCAAACTGCTGCATTTGGTGCAGCTGGGAATTCTGACAACTCACATAATATTAAGCATTTCAGATATTTATTTACTCCCCTAACATTTTTATTTCTTTCTCCAAGTATTATCTCTTTATTGGTGATTTATCTCATTATGAGTCCTCAGTGTGCACCTAGTACTTGTTTGTACAAAACATTCACTTCCAGAGAAGAGCTTAAAAATTGCATGGTTCTACCGATTGACAATAAAATGGTTTGTTTTTGAAAAATAAACCCTGTGTGAAACAAACGTATCTCACACAAACGCACAGTGACACTGGAGTTACTTTGTACTTCCACAGGAAGAATTTCAACCCAATAAGAAAGAAATAATCACAGTAGTGGACGGTTTTCTGTCTCAGAAAAACAGGGGTACCAGTCAAGTCAAAAAATGCAAACACACACAAGTCTCATTTATATCTGGAAAAATGTGACCGTTACTGTTTACAAATGTGTTTTAGTAGCAGCTAATTACTGAGTGGAAAACTGAGTGTTTACATTCACAGTGAAGTGGAAAAATGTATCCAGTGCTTTTAGATTTTAACCATAAACAGCAGCTAAATCATGATTGAATGATTGTAATGTTATGTTAAATATATGCATCTTTGTTTCCTGTTTTTTTAATTGTTATGTAATTGTGACAAAAAAGTATAATCATCATGTTCTGTAAAATGTATCTCATTTCTTTAACTGAGTCTTATGACAGAGAAATACACTTCAGTTTGTCCATATATTATTAATTAGAGTAAAAACTAGAAAATTTCACACTGATGGGAAACACTGTCTGTTCGTTATAGACGTCTGGCTCAGTAATACGCTGTGACAGATCAGCTCAGATGCAGTTGGACAGTGTTTGGTCATTTAAAGTTGATGTAAATGTAAATAGAACATTTTAATATTAGTCAAACCTTAAGGCCTCATCTTTATAAAGCTCATGGCTTGTTTGTTGCTCCAAATGCCATATTTCCACCAGTCCCATCTGTCAGCTCAGGACGTGTTCAGAGAAAGTCTGTGCTGGTTGGTTTGGCGTCACATCGATGTCAGAGGGAGGCGGAGATGTGTGACGGAGGAGTGCTGGCATAGGTGACAGTGGAAGGTCTGGGAGGCCAGTCGGCGTCGTCCTGCAGCTCTAAGGCTAAATGCATGTACCGGGCCCTTGGGGGTTTGTTCCTCCTACAGAACAGCCAGGACAGGAAGGCTGAGCCCCAGCGGTCAATGGCCGTCTGGGAACATGTGCATAACAGGAGAAAATACAATTAGAACAGATGTATTTACTTTATGTTTGTTGTATGCATGAGAAACAGCTGCTTCAGGATCCTCCTTGTGGCTTTGGCAGGAAGTGGAACTCAGCAGCACATGTTATATATCTTCACTGTCTATAAATGTTCAAAAATGGTCAAAATGTGTAACTATGTTCACACTCCAATTATATAATCAATTTAATTATAAAGGGATCAGTGCAACGACAATATATGCTTGTGTGTAAGTGATGGGTTTCTTCTTTTTTTTTTTTTTAACCTATTTATTTTACCTGCAACCTATTCAGTTTACTGCTTTTATTTGTGTTGGAATTTTTATAGTAAGTTTTATATGATGCACAGATTCTATTCTATTCTATTCTATTCTATTCTATTCTATTCTATTCTATTCTATTCTATTCTATTCTATTCTATTCTATTCATTCAAGTCAGAGATTATCTGTTCCAAAATGTAAACAAGAAGCCCTTAGCTTTATAAATAAAAGAACTGAGTGCTGCTGAAAACAATTCACCGGGCATTTTAATACATGTTTTATTTTAATGTATTTATTTGTTTGTAGTATATGATTGGATGCTTCTCTTCTGTACTATTTACCTGCGGGTACTAATAAAGAAACTTGAACCTGATCCTAACAGTAACAGTAAAAAAAATGTCCATCCATCCATTTCCTCCCACTTGACCTGTGTCTTGGGGATCACAGCCTGAGTAGACCTCAATCTCCAGAAACACGTCACCAGAAACCTAAACCATCAGCGACTCTACTCTGGGATCCTCCCTGTTGATGAACTCACCTCATCTCTAAGGTGGAGCCCAGACACTTCACAGAGGAAGCCCATTTCCAATGCTTGTGATCTCTTTTTCCAGTCACATTCCCACAATATATGACCATGGGTGAAGGTAGGAATGGTCAACCTGTTCTGTTTAGTTCTGTTCTATTCGTGACATGCTGCTCCGTCTCAATGCTGCTCTTTTATTTTAACTACTATTTCCTTCATTTTTTTAACAATCATTTCAGTTACTTGATTCTAGTTTATCACCTTGCACAGGTATTTACTACTCATGTATAGTTATATTTATGAAAGTTTTTAATCTCAGTTATTATAGGATTTTTTTGGTCTAATATACCCTTCTGGTCCTGAAGACAAATCTTGCTCATGAGTGAAATTTGATAACAAAGAACCTTGAAATTCAGAGTTAGCAGTGATGTGGACCTCCGGCTGTATCCTTTCCTCATCAGTGAACAAGAACCGGGACACTGATCCAGTTGAGCAACCAATTTATACACAACATCAGGGGCGGGGGCAGGGGGGTGGGCTGACCCTAC
>JAPQRP010000011.1:11841124-11859765 GCA_037367295.1 Apogon hyalosoma | reverse complement strand
GTGCAGTAATCTACACCTGGCTTTTCTGCCTCCGTCCACAATAATATACATTATATAGACTAAATGTCATCTAAAATGAACCTTTATTTGCAACATAGTATAGCAAACTATTACATGATCAAAAACAAATTAATTTTAGCCAAAAAATGTCTCCATTTTGAATGTCTAGGGTCGCCAGAAATTTGTGATGTTAAAATGGGGTTACAAAAAAAAGTTGAGAACCACTGTTATAGATGCTTATTTAATGTTCACATTATAACATATTTTGATGAAAAAGTTCAGTTTCTTCAGTTTCCTCTGTTCTGATAAAATAACCTTTGAATTTACTCTGAGCTTTAATGAATATGTAAATAATCGATAGGTTAAAAATAGGAAAATACAGGATTTTCACTAGAAAATGCAAAGGATAAGGTTATAATAAATGATGGTAATTCACTAAGGAAAGGTTAAATTGCTTATTCCGGTTGCTTTCGGGACATCTGGTCATATTCAACCACTGTAATGGCTTGTAATAAAAGTTACTGCACATTTGGAAACCTTTGCCCTGTGCATACATCTTCATGTCCAATAACATTGACTGACCTGAGACCTTTCAATAAGCAGCTATGAATGATCTTTAAATAAATAAAACCAAAAAAATCTGACTTAAAGGTAAAGTACACCACTTGTTTTACCATAAAAATAAGACTAAGGCTAAGGTTTGGTCTATAACAGAAACAGTTTGCTGCACACACAGGTTTTGCACTGACACAGACTTTAAAAAAAAAAAAAAAAAAAAAAAAAAGTTCAGTGTTTACCTTAATGATTAGATTTTCTTACTCTATACTTTCATGGACATAAAGTCTGAGCAGTGTTAAATAATTCAGAATTAACTTGGGTAGTAAAACAATAAAAGGTAAAGTCCAAGGGTGTATACACTTTATGGATCAACTACTGATCCACGCGTTTAAAGGCGAAAATTGCAACTTCGAGATAGAAAAACAAGTGTTTACCAGCTGTTTATGCATAAATTGATCATGCAAATCCATTTTCGCTACTGTTTTAAGCATTTGATCAGAAATTGAAGCTGTTTCTTCGACTCTGTCTTAACCTGCGTCCAGAATTAGTGCCAATAATTACGCATTTACGCACGTTGACAAGTTCTATCCATAACATACCGATCGTTCTCCTCTTCTTTATCGCTGATTCTCCGGTTGCATAGTGACATGAGTTAATTACTATTACTTTTAGGTTGCTATTAAAAGTTTCCTCGGATGCCCTCTGCAGCTGGTGGAACGTGTGTGTGAGGGAAAAGGCGCCGACACAACAGTGATCCACGCTGCGCTTTGACCGGACCGTCCCAAACCGGTCCATTCAGAAGGAAGTGGAAAACAGGATGTGAGGTCATTAGAGGACAGAATTTGGGCTTAATTTCTGCAAGTTGGAACAAATCTGGACGTGGAAGGAGCAGGTAGTGGAGGAACGGACCGGAGGAGGCTCCGGAGAGTCCCGATCCCGGCCTCCGTGCGTGAAGTCCGGCTACATGTGTGTGAAAGAGCCGCCGTGGATGGAGGGAGTGGAGTTACTTTAGGTCAGTGGAAGAGAAAAGAAGAAGCAGACTGTGACCTGGGGGAGCTTTGAACACGGACACAGACATGTTTGGATTAACACTGAAAGGTCCAGCAAGTGGAACGGACTGTACATGTGTATCATAGATTCATTCTATAATCCAGTAAATCACTTGTTATTGTGAAGGTCAATTTTAAGAGTCAAGAAAAAAGTCACTAGTAGGAAACGACCCTTTCTTTCTGTATTAACATGAGTTTTTTTTTAATTAAAATATATTTGTATTCCCATAATAAAATTACTTTATCATAAATATTATTACTTTATTCTAATATATATTATCATTTAGACATAAACATTGACTATTGTAAAAAAAAAAAAAAAATTAAAAAAAATTGTCGCAATATGAGTTTAGTCTCAGAAATATTACCATTTAATTGAGATAAATATTATAGGCTAACTTCCTTCTCACAAATATTTTTAACTAAATTATCTTGCGGTTACAACTTTATTCTCAGAAATATTATAATTAAATTGTCGTGATATTAGGATTTTAGTCTCAGAAATATTTTCACTCCATTGACATAAACGTTATAACGTTATTCTCATAAATAATACTAAATTCATAAACATTATAACTAAATTGTAGTGATATTAGGACGTTATTCTTAAAAAATAGTGTAATTTAACATAATGAGTTTATACTCATAAACATTCCAACTAAATTATCGTAATAGGATGTTATTCTCATAAATATTACTTTATTTTCATACATATTACTTTGACATAAACAGTGACTTTATTCCTATAAATGTTATCATGTCATTCTGACCCTGTTTGTCAATAAAGACATAAACATTATGACTTTAAACTCATAAATATGACTAATCTATCATAAACATTCTGACATCATTCTCATAAATATTACTTTATTGTCATAATATAATGTGGAAAAAATACTTTCATATTTCTTTATAATCTTGGACAAATTACAAAAGTCAAACATACAAAATTAAGATAATTGACTTTGCATGTTTTTCCTTGTTCAGCTTCACATAATCCACAATATGCAATACCCTTACATCTTACAACAGAGGTTGTTTTTTTTTTTGTTTTTTTTTCTCTTTCTACATTTAGATCAGTCTAATGTCTCCTAACTCTGGGTCTTTAAATCGTAGCCTTTCATGATCATATTATGGAATTCGCTCATGTTGTGATTTATTCAATGTGCAGCTCTACAAATAACTAATGCACCACTCATCATTTAATACATCGTCATGATTTAATGCAAAATGGGTCAGAAATTCCTGTAAACTGAAATAATTAAATCCACTTAAATATTTGGAATACATTTTCTTTCCTACAGATATGAATTACACTCCATCTATTTGATAAACATACAGTCACGGAAAAAAATTTTAGACCACCCTTGTTTTCTTCAATTTCTTGTTCCTTTTAATGCCTGGTCCAACTAAAGGTACATTTGTTTGGACAAATATAATGATAACAATAAAAATAGCTCATAATAGTTTAAGAGCTGATATCCATCAATTTTCCATGGTTTTCTTGATAATAATCAAAATCACTTCAGTTCTTACATCAATATCTATGGCATTGTACTGACAAAAACACAGGAGTTAGTACTTAATTGTATAACCATTGTTTTTGATGACTTTTGATGGTCTAATAATTTTTTTCCACAACTGTTTACTGTGATAACATATGCTGTATTGACTTGACTGACAATGTATGAAAAGCCTGTTCTGTACATTTCTTTGACAATAGTTTTAAAAACTTCCTGCTGCTCACCATGAACTATAGTTTTTAAGTGATCACTTTATTACAGTAGATCAATAATTAAGAAATATTAATACTCTATATACAATATATCACAAGTTTTACTAGACAAAAATGTATTTCTAAGAACAGTACATATACTGAAATCATAATATTTTTAAAATCTCATACTGGGCATCAGATGCAAACAGTTACTTGTTGCATGAGCATTTGTTAAAAAAAAAGTCAGTAAGATATGAGAAAAATCACAAATCAGTGTCTCTGTCTGGTGAGCAGTTCAGTTGGATCGCAGTTTTGTATGTTTGTTATATAATAGATAAATTATTTTTTACCAAGGCTGACTGAATGAATGCATGGATCTGAAATGAATATGTTAATATGTTAATTTGATATTAACATATGAGGTACATGGCAATCAAGTGTGTGTGTGTGTGTGTGTGTGAGAAATAACCACATTAATCCACATGGACTTGTTCATTAGATCCTAATGAACAGAAGGAATTACAAAGCATGTGTTACAATTGACACAAACTGTGCTAAACTTTTACATGGAAGTGACATTTAGGATGTTTTTGTTCATTTTAACACTGTGATTGTGTCAGGGTGATTGACAGGAAGTTTGTGAGTATTAAAATATTATATGACATCTTTGGCAACACACATGCGTGCACAAAAAAAACAAAAAAAAAACTTGCAGCACAATTTTATTCAATATAGAGACTAAATGTATAAACTAAGGCTACACATGATGATAGTGTAAATTTAGTACGTTCTGGGCTGTTTTAAAATGAATGCATATATTAAATCAGGATGAGCTGTGCATTAATTAATGACCTGTGTCCATATTACAAGATGTTAAGAGATGAAAAAAAGACTGATTTCACAATAATTGTACCCTCAAACCAGAGCATTACAGGACTGTTTCATCAATCAACATTATAAAATTACATAACTTACAAAAACTCACTCTTTTAGTGTTTTATAGTTAGAACTATTTATTTTTTGTCCAAACACAACCAATTATAGAACATTCAACCAAATATCTTCAAAGACCTCATTCATACTCGCACATGGATTTAAAAAAACAAAGAAATTATCCTGTATTTTTCACTCCTTTAGCTGTTCGCTGTGTTGGTCCAGCTTTACGTCTTTGTCCTGAAAAACAGAAAATGATCAGTCAGACTTGGTTAAAATTAAGTGACACAAATACACCAGAAAGTAGACTTTAGCATTTTTGTTTGACTTGTACCCAGGGACCATGACCTGACTTCTCACTGGTTTTGTTACCTAATGTGCTAGACTTTCTAAAGTTATGTCACTTTCCAGCTGGGAAACTAAGGACAGCTCATCACCCTTTTGCACGTACTGTCAACAACTGAACAAAAGAAAATGTGCCTAGAAACAGATCTATGATGGTCTGATGTGACCCAAAGCCCTAATGTTGAGGCTTTAGGTGGTTCATGGTGTTTGGCTGCAGACACTGGATTTATTAGACTGTTTTTAGAGACTCAAAGTTAAGTCAGTATGAAAAAGGCACATAAGAATCAGATTTACATTTACATTCACTTGCATGAGTATTAAGTCCAGATATGTTACATTTCATAATGAGTAATTGTAAATATCATCTTTTCCTCTTCACTAAGGCCTGCAGCACAAACCTAAAAAGGTGGGGATGTGGGAAATTTAAGATTAGTAATAATCAGACATCGACTTGTAGTGGATTGTTGTGGTTCTATGATCTGGAATAGGTCTCCTGGCTCCTTCAGTGGCTCTTGTTTCAACTACGATGGATTAAATGTAAAGGTTCTGTTTACTTTTAACAGTAATTCCATTATTATTTCAAGTAATCTGGATTATTTGCCATGATCTGGTCCATTCACCTCTGTAAAAACAGTTGATTTTAACGAAGGAGTTAAATAAGCTTTACCTCCTTTGCCGCCTTTTCTACCCTTTGGCTCCTCCACAACTCCTCTGATGGGTCTGGGTCGGGCATAAGCCACAGTGACTTTACTCCCATCGAGCTGACAGTCCTCAAAGGCATCTTTGGCAGATTTACAGGCTTCTTCAGTCTTAAAGTTCACAAATCCAAACCTAGGAACAATGGATCAAGTTAGTGTACATCACAACTTTCAGGAAAAGGATATTTTTTGACAATTTGATGCTACTCACTTCTTTGACACCCCTGTATCTTTATCTACAATGACTTTTGCACTTAGAGCTCCTTCAAAGGCACTTTTAAGAGTCTGTGTAGTTGTTTTTTCAGCAAGGCCCTTCACAAACAGTGTTTTGGACAGAACTAAAAGAGAAAGTGTGTGAAATAAGGATTCTCTCTATCATAATACCATGTGTGTGACCAATATGTTACATACCACTGGCCTCCTGAGGTCCTGGTCCCAGACAGAACTGGACTTTGAGCTTCCTTTTGTGGATTTTAATGTTTTGGGAGGACTTCAAGGCTTTTTCTGCATCTTCTACAGTTGCAAACTCGATAAACGCTAATCTGAAAAGAATAATTATTTCAGAGGTTTCTTGTGATTTTGCTATCTTGTTTATCCTTTAGAAAGAGTACTCTTAATAACGTGCACTTACCCTCTTGATTTCCCGTCACTTTTAGGTATATTGATATTAATGGCTGTCTGAAAAACTTTCTTGAGTTTTTTTTCAGTGACATGTTCAAACAGGTTGCTCACAAACAAAATCTTATTTGGAGCAGGTGCAGCTTTGGAAAAGAACAAAGATGTGTCAATGTTAAGCCATAACAGAATGACATAAATATAAGGCTGGGTGATAAATGCCAGTGTGTAGTGCTGATAAATATCTATATCGCCTGTGAAGCTTATGATGCTACATCAAAGTATCTCGTAACTGTTCTTTAATAGGTGCAGTGATTTACCTTTTGTCTTGCTCTTTGTGTCATTATTTGCTTTGTTCATTTCAGGTTTGTTTGTTTTTCCTACAGTGGCAACAAGCAAAACCTTCCCTTGGATCTTGGCTTTTTGCCCTTCCCTCTGTGCTCTCTCAGCAATGGCTTTGTTTTGAAATTCCACAAAGGCAATACTGTGAGAAAAAAAAATAAAAAATACATATACACACACACATATATATACACATATATAAATATATATATATGTATGTGGTTGTGTGTGTAAATATATTAACTCAGTTTTTTGTTTTTTTTTTTAATCGCAAACATTTTACATTTGAGACAAATATTTACAGAGTAAATAAATTAAAACAACACTCTCACCCTTTCTCTGGGCTCTCAGCTCCATTAAGAAACCTGACAGCAGTGGCCTTAGGAAAAAGCTTCAAAATATCCTGCTTTGTTGCCGTGCGTGGAATATTTTTCACAAACATACATCTGGCATCTTTTGCTGTTCACAGGAAAAAAAAACAAAAAACACTCAAATCAGTCAAATCTTTGAAATGTTTATGATTTATCCTGTCACACTACCATGATAATGTTTATTTGAACGTAACAGAGCAGAGGTGTCAAACATAAGGCCTGCAGGCCAAAACTGGCCCACCAAAGGGTCTAATCTGGCCTGTGGGATAAATCTGTGAAATGCAAAAATTACAATGAAGATATCAACAGTCATCAGTCATTGTACTGCAGGAGCCTCATAAGGTCCTATTTTGGTGCCAAGTGGTTTGGACTAGTAAAATGCTATCATAATAACCTATGAATAATGACAACCCCGAATTTTTCCTCTTTGTTTTAGTGCAAAAAAGTGAAATTACATGAAAATGGGTATATTAACAATCTATTATTTCACAAAAGATGCGAATACCCTGAACAAATATTAACAATTTGAAATGCCTTAAGAGAAGTAAGTGCAATTTTAACTTAACCATATTCTGCCTGAAACTAAATGTTTTGTGCATTTATAGATCCACTGTGATCTACATGTTGAAATGCACCTCTGTAAATGATAAGCAGAGGTATAATATTGTTAAAATTGCAATTATTTTTAAGACATTTCACATTGTTCGTGGTTGTTCATAGTATTTAAATTTTTTAAAGGATAGTTTGTAGGTGTAAACATTTTCATAATGTAATTTTAATTTTTCACCGTTATTATTTTGCAGGTCTGGCCCACTTGAGATCATAATGTACTAAATGTCGCCCCTGAACTAAAATGAGTTTGACAGCACAGTAATAGATCACTACTCCATTTAAGTTGTGTGTATATGCACACCTGTGGCACAGTTATGAGGCTTATTTAAGTACTGATAATATTCAGGTGATGGCATTAACATGGAACACACATTTACAAGAAATCTGGTTAATCATATCCTCGTATTATAAATCCTAGTATCCCAGATGGATAACTGATACTAATGGCAGGCTCAGCATCTGTTGCAAGTTAAGTTAGATGTCAATGCCAAAGTTTTGAGCAAGGTATATAGTTAAGAATCTTGTAAAAAAGTGTGTGTGATCTGATGGTTTTTTGGTTTTGATGACGTGTTTCGTTTCCTAATTTGAGATATAACAGATTCGCTACATGACACTGATATAGTCACTATCAAACCAAAAATAGTGAAAGTCAGATTGTACCTTTTTTCTTCTTCAGTGGATCTTTCACCTTCACCTCTTCCTCAATCTTAACTTTTGCTTTTCTCATCTTCATCGGCTGACCCAGGATCTCCTTTCCATTTAATGTCAGAGCTTTAGTCAAATCCATTTGTGAGGCTAAATCTACATGTGCGTGTTTTCTGTAACCGAAAAATTACGTTAGTATACATTTTAGAGTGCAAAACTAAATCTAGTAAACTGTGCCTACCTTGAAACAGATCTCCAAACCAGTTAAAAACACACTTACTTAGAACGGTCCAGTCGGATGTCCTGAACCAGGAGACTGTGTGTCATGAAGTAAGTGGCTAATGAAGTTTTGAGTTCTTCGAATTGTGTTGATTTGTTCAGGTTGCCAATATAAAGACAATAACCTACAGAAAGGAGAAGGAACTAAGTGAGGATGAGAAAACATACTGTTACGCAAAGATATTTCACTTTTCCCCTCAGTTCATACCATCATTGATGAGTTTCACTTTCTTTGGTGGGGAGGTGGTGACGGTGGATTCTGCTTTCCGTTTCCCCTTTACTGCAAAGAAAAAGAAATGCACTGGATATAATGTATAGAAACATATGCAACATACACAATAATGTGGCAGTAAAATGAATCAAAAGCATCAAACACAGAATAACATTAAAACAATGACAGCAACCATTTTATTTATTTTACCTTTATACCTTTCATTATGTAATGACTATTTTTCTTTTTTTATACCAAGTACATTTTACTGATAATACAGGCATATTTTTTTTTACTTCAGAAAAGTTTGGAATATACAAATTTTACTTGTGGAAGAGTATTATCAGTGTATAGTTTATAAGTAAAAGACCTGAACACTTATTCCACCACTTCTGTTGAGTTCTTCATTTTTAGTATATCTTATATATCTATATATTATTATTAGTTTTATCATATCTTGTATTCTTACCTATATCTCTGTACGGCAATTTGCATTGTTGTAAATGTGCTATATACATAAACTTAACTTTGACCTTCTTACCACATCAGAAAGGCGCTGAATTTAACATCAATAATAAATTATTGTGAATGAATAACTCTCTGAAACATCCTTATCGGCTCTTTTTGTAACAACAGTCTCACTTTCATTTGCCTCCATTTTAATGTTGTCACTCTCTTCTTCCTCATCCTTCTTCTCCTTATATGCAATTACTGTGGGTGAACTTTCATTTTCTTCACTCTCCACGGCTTCTATCTGAACTTCTACAGAAGACACTTCATTAATTGCAGAGTTCAGAATTCAACTGTAATTGCTTTGAAATGTTTTATGGTACCTTGTTTGTCTTCAGGCTCCTCCATCTCTTGTTCTTTCTTTTTCTTTTTAGGAGCCTCCTTTACAGTGGAGACTGTTTCCACAATAGTGATGGTCTCGTCTGCTGAAACAATCATATGTGATTTAAGGAAATACAAGACAGGTTTTGATTTTTCCAGCTGACTGAAATACTCTCAGGATTGCAAATGTGCAGCCCACATCATACTCTGAAGAGGCCAAACTTCAGCTTTGACAAGTTGGCTTTTGCCATTATGTCTGTTTTGTTACTGTTTTTGTAAGAAGTAAAATAGTGGTTATTCTGTTATTTCTCTGACTGATGGGAGTCACAGCTGCGACTCCATGAGAGCAGAACCTCACATCAGGACAAAAGTCAGCATGTGACAAAGTTTTGGCAGTAAGGTCAGTTTATTTCTACTTAAACAATTAGTAATAGTTTAATGTGCTCCCTAGTAGGGGCCATAGACATACCGGTACATTGACAAGAACAACAAAAAAAGCCATTCTGTATCTCTGAGAGGCAGAGAGACAGGTACTAGTAGACCCTCTGTTCCTTCTGCACATACCCACTGGCTTCAGAGTCAGAGTTAGTGTTGTCGATCATCCAGCTGATAATGTGATAAGTTACCCAGTATTGCTTCTTATGATCCATGTAAGCAAATGTTTATTTTTTTAAAATGGTGTGGCTAAATTGTAAATAGTAACAGTTACACTTATGTGTTTTGTATAATAACATATTCACACCTGTTTGTTGTGTTATGACTTACATAGGGAAATCATCCTTGATATACATTCATATAACAATCTTATATGATAATATTCCTCATTTGTTTAATGCTGAGAAATACACTTGTTTAGAACATTACACTTTACTTGTTTAGAACATTACACTTTACTACACTTAGATACACTAGTTTAAAACATCACAAGAGCAAAGAATAGAAACAGTGAAGTAAACTATTAAAGCTCATTACCTTTGTCAATCATGTCATCAGCAGTCATCTGATCATTTGAATCACTTCTCTTTTCTTCATCATCCTCCTTTCCTTCCTCCTTCTTTTCCCAGGAAACACTCACTGTGGTCACTGTACTTCCTTTTACTTCATATGTCACAGTTTCCGTCTCAGGGTCTAAAGAGGAAGATTTTATTGATGACACAGTACAGGATGTGGTGATGAAAGTTGTTCATCTCAAAGATGTGTTTTCTGAAATTACACATTGATGCCAATTTGTTCTTTTGACTGCTATTCTNNNTACAAAATATACTAATTTTAGTTCATTGGTTTGATTCTTGGTAGCATTTCCCCTCTGTCAATATTTCTACATTTTACTATAAAAGGAAAACACATTATTTCCAAAGTCAGATTCAGGATTTGACTAATGTCTTACAACTTATGGTTTGAAACATCACCTGGGTCTTATGAGCATCATATTTTAATGGAGAAGAAAATTGGTAAACATCCTTACCTTTATCCATCATATTGTCAGCAGTCATTTCATCAGTGGCTGTTCTTTTTTCTTCATCACCTTCATCATTTGTCTTCCCTGAGACAGTTACTGTGGGTGCTGTACTTCCTTTTACTTTGTAAAGTACAGTATCCATTTCAGATTCTAAAGAGGAACATTTTATCAGTGGCACACCTCAGAATTTAAGAGAAGCAGTGAAAACCAGTTTACAGTACCTTGTCTCTCTCCACCTTCCTCTGGCATCTCTCTCCTCGCCACATCTTTGTTCCCATCATCCTCTATCATGGCCAGATGTTCAGTTGAAGAAACACTTTCACTCTGCTCTCCTGGAAAAGACATTCAAGGAATTGTAGTTATTATTCATCATAAAAGCAAGGCACGTTCTATGAGATATTTAGGGGTAATGACTTGCCAGTGGCAGGGTTTTCCTCTTCTTCCACAGGTTCGGTGGTGACAACTTTACTTAACCTTTTCCTACGGTTTTTAGTCTGACAAAAAGTACAAAATGAAAATAAATCACTTAGTGAGTGCATATATGAATACATATATTTTTCTTTCACTTTATAAACTAAATTCAACATGTTAAATCTGCAGTGTATATACTCTACAGATGCTTTTTTTTTTTTTTTGGCTTTGATCAAATGGAACACCACCAGCAACAACATTACAAACTGGGCTGTAAAACTGACAAAACATCTAACGTAGTGCTTACATGCATAATAATCTTGGCTTTCTGATAGCTTGAAAAGATCACTGAACCAGTAAGCTAACTACTAGCTAAGCTCTGTAGCTAACTTCCAACAACAGTTTGAAAACAATCTAGTTATTAACCGTTAACACTGTTAAATCTAAATACAACATTGGACACTTCTTACGTCTGTCTTGGCCATATTTTTGTATGTTACAACGGCACACAATACAAAGGTGGTACAAGTCACAGCGACTAAACACACGTGCGATCAGTCCAAAACATCCACATGCTAACGCGTAACTATCAACTGCGCATGCGTATGCTTCATACGGGTACCGACGAGGAATGCTTCGTGTCGTTTTTACGCAATTTTATTACGTCATTTTTATGTGTTAAGTCCTTCTTTATGTATACATCTGGTTCTGTTAAATAGCGGAAAATATTTAAGCCGATCTGTAATTATCTTTCAACAGTTCAACAGCTGTTAGATGTTGAAGTCCGTTGACTGACTGACTGAATAAATAAAATAAATGAATAAATAAATTACTAACTTAATTAATTAATTTGGTCACTTCTCCAAGGCTGTTTGGCATTTGAAAGCTATAGCTTGGAGCAAAGACGGGATACTTGGGTGGTTTTTGTTAAACCAGTTGTTACTTCGCGGTGCCATAAATTCATTTCCGGGTTAAAACAGCAGCGTCTGTATGGTCCTCTGCCACCTCTCCTCATTAACGGGGTTCATGCAGGATTCATAAGGGGCTAAATATACTTATGTAACTTAAATACGATGATTGGTGCAATTTTCTACTTCAGTTTTCAATACACGGGTATATCTCTGCTCGTACTAGCTGCTCCACGCTGATGTAATTGAATTAATGATTAGGTTTTTAGTTTCTGTGACAGAATCGGGAGAATATAAATTATATGGAAGTGCTTTCAAGTCCGACGTTTCGGAAACGTATCTTTGTAGTGGTTGGGTATCTTCGCTCTCAAATTAGTGATTTGGCTGCCGCGCGACCTTTTCGAACGCCCAGTACGTCATCGGTTGCCTGACTCTGGATTGGCCAATCACAGCAGAGAACAGAGTTCCCCTGGGTGAGCCTGTGTTGCGCCAACCCAACCACATCAGGGATCTTCCCACCAGATGTGAAACTTCATAACAGCAACTTCACAGTTATAGGCACACACTGGTAACTTCAAGTGCGCGGACAAAATTTCCATAATAGTCGCGACGTTTTTGTTACTGTTTTGGGGTTCATAGTCGTTTTCTGATGGCTAACGCTAGCCGGTCTCCCAGTTAGCTGTGAAGTGTTGAGTCGGTGACTGCAGACAGTGCCCTCCCCTGACGGCACTGGGCAACTTGGTTTGGGAATATTTGTCTGGACTAAACCTAGTGGTTACTGGTTGACTAACAGGTAGCTGCTCCTGGAGCTGGAGTTCCAGTCATCCAATGAGCGAAGGTCGAGTTACAGCCCGAACACGACAACCAACACGGGGGCAGATAAGGTATTATCGGGTCACGCCATCCATGTAGGCTGTAAACAAGACCAGTATGAGCTGACCATGGAAGAGCTGGGAAAGGCTTAAGGAACAGGAGCACTAACGCCTCTGCCATGGGAACCCGAAGGAACGGTTTCAACAAGGAAACCTTCATTTTGTCCGTGGACGTGGGGACAACGTCAATTAGGTGTCATGTCTATGACAAGGAGGCTAAAATCAGAGGATTATGCAGCACCAAGGTATTTATCACCTGCTCTTGTCTTTATGATTTTTGGCTTTGTTCTGGATCAGTTCATTCTAGATTATCTACCATTCCCTGTTCATGTCATAGATGATCTTAAAAAGAGTAATTTGGAAACTTATATTAAGTTAAGAGGCCTTAGAAAACCCTAAAATTTGACAACTGTTATCAGATGCACTTGTAATGATCATTTTTTGTAGTTTAACTCTGAGGTAAATGCCATCCTTAGTGAGTGTATCTGAAGCCACACTATTTGTTTATTTTTCATCAGATTGAATTGAAATTTGTACTGAACTTGGAAACCCAGGATAATTTGCAACATGTAGTAATTTAAATATCTGAAAATCAACTTAATTATTATGAATAATATGCTACCACATGAAGAATCTCTCATTTTCAAAAATTAATATCCACTACTTCAAATTTTTTTGCTCTCACATTACAACTTTGTGTAATATTAAAATAGTTTTATCATGTTGTGTTTCTACATAAAAAATATGACACTAGATATAATATCATCAGAGCTGAAAAATGTTAGGTTTTTGCAATAGAAAATTTCCTCAAAAATATTTAGTATGAAAGTGATAAACATATCAGATATATAGAAAATATTTTGAACATAACAGAACATAACATAAAACTAAACAGTAAGATTAATATAAAATTTTAGAAATGTGAAGTTTGTATTGAAGCCTAAATAACAACCCTCCAACAATGAAAATCAAAGTGGTTAAATAGTAACAGCATTTGATTAAATCTGATAATAACAAAATGTGTTCAATAAATTATGTTTAAACAAGTATTTTAAAATTAAATTGAAAATATCAAAACAATTAAGCTTCAACATCGTACTCTAAATGACCAAAGATATATTTGAATCAATATTATTATGTGCTTCATCTATATAAATGACTTTAAAACAATGCAAAGTAATTTCTAACTCAACCCAGAGTCACCACAGAGTCAGGCAGTGAGACAGAGACAGGCGGCTGGGAGTCAGCAAAACAGCTGTTTATTGCAACATCCAGAAGAAATTACAGTATGACTCCACCAAGATCCATAAAGGAAGAAACAGAGAAAATGCATTTTAACATATCATAGTAATCTAATAATTATTTCCAAAACTGTGTAACTTGAAGAATCAAAATTTCTGTTAGTGTCAGCAGACAGTTGGCAATTGTGCCCCATGATTTAAATAAATTATGATGATTCTCAGCCTTACATACAGGGTTTTTAATCCACCCAAACCTGTTTAAGGAAGCATTTCTCCAGACCGGTTTGCAGAGCGGCTGCAAGCAGAACCCATGTGCAGGGTTTCCTCTACATACATTCAGCACCAGCAAATTCTCAGCTCCACTGCAAAAAACAAAACATGACAACAGAGTGTATAACAGAGGCCTTTGAAGCATGTTAAGTTTCACTTTTGGTTTTTGGTGTGTTGCAGTTTTATTGCACAAGAGTCCATGGTTTCCTTAATAGCAAAAAGGTTTTTATTTTTTTACTGAAGTTGGCAAAACAAGTGAACCAGAATTTTTCGGTACCATTACACCCCTATAATTATCTAAGATTGCTGATTGTTGCAGTTCACCACAAATCAAGCTGTTATGGGTCATAGCATGTAGATTATAGTACTTACATTAATATAACAATGTTCTGCAATAAATATGAACACTTTCCCAAACATTTCAAGGAAATTCAAATAATCCTTCTTGGGAAAATAAAGAGTCAAAAGATAGGTTTGTACAAGACCAAATAACTTCAAAGTTTGATAGAACTATGTTAATGCTATGCAAAAAAAAATTTATGAAAAGGGTTAGAGTTCACCAAGTGGTAATTACATTTAGCAGCACAAAACAACCTTCTAAACTGAAAAAGCAGTTGGAGTTGAGCTTCAATGTTTTGTAAGGTATCATGAGCTTAAAGAGGGTTTTACACAAATCCTAGATGAGCTGCTGATGTATTTCTCTAGTACACATTTTCACTAATCTCATTGTGTAAACATTCCTGTGTTTTTCATGTGCAGGTTGTTCTCTTGTATCCAGAGGTCAGCCATGTGGAGATAGATCCAGATGAATTATGGGAAGGGTTTATCACTGTGGTCAAGGGAGCAGTACAAGGTACAGTCCCACCAGGTTGTGCGCTTGTGTCAGTGGAATACAGTTTATAACACAGGACATGTTGAAAAATAGCATTTCCTTTGGGTTCTTTAACATTAGTGTCATTATTTTCCTCACTTTGAGGTCCAGTTGATGCTTTTGTTAGGAAGATGCTGAATGAATTGAAATATATAGCAGCTCTAGGGAAGGGTTTATGGTCTCTTATCAGGGCAAAACAGTCAGAAGATGTGATTGTTTTCTCTTTGTATGCTTGCTAGAAATTGTAAAATCACACAAAACACTTTGCTTACTTTCTCTCTGTGTAAGATTTGTTCTGTCAGTACCACAGTGGCTGTTTGTATTTATTTTACGGACAAATCCCCATTATTATAACTTTATTAATGTGCGTTATGATACAGATGCAGGGGTTCAGATGCATCAGATTGAAGGCCTTGGCATCTCCACTCAAAGAGGCACCATCACCACATGGAACAGGTAACTGTACACTTCCCTTAACTGTTTAAAGAATAACTAATACCTGTATATAAATTTAAAGATAATGAGTGCACAAGTTGTCTTGGTGTGGCCCATTTTGATTCAAACCCACCTCTTTTCCATTTCAAATCCTCTTTTTCCCTTAAACAGGACCACTGGTGTTCCCTACCATAACTTCATCACCTGGCAGGACCAGAGAGCTGCAGACCTGGTTAATTCCTGGAACAGATCATGCACCATGAAAGTGAGTCTCTGCATCTTTTTGTTCTGATGTACTGGTGGAGAATTGAAAGCTGTTATTTGTTGTTATGTATCCATAGTAATAATCAATAGCTGTACATATGACTAGTTGCTTATATGGGCAGTCTCACTTTTTTTTTTTTTTTTACAATCACAGGTAATCCACGGTGTGATGAAGGTCCTCTACTTCCTTTCTAGACAGAAGCGATGCCTTGCAGCGAGTCTTATTGTCTTCTCCTCACAACATGTCACCCTCCGTCTTGTCTGGGTCCTAACACACTACAAGCAGGTACATATCTGTGTTTTTGTTTTTTTTCCCCCCTTGTCTGCATTGGTCTTTGTAGTTTACCACCACAAAGGAGGTAGACTATTTCAAAGATTTATGCAATGTTGGTCTTGCAGGCAGTTGTTCTTCCCTTTTTAAAAAAAAAGAAAACAAAAAACTGTGCTTGTGTATGTGACCATCACCAACCCTCTCTGTATACTAGGCTAACCAACTTTATTTGGTAGATTTTCTTTTTCTCTTTTAAACAAGAGAGGGCTGTGCTACACCGTGGTGGGTTGAGGAGAAGTAAGGGATATGGAGAAAAGAACTGACAGAAAAAGGAAGTGTTTGAGGGGAAGAGAGGAGAGACAGGACACAGTTATATGTGCTAATTCCTGTCAAGTTATGGAAGTATGAGAGAGAAATTAAATAAATCGGTAAATGAAAGACAAAAATGCAAAAATCCAAGTGGCAGAGGACAGCCCGACTGATGTGAGAAATCAGAGCCATGTGGAAGGTTAGGCGTACAAACCGGCCCCTTAGGGATGGACACATCTGTACTGCTAGGTGTGTCCAGGTGATGTTTTACCAAAGATACATGCATGCATGCTTTTTGAGCCCTCCACAACGTGTTTGTGCAAACCAGAGACCAGGGTTGAAGTCACAGCCCCTTGGAGGCCCACCGCCCTAGCGGCCCACACCCAGACCAACATACATACACATATCTGTGTTTAACTATGTGACAGGTTGTACTTGGGTTATGGGAATGTGCGACCTCAAATCAAGTTGGAACATGATAGAAAATCCACATAACTGGGAGCAGCGATTCCCTTTGACTTGTTTTTCATTGAAGCAGGAACATGTTTAAGATTTTGTCTAATTAGCTTTGTTGATATATTTAATTTCTAAATAGACTGTTCTTCTGCACCATAAAGAATATAGAAGGTTAGGAGATGAAGCTTTTTGACAATAGTTTTAAGTCCTAAATGGCCAAGGTGTAGCTTTGCTGCTACATATGGTTGTTGCTACTGAACAAAAATTAGGTTTCACTTATTAGTTGAAGGTGTTCTAGTGTAGGAAATTCTACAGCTAAAAAGACACAAATGTGGAGTTTTTTAAGAACTGCTTACAGTCCGTAATGTCAGAAAAGTTGCTCAGTATACAGTATATTGGCTTTCAGTACCTTGACAATATAGCTTATTAGATAAAGAGACAAATATTGAATATTCTTCCTGTATCTGATGTTTTTAAAGTCTGTTTTCACATAAGGACAAATTGTTGATATTCTGCCCATCTTTGCTCCTGAAGGATTTCCTGAATGAAATCATGATTACAAACTCCTGTTGACATCAGCTGTTTTCATCATTGTTTTTCAGTTCTTATTTCATTACTAGTCCAGCCCCCTTCCTTGTAAAGTGTACATTACAAGCCTGAAAGGCAGGAGTGGATCTATATTTACGAGTTAAAGTAACTTGACCCACCTGAACATGAACTGTCTTTCCAAACATTTCAGCATTGTCAGACTTATAAATCCATTTTATCAGACAAAGTTTCAGCCCATTGAATGTGATCTTACTACAGCCTTATGGGGACAAAATGGGTAATAAGGTAAATCACAAAGTTTGAGGGTTAATGCTTGTTCTAAGGTTAGAATGATTTCTTCTACAAATGATAAGATTGACAACAGAAACTGTACACTGGTGTTTTAGAAATTAAAGAAAACCAGTGACCTCAAATCCCAGCAAAATGGGAGAGCCTGTTTTATCCAATGTCCTTGAACTACACCACTTCTCTAATTCGGCCTCATCGTATTTCTGTTTCTTTTCAGGTCTGTCAAGCTGTAGCTGAAGGAAACTGCTGCTTTGGAACAATAGACTCCTGGCTGTTGTTCAAACTCACAAAAGGTTGGTTTGTCGTTTGGTTTCACTTATGTAAATGCCATGATAATCATAATGTGTAGTTTTCACAGTGTCCAAGTATGTATTAATGTGTAGACAGAGTGTTCTCTGCGTTTTCAGTTCTAGTGCGTCATAGATTGGATAAAATTCCTCAGATATTTTTTGGCTTATTCATATGGGCCATGGGATTAGACAGATGACTGAGAGCTCATTCAACTTTCTTTGCCTCTTTTAACGGGGTCATATTTTGCTAAAGCTACTTTTATTAAGCCTTTGGTACATTTATTTGTGTATTTGGACTCTAATAGTTCAAAAAGTTTGAATTTGAACCCTCCGGGTGCTGCAAAGTTATCTTTCTATTAATTTTAGCAAAAATCGAGTGGATTTTTACAACCTGTTTTAATTCCTGCTTAGTTTATTACGTCTATAACTAGTTACGTCACAACATTTGTACATATAAGGTCAAGACAGTTGTTGGTTGAACGGGACAGAGCAGCACAGCCAACAACCTGGAGGGGGTGGGGTGTGAAGTGGCTCATTTGCA
>JAPQRP010000011.1:11817207-11828706 GCA_037367295.1 Apogon hyalosoma | reverse complement strand
CTCTTTTTTTTTTTTTTTTTTTTGTTCCACCAGAGCATATCTCCTTCTGCTCTCCCTCTTTCTACACCGCCCACTCCTTCCCTACCATTGATCCGACCACTCACCGCCGCCTCGCCGGCTTCTTCTTCTTCGCCTCATTACATCGCCCGCTGCGCTTTTCTTCATTTTTTAGGGAGAAGAAACCGCACATTTTGGACCAAAAAAAACAAAAACAAAAACAAAAAACAAAAAAACAAAAAGAATCACCATGGCGAGCACCGAGGACAAACCAGCCAACAAGGAGAACGTGTCCAGCTGGAAGGACTCCATCTACAACCCGAGGACCAAGGAGCTGCTGGGTCGCACGGCCAGCAGCTGGGGTAAGGATCCCCGTTACAGCAGGCAATGACTGGATGGGCTTTGACATTCAAGGGGCTTAACCCCAACCTCCTCTCTTCCTCTTTCCATTTTGAATGCATTAATAAACCTATGTGCCTGGTATATATAGCATGCTATTTATATGTGTGGATTAAAATGCTCTGATTTTGGATGAGCTGAGGAGTCATCATTGGCCTACATGAAGGTGTAAAGGAGAAGCCTGCACCAGGAGGCAACCAAAGATGAATGATGCTATCAAAAAGGTGTGCACCAGTCTATGCTGCATAGGCAGAATGTGCCGGTCAGGTGGTGATCAGTCAAATCAGCAGAGATTTTTTACATTAAAATTAATTTTGGCAGGAAAAAAAAAAGGTCCTTTGACTATGAAGAGCTGAGCTGACAAAACTGCCCAATGCCTACAAGGAGGATGGTGTTATAGTGTTACCAAGCTGAGTCTATACATGGGCAGGCCATATGTTTTTATGTAATGATTCCTCAGATATTTCTAGAGTGAGGTAGTAACACGGCACCCTCCCTCCAGCAGCCAGCTCCTATAGGCTAGTGCGGTGCTGTCAGGCTGCCTGGGCCCCTGTGCTGCTGTTGCAGTGGGATGCTCCATTGCAGTTGCATGGCCGCCCACATTAGCATGCCTGTCAAGGTCAAATGGGATTCCCTCTCTCCTCTTTCTCCCTCTTTCACGCACAAGGCAGGTGCATTGTGGGATACTGTTGGAGAGGAATGAGAGAAAGGGGGGGTGCACAGCAGAAAGCTGAGGGGTCCATCCCTTTTTTTTAGTCAACTTAGAGGGCATCCATGCTGTGCAGGCTGGGTGGTGTGGTGAACCATTTTGAGTCAGATGTTCCCTGCTCCTGTTGGACAAATGAGGCAGCAGAGGCTTTTGCAGCGTCACTCCTAAATTTTTGTGAGATTTGGAAAATTGGGAGAAGGTCTGTGGTGAAATATGGCGTCACGTTTGAGCAGACAGTAGCAGACCCCACTTGATCCAAAATGGGGTAATGCTGTACATGGAGGCCCATGTAATTAGCATTAGTTAATAGGTGAAAAGGTCTTTTTAAGGTAGTGTAAGATGCTTATTAACATTAGTGTCTTAATAAGGCTGTACAAGGGTTAATAACAAGCCACATGAACACATTCATGAGCATGAGCTTGGCTGTAATGGAAGCTTTGTCATCATTGTCTATAACAAGTAAGTAACAGCTCCTTTCTAAAGCAATGTTACAAAGTAAAGATCAAAAGATTGCAGATTTTTTTAAGACTGACATAGTAATTACAGACATATAATAGGGAATACGCTGATAGCAGATTATCAGCTCAACAAACTGAACATCAAAACAATAAATGTCTGAATGAATAACTAAATAAATCAGGATTTGGACATCAGAGTTATGTAAAAACTGTCAGTGGGAACATTTTATTTGACTTTTTTGTGTTATTTCTTTCCCTTAGAGTCAGGGAGTCCAGTTGACAGGCCTGATATCAGCCATCAAATGTTATCGCAGCCAGCTTCTGCCAATACTGATAGTTTGTAAAATGTCCTGTCAGCGCCGATAAAAAGGTCAACGGGTCTCTATTGATCTCTTTTACAAAGTGCTTTACACAGCACAGAAAACAATAGAATAAAACAGATCATTTGCATCATAAAACAAAAAATAAAACAAAAATACAAAAATGGATGTGAATAAAATGATAATAAAATCAAAGTCAAAAGTGTAAGCTAACCAAAAACCCAATTAAGTTCTTTTTAATAATGCAATACAATACAAACTTACTTATTATGTCATTGCGAAACCTTTACTAAGCTTTTTGTTGCATTATTAAGATTAGTTCTGACTGTGTTATGGATTTATTAGCAGTGACCCTTATTAAGCCAATGAATATGAAGCAAAACTAATGTAAATCTGCATATTTATTAACTTATAGTGTTATCCAAAATAGTTAACAGTTCACCTAAAAGGCAAATGAGGAAACATGGGAAATTAGAAATCATTTGTCAAAGCTGATGTGTGGTTGAACAACATCTTATGAGCATTTGTAAAATCTTTATTTCTATATTTTTATTACTCGTTAACTAAAGCTTATTACAGCTCCGTAATAAAAGGCATTTCCCACAAGTGTTCCATTCACAGTTCACTTAAATAACAGTTTTAATCTGTGACTGAGGACACACAGAGCTAGTGCAGAACAAATCCTTTTTTCTTTCTTTATTTTTATTTTTTTTATTATTTCTTATTATCTAACTCACCTTAATGGAAGCATAATCCAGCCTCATTTCTCTCAAAGGGACAGTTCACTTCGATGATATTTTTCACTATTAATTTCTGAGAAAAGATGTGAAAATCAGGCGTCATTTGTCCGAGTTCGTGTGTGGTTAAAGCTCATGGTTAATTATACATGACCACTCTCCGTCTCTTTTACTCATTATGTGCCTTTTCTGTTCTATTTCTGTTTTATCTCATTTCCTCCAGCCCTTATCCTGTTGTTCTACTTGATTTTCTACTGTTTCTTGGCTGGTATGTTCGCCCTGACCATGTGGGTGATGCTGCTCACTCTGGATGACTATGTGCCGAGGTACAGAGACCGGGTCCCCCATCCAGGTTAGTGTCTGTCAACAAACAGACAAACAGAGGAGAACCCAACGGTGGGCTTTGGGATAACTGGAAGCATTTCTCGTTCCAGTATTCATTATTCATACATCCACGAATGAGATGCTGTCACAATAATGTGCAACATTATAGCTGCTTTCTGTATCGACCTGTTTGTATTTTCTTCCTGTGTGAGTCCAGCAGTGGAGCTTGTTTGATGCATTACACAGGTTTTGTTGTAATTTAACCCAGGTCAGTGGGCTTTCATTGTGCTTCTTCTTTATGTTTACTATGCTTTACATCTTTGTTACAGGATTGGTGATCCGTCCAAATTCTATGGAAATCTTATTCAACAAATCTGATCCACTCAAGTATTCAACGTATGTCCAACACCTGGAGTCCTTCCTGAAAAGTAAGTGCACTTGTATATTGGAATAGACTGAAAGCCAGAAGTAATGAAGTGAATTCCACTCTTCTCCTCCTCATCTTTTTCCACTGATTCATGCTGTGTATCTGAATACTCTCTCCGCTTCCTTCCTCTCTCTGATTTGATAATCCCTGTCTCCCTCAGGATATAATGATACAGAGCAGGAGAAGAACGAGGACTGCCCCCAAGGAGAGTACTTTCTGCAGGACGACAGCGAGGACATGACAAAGAAAGCTTGTCGTTTCAAGAGGGGCACCCTGAGTCTCTGCTCCGGCCTTTCAGACACCTTCTTTGGTTATTCTGAGGGAAAACCATGTGTGCTGCTGAAAATGAATAGGGTAACATGCACTTTTATGTCCAGAGGTTTTGTCTGTCTTGTGGTACTAAAAAAATCACTCGGCGGAGAAAAATGAAACCCACATTGAACTGTTGTGGTGTCTGTAGACATCTGATGTGTTGTGGTTCCATCAAGCCTTTTGCATTTTCACAATTAAGATGACCAAGTAGATAAACGTATATATAGATTTTTCTCTGCATATGATATAGGAGATAACAAAGTACATCACATCAAATCTAATTAAGATGAGGACTATTAATTTATATGATAAACTGGGCTAAAATTACAGAACACACTATTTCCTGTTTGCAATTAAACTTCATTTAAATAACCATATAACATTTTAAAACAAAGTTCCATTTTAAGACTGAGGATTTGATTGATTCTCATAGAGGTCTTGAAGATTTTCAGTTCCAAAGGGTTGCAGTCATATACTTTTTGGGTGTTTTCAGCCAAGATAAGTGTGTGATTTAACGATACTTCTTGACAAATTAAGAACTGTCACCTTTAATCCCTCCCCCTCTCAGTTGTTTTTTTTGTCCTCTGAGTCTCCTTCTAATCTCTCTTCATGTTCAGTCTGTGACAAAACCCCAAAATAAGACAAATTTCATTAATTCATCTCTTTTTTTATGCTTGGAAACATGGTGCATACATTCTCAAACTGCCTTCTTCTAGCCACATTCCAGATGCAGATACACTGAGATATCGTCACTAATCTGCATTTACGTATGAATAATATAAACCCACATAAGGAAATGAGGAGATAAAATTAATGAAATAAAGAGACACAAGATAAATCTCAATCTAAGAATGTTATGTTGTATTATATAAAAGATTTTTCATACAATGATTTATTTGTGGTCTTTTTGATAAAATGAACATTTCTGTGTGTCCCTGAGACAAAATGGGAATAAATAACTTTGGTCTTTGCATCAGTTATGGGTCAAATTAAAAAAAAATAAATAAAATTAATTTAATTTTATTTCATTTCATTTTATTTTATTTTGTGGGCCCAGGCTTTCACAACCTGCATTTCTGTGTTTGCAGATCATTGGGCTCAAGCCTCATGGAAATCCTTACATCAACTGTACAGTCAAGGTAATCTTTTATCCCCAAATTATGCATGTGATGTTGGCTTGTACGTGTATTGTATGTATTATTCATTTTTCATGAAAACCAGCGATGACCATAACAGTCTTATCAATATTTTTTGTTGATCTTTCTTCATCTTTTCCTTTTGTTTGTCTTTTTTGTGTCCGGTTTCTTTCTGCATGCTGTCACTGATGGTTTTAGGGTAAGATAATAATACAAATTATCAGGATTAGACCAGCAGGCATGTTAACACTTTGTATTATGTAATATGTTAATTTATTGTAATTTATTTGACAGGAACAACATATGCAGACATTGTTCCTTTTAAATAAAATGCAATATATATAGGTATTGTTGACGTTGTTCCTGGTTATTAAGCTTTTAAGAGACAAGACTGATGTATAGATGAGGAGACTAAAAGCCTGGAAAACAACCATAAGAACTACCAGTAAACATAAACTCCAACACAAGTCAAGAGACGAACAATAAGACAGACATGAACACTCAAATGTTCTGATGCAGTCTCCTATAAATGCACACTAATGCCATTTCAAGTCATTTGTTGAGTTCAGCTCAGTCCAGTCTTTGTCACAATCCCATATGGACAAAACAGAGTCAACAGCACATATCACACAGCAATCTTGATTACATAAAAGCACAAATGAATAACATGGATGGAAAAAATGCCAAAAAAGGGAACAAAACCTAATATGCATAATTTAGGCTGTAAAGGTACTTCTGCTGAGGACAACAGAATGTCATGTTGATGCTTCACTGAAATCTCTTCACTCACAACAGACACTCATCAGTTTTCCTTTCTTTCTTTGTCCTGTATTGTGATCATAATAATGTCTCACAAGTACTTTATCGGTGTTGAGCAGTAGCTAGTCGCATGAAATAGTGTTACATAATAAAATTATAAAATAAGTGCTCACAGAGTTGTCCCTGAATCACAGTTACTAAGCAAAATGCTGGTGACTGCATCTGAATATAATAACTTCTTAAACGTAGAATATAAGAGATGACCACGTCTTTCAATGCTGGAAATTCAACATTATTTTATTTTTTAATGTCCACATGAAATCAGATTTGATGCTTAAGTGGTTTTATTTGATATATCTTGTGGTGCATGTCATCTGTATATGATAAACTATGACCAAAAATTACTTAAACAGATTTGTTTTTGCCTGGAAATGTTTGATGACTCATCCTTCAATCTGGAGTGAATATGCATCCACTAAAATGTTTTACTGAATATTTATATCCTGTAGATGACAATGAACTGGGTTGTAGTTATGGGTTAAATTGGACCAATCAGAGAAGAATGAGCTTTTCCTGATTTTTTTTTATAGGAAATATGCAGAAGTAAATAGTGGTCAACTAGCATTTCATGGAGGCTTAAAATCAGAAAAGGGCTCTGACGTAACCATACTTTTTAATATAATAACAGGAATTTGCATTGACAACTGTCATGAAAATGCATTTCTTAGAAGATATAGGACATTTCTCTGATACATTTCAGATGTAACCCATAATTAGTTATATTTTGTGGTTTCAAGTAGTTACATTAGAAAATATGTGTAATTATAATGAATTAGAGTTACTGAGAAAAATATGTGATCTAGTTAACCCATAAAGACCAGTTCTACTTTCATGGCAGTTCCCAAAGAAATTTAGCTCTCCATGTAACCTTTCTTAAGTGATTTGTCACCATTTATTATAATATTGAACATCAAATTTTCTCTGTATTTTGGATTTTTCAGTGAAAATCAGGTATTTTCCTATATTTAATGTACTGATCTTGTAGATGTTCATATAAATTCAAATTAAAGTTGAGGGTTATTATGTCAGAAACAGAGAAAACTGAAGAAAATGTGACTTTTTCAATATAAAGACAAATGTGTCCATCCACTGTCATTCATCAAACTACATGTAACACATGTAACACACTTCGTGTTACTGTGAATCAGTGTTGCAGAGGATGACGCTGTTTCAAACAAACTGCATTTTACCTGAGTTATTTACATCAGTTGATAGGATTAGCAGTTATTAAACATTTTAGATCAGTAGATGGTTCTGGTTGCCAGTGAATGTTTGGGTCTTTGATGGTTAAAGTTACAGCTAGTAAGTAGCATATAACAACTGAGTTTGACTTTCAGTGCAAGAAAATAATGTCCAAAATCAGAAATGTTATAAAATTACTGGTTGATGTGATCACGAATTTTCAGCTTTAAGTTAAACATTATTTTGGTAACATTTGTAAAATACAGTACTTTTCAAATGAAAAAATGGTAACTAGTAATCTGTAGCTGATTACATTAAAAAGTAATCTGCTTGTTTGTTTGGTGCCAAATTTACATCCAGCTTTTCTTCTTTACAGAAAACAGACAATCCAGTCATGATGAGCTATTACCCCAGTGATGGACGTATTGACAAGATGTATTTCCCTTACTACGGCAAGAAAGCCCATGTAAGTATTAAGCTCCAGTCAGATCACGTGTGTTGATGCCTTCACGCTAGTGTTGTATTGACAAGCGGTGGTCGTCTGCAGGAGAATTACGTGCAACCTCTGGTGGCTGTGAAGCTGCTCCTGACCAAGGAAGACTACAACAAGGAGCTGTCGGTGGAATGCAGGGTAGAGGGCTCCGACCTGCGCAACAACGACGAACGGGACAAGTACCTGGGCCGCGTCAGCTTCAAGGTGAAGGTGGTGGAGTAAAACAAGAAGCCGGGCCGGATGAGGACGCGATGCAGAGGCTGCCCACGTCGCTAAGGATTTATATATTTAAGCTAAAAAAGAAAGGGAGTGTCATATACGTCACAAAGGCAGCATTTAGTTGGGATGCAGATTAGTTTGGCCTCCTGGTGGAGATCGAATGTTGCTTTGCTGACATTTTTGACCCTTCTTTCCTTTAAGCTGCCGACCTCCTTAAAGATCCCGACCCGACGACTCCATCCATCCGTCCGTCCGTTCATTCACTCACCCTTTGCACTGCTCATTCCTCACTCAGTTATTATTATTTTTTTTTTAGTACCAGTGTAATTAGAAAACTTACAGCCATGACAAGCAAGCCATTTAAAGCTGTTGTGTTATTGCTCAGACATCTTTTTTTTTTTGTTACGTTTTGTGGGTTTTTCTTTTTAGCTCTTCCTCCTGTCAGGAAGCGTTTTTATCTCATCAAACAGAATGAACGACTGTATTATTGCTGATATCGAAAGGATTTTTATCTTGCTGTATAGTATAATTGAGAAAGTAGAACATCTCCGCCACATTTCCAGAGTATTATCACACATTATCACAAAGACTTCATAGGAAACGTATCTTGATAATCAAGTATAGCCACTGTATCCCTGTATATGAAATGCCAATTACAAAGTCCCTTTCTACATATAAATACATTGTGATCCTGACCATATTTAGGGAATTATAGATAGATCTTTGTGTTGTGGTCTGCGTAGCCACAGCCCAGTCTTGTGCTGTCTGTCTGTCTGCATGTCCGTCTGTCTGTCCGTCTGTCTGCCCGTCTTCCTGTTTACTCACCTCTCCACTGCAATAGCCAACATGTGGGTGATTTCTCCAGGACTAGATCTGCTGCTGCGTATATATATTTAAGGTGGGCTGAGGCAACACACACAGAGAAAGAAGGTACAGTGTAAATTGCTTTTAGGCGGAGAGGCGCTGGAAAAAAAAAATCACTGTAACTATGTACTGTATATCTTTATGTGATCTGTATATCTATCTGGGTCTCAAAGATTGTTTGTTAGTTTTCTCTCTTCTTCAGCCTGTTGATCTGATTGTCTGCCAATCTATTACTCTTCAATGTATATATATACACTATCTACCATATTTACTTAATTCACACTGTATTTTTGTCACAAAACACAATGTCTGTGCACTGTAAAGAAATAATTTAAGCAAAGATTTACAGGAAATTATCTTATTCAAAGCTATGTTTACACAGTCTTAAAAGGACCCCGCATTTGAAAGAACAACTTGTAACATCTCTTCAGGGTGCCTTAAGACCTGATGAAATAAATTGTGGAATAAAAGTGATTTTGAAGAAAACAATGTCAGCCTCTTTTTTTAAGAGCTATCAAGCTTTAGAGGGATCATAGTTTGGACTTTGGCTTCACAAGTGCATGTGTACTTTTACTTTTTCAGTTTTAGGTTTTTTTAGGTATTATTTGGAAAACTTTGATTTACAGAAAGTTAAAAAAAAAAAAAATTAAGGTGATTGAAAGCAAGATTTACAAAATTTATTGATTAAAGCTAATCTACTTCATAATTGAGCACTGTGACCTGTTAAAATTTAGGAGAAGTTAATTTTTAGACTTAATTCTATTTTGATTCTGTCATAGTTATTTAGATTTGAACACATTCTTAATTCTATTTCATTCTAAGTAATGTTTGCAGAGGAATCTGCACGAATCTTATTGAGTGATTAACCTGGTATTACATGTTTAGAATTTTTTTTTTTTTTTTTTTTACTATTAAGACAAAGGCTGTATTCTAAGTCAACAGTGTACACCATTATAGACAAAATAATCATCTAATGCCGTAGTGGATGTGAGTGATTTTTTTTTTTTTTTTAAATCATTGTAACATAAATGTGCTGCCACATGAGGGAGCCAGAAACAAGTGAGACTGGCTCATGACCAAAATGTGGCATAAACATGGTGCCGTAGGAAGGACAAAAGGTCAAAAGAGACCCCTGAGCCATTTAATATCCCATATTTTTGGCTTCTTGTGGATTTCTTTGCAGATCAGTTTCATACAATATCAAGTAACAACTACTTACATATCATCATCCACAAATAGAGTGGATATTTTACACCAATCACTGTATTCATAGTGTCTGGTCTTGAATTACATGAAGTCCATATGTTTAAAGTCAGTACTGAGGGTCTGATCACACCTGTCTGCTCTAATTTCACAGGAACTCCTTTCATTTATTCCCACAGAGCCCGAGGCAGCAGCTCCGTCCTTCAAAGTCAGCAGCAGCCAGGTCCCAGGTCCCAGGTCCCAGCTCTGTGTCAGATAATCTCTTAGGGTTTAGTGGGAGCAAGAAACCACATAAGTGTCTTCTAAGCTCTGGCCGTCCTTGATTAGCCTGCTGCAAACAAACTGTAGTAAATGGAACGAAAGGAGAATCAGTCCATAGTAGTTCAGTTTGATAAGAAATTAAAGAATGAATTAAAATATAGTCTGACCTAATCACGCTAAAACAGCTGTACTTTTATCCAAGAACTGTCACAAGTGTTTGTACATCTAATTTCCAGTCTAAATGACATAGCCTGCTGCTAGTAGTAACTTCAAAATAGCAGTAATTTCCTGTTTTTCCTTGTTTTGTGGTAGTCTGCTAACAGCTAACGGCTAATGGCTAATAGCTAACTAGCACATGTTTTCTTTTTAGCTCATTCTTACCTTGTAAATACTCAAAACATGAATCCCAGAATGCTTTATAGTAAAACTGCCATGAATAAAAGTTGATAGTGACCACAATTCACAACAGCTCTGACTTCCTGTTAAATTGTTGGATTAATTTAACAGTAATATGAAATTAACCATTTTTTATACTAGTCTGACAACAGCTACCAGCTATGAGCAAACTAGCTTCTATTTTCTTTTTAATGTTTACCCTCTAAATACACAAACTATAAGTATCAGGCTGTTCGTAAAAATATAAATATAAGTTGATAGTAACTACAATTCTATACTGCAGTGACTTCCAGTGGCATTCTTTGGTTAGTTTAACAGTATTGTGCAGTTTGCTTTTTTATGCTAGTTTGCTAGTGACTGTGGACTAACTAATTAGATCATGTTTTCTTTTTTATTCTTACCCAGTATATAGACAAAACATCTTTTCCAAACTGCTTTATAACGAAACTATGATAAAAAGAAGCAGTGAACCTTATGGGATTAACACACTAACTCAATGGAGCGTGTGAACTTTTGTTACAACCTGTTAAATAGTCTTGGGATATAGTTAATTATCTTTACTCAAGTAGCTACTGTACAACTTTGAGTTACTTCATTTCAGTATTTACTGTAGGCCCTAAGGTATTTATATTTTCTGCTACTTTATACTACGATAATACAATATTTTCATTGTTGTTTTTTCTCCACATTTGTCTGACAGCTTTAATATTTTTAGTAGTTTTTCAGTATCTTCATGTCCAATGAAAACCATGTCTCTTAAATATGTCATTTGTGATAAACTGCAGAATGATGTGCTCCCTCATGAAAATACTCTCCCACTCAGAAAATACATTATTTTCACAGGACAGTGACGATAGAAAGATATGATAATCCATGATAATTAAAACTACCAACATTATACAAAGTAGTTAAAATTTTTACAGCATTTAACATCTAAAGCAGCAAAATGCAACATGCACAGTAATGATGCAGTAAAATAAATCCAAAATCATATATAATAGTAAAACATTGTTAAGGACCATTCTTATGTAAAGGATGTGAATAATCTTCCGCCACTGTTTTTAGTTAATATAATCCATCCATCCATCTATTTTCTGAGCCCGCTTTATCCTCACTAGGGTCACGGGGGTCGCTTGAGCCTATCCCAGCTACTTAAGGGCGAAGGTGGGGTACACCCTGGACATGTCGCCAGTACATCGCAGGGCTGAACATATAGAGACAAACAAACACACTCACATTCACA
>JAPQRP010000011.1:11782955-11817107 GCA_037367295.1 Apogon hyalosoma | reverse complement strand
GACACGGGGAGAACATGCAAACTCCACACAGAAAGGTCCCACCGACTGGTGTTGGAATCGAACCCAGAACCTTCTTGTTGTGAGGCACGAGTGCTACCCACTGCACCACCGTGCCGCCCCTTAGTTAATATAATATTTAATATTATTTTTAAAAAACCAAAGTACTTCTTCAAAACTGGATCTTAATTGAAATCATGTTTATAATTGCAGCTTACAAAAGAAACTGAATGTTAAAATGTGTTGGAATAACATGTCTGGCTCAGCCTTAGCTGCTGCCTTCTGCTCGAACTCATCACTTTGCAGTTATCCTGAGATGCTTCAGAACCTGAGGGATTTGAAGCTGAGTTAGGCTAAGAAGGCACAAGGATAACACTGGTTATCGCCTTATCAGCTAAGACTTGAACTCTGCTGAAAATTTGCACAGCCTGGTTGTAGTCAGCATCCTGACAGGGACTAATGCAGCCGATATTTTTAGGTTTTACTCCTGAGTCCTCAGCAGCACTTTCCCTGTAGTTATATATAGCTTTGAGAACATGTGTAACATGACACAATTTGGTGTGTGCTCAGATGCTGGGGGTAGAAGCTAGAGGATGAACAAGCTACATCTAAAATCACAAAAAAAGACACAGGTTTTAAAAGAAATTATTTTAATTGATTCAAATGATTGAAGATTCAAGGAAATTCTGCTTTACATCTGCCATTCCTATATCATATAGCACTTCTTCTCATGTTATATTTACATTTACATATATATATATATTATAGCACATTGTTACATTAACTGTAAAAACTGCACAAGCTCTTGAATTTTAAAAGCTTTTTAGCAAATGATTACCCTGAGACAAGAATAACATTTCCTTAACTAACCCAGGTCTCTACTGTTTTTAGGATCTGGCTAGGTTGAGTTATTTACACTTACCTCAAACTAAAAAAAAAAAAAGCCCTAAATTACAACACGTTTTAGGGCTTAAACAGGGCGATCTGCACATTTCTTGTTCATATATTTATTGCCCAACTCCTCTAAATGTTTCTCCTTCATATACAGCAATTACCTGCTGTTCCTGAACTTGTCTGTCCCTCAGCATTCCAGGGCTATGGAGTCTCCACAGCTCATTATTAAACAGAGGCTCATAGCACCAACAGTAGAGGACTCAGAGAAGAGGTGCTCAGTAGTCTTCAGTTATTAACTAAAACCTACATTTTAAAACTCTCATTCCTCTTTCTCATTGTCTCTGTGCATAGATATGGAATATTTTTCTTTATGTACAATACATACAACATGCTTCTTAGTTCAGTTTTTATAAAACTAAAATTAATAGGGAACTATCTGGGTGTAAATTCTGAGGTTGAAAGTCGACGTATGTAACATTTAAAACTAAAACTGTCTTCCACATGTGGTTTAAAAGCACTTTTCAATAAAGAAACTGTGAGACCTTATGCTGGCATCCATATTAGTATGCTACAAAATCCACTAAAAGACAGAACTGTTTCAAGGTCAATGACACAAATCAAATTACTTCCCCTGAGTTTACTTCTGAGTTTAACTTTCACTGCAGCCTTCTCTTAGACAAGTTGTTTTTTGACAGTTTCTGTATAAACTAATATATTTCTGGCATGGAAACAAGCCTACATAATTGATTACATTAATAAAACTGCAAAAGAAAATGTGAACCAGACAGATGATGTTCAAAGACATTATCTTGTTCTTCAAAAGTTACTGAACTGTTCCCCAAAGCTGTAAACCACAAGTATCCTCACAAGATGCTCAACATATCACCAAGAAAGATGTTCATTCCCACCTCTTGTGTAAAACATTCTTCTTTTCAAACATTAGTGTGCATCTGACTGAGATTTTGGACTACTGTTTGTGTTTGGGATGTCAAACTTTTGGCTGCTCACAGGATTATGCATGTGCCAGACTTCTTTTCATCATCCATAGGTCCTCCGCCCTCTTTCCTGTTGGGATCACTGAGCTCATCAAACAGTCCGGTTTCAATCATCTCTGCCTGCCACTGGATGGGCACAGCGCCGGTGCTAAACTCCTTGAAGAACTTGTCGTCATTGGCATCAAATACAATGCCCTTGATCTCGGAGAACTCAGCAATGTCGCCGGTGTCCTTGGCGTAGACAACATTTGGTTTGGGCACCCATGGGGGAGGCACAAGGCCAGCCTCCAGACGGGGGAAGTTGATGGTCTTGAACCACTCGTGTTTCCTGGGATCTTCCATGTTGTTCCTAAAGAAAGTTGAAAAGATGCTTTGTGATGTTTATGATATTAATGAACATTAGATGATAAGTTGGGCTGGGGCTCCCTCCATGGGTCATGTGATATGTATGTATTTTTATTCATAGAGCTATTAATAGTTATTAAATCCCTGTACTACCTTTCAAATCTCATCACTCTACTGACTGGATCTGCTCTAAATACAGCAATTCATGGAACAAAATAAAGAAGCTACTCAAATTAATACAGTTTGGGCCATTTTGGAATTTGACCTAAAACTTTATGACCTCTTTAGTAATTATTTTACCTGAGTGTATTTTATTTTATACACTGTTGTCCATAAAGTTGGAATGATGCTATTTTTAGACTGTTTCCTCTTTTTATTCCTATTTATACACATCAGTAATCACCTTTGACCAGGTTCAGTGATTACATACTGAGTCCCAGTGACACTTTATCTATCAAGAATAAATCACATAACAATTATTTCATGAGAAGAGGTAAAAATATGTTATTCCAACTTGTGGGTAACAGTGTATTTTACTGAAAAATCTACCTGACTAACTATATCTTATTTAAATTCTTATTTATACTTTAGGTATATTGATTTATCTAGCTAAATGTGTTTATTCCGAATTTTAAGATCTTACTTTATGTGTTAAATTCTATTTTATTTTACAGTTACCGTAGTATGGTAGTAAATCAAATTTCCTTTGTATATCACTCTTTTAGCCTTTTTTTTGTTCTCAAAATTACTGGACGTTATTGTAAAAAAGGACCATCAGTCAGTGATCTCTCATATATACAGGGTGACAGATGGATTGATTCATTTGCATTACAATTGATTGAAGTCTACATACAAACATTGTTTGCTTATTGTTTTAAAGAAGAAGTAGGTCTTACTTCATGCCCAGACGTTCATCGATCTTCTTCTTGAGGAACTGCTGGATGATGTCTTTTGTCATGGCATCAAAGCACCTGTGTTCCCACTTGGGTTCCTCGTTCAGGATACGACGCTGAACCTCGTCCTTCTCCACCTTCTGCTTCTGGCTCTCAGGGCCTTTGAAAGGTGTGTAACCTGCCACCATCTCATAGATACTGCACCCCAAGGCCCACCAGTCCACTGATGTCCTATAGGGGGTTTTGTTCAGGAGCTCCGGGGCCATATAGGCTCCGGTACCAGCCTGGAAAACAAGAGGAAGAGAAGAGGGAAGAGAAGAAGTTAATACTGGTATCATCGGTTAATACCCTGTTTACCTTTGACCAGTATGAAAGGGGGTTTATTTGATTAGAAACTCTGTTGCATTAATTTTTAAATCCCATTAAACTGTGACTGAACGTAAAAGCTCTATGAACTAACAAATTGTAAAAGTAGCTTGAAATGAATAAAGACTAAATTTGAGCCTTTCTTTAAACATGAGTTCAATTTACACTAAAAGAAATACTAAAACTTACACTTGGGGTGGTTGGTGGTAGTCCAAATGGCTGCTGTCTTAGATGGACTGAGCAAAATAATGAAGTTATTCAAAGATAGTTCAAGGACAGACTGAACCCAGTTGAGTTTTATGATTCTGCTGAATTCTTCATTCCTACTGCAGTTCAAGACCAATAAAGGAAATGTGGCACTATGACCAACCAGCCTGACAGGAAGCCTGGATTTCTTCTTATTTGAGTTAACAAGTGTCTCCGTCCACATTGATTAAGCTACACACAGTTCAGTTATGAATTGTGTAACATACATCTGAATAATATTATATCCAAATTTATTCAGTTTTAACAAATGCATTTACAATTGAGGGAAATTTACAGACAGTTGATTCTCAAAGAACAAGCATTTTGTGCTTTCGCTTCATCCGTAACCTTCCTCTTACAGCTTGCCTCTTCCACATCCCCTCCTCCTTCCCCGTTTGACCTTATAGTGCCTCGGACCAGGAGCTTAATCCTAATGCTAAGCCTACTACCTGTCAAAAGTCATGTGTGTCTACACACTGGCAGAGTTATCCAGTCACTTATATGAAGGATGATCATTTCTGAATTCTGTTTCACTGGCAGAGATACACAGCATCCAGATGAAACACAGCTTCGCCTCTAATGTATAATTAATGCACACACACTGCAAGCTGGCATCAAACTGAGAGATTAACCTTTACCAGATCAGATCTACTCTGAAGATGTAGGCTTAATATTTAAGACTGATGTATATTCATTTCATATGAAAATTGCATCTGTTTGAATAATGTAATAAATATAATGTAACGCATATTTATCAGTCAAGATGGATTCACTGGTAAAATATATATAAACCAGGTTATTACGTTTTTAAAACCCAATAAGTTTAGTACCATTACAATGATTTCATTACTATTTGTTGCATTTAAGTTTGACCAACAATTTGACAAGTCTGTTTATGTTAAAACTGTAAATGGATGGAAATTTTATACGCATGTAGTCTGTGGCAGGGTGTGCTTAAGTAATTTATCACAGTGACAAATACAATTTAACAAGCTTTCTATTCCTCTCTTTGCCTCACTAATCTCTTTGCTTGTGACTTAACTCCTTGTCTTTTCTTAAAGCATGACACAAGTCGGTCATGTTGTGCTCATGGACCCCTCTGAGTGATTGGTGTTGACATGTCATAACAACTCCATTGACCACACTCAAGGAAGTCTGTATACAAATGTAATACGTAGAACCCTGTCACCCAGTAGTAAACCTATTATAGTCAATATTGTCCAGTACTGTTGAGAGGTTTTGTTTCTATCCTTTGTTTATCTATCAATATCAGTTCAATTTCATTAAAAAATGGAGAAAAAAAATAATCTCTGTAAGCTGTGGTCTGTAAAAGCTGAAAATGAATTCACAAGGTAATTCCATCAGTTAGTCAGATCATGTATTGACATTTTTTTGACTTGAAAGTCATATTGTTTGTAACATAACATGTCTAAAAATATTCAACACCATTTTACCTGGTTCTGTCAATCTAATCAGGGACAGACTTGTGTAATACCTGCTAAGAGGATTAGGGCACCAAAGCCAGCCCTGCCTGCAGGAGGTTAGCCCAGTCACTTTGACTGGCTGAGGAGCATCAGAGCACTGGATAATAAGCTTACTGGACTTTCATAGAGCTCAGAGCTTACTCTTTGCTACTGCAGGTAACTCTTGAGGACACCCTGCTACAAAAGTGTTAAACTCTTTCAGGTGAATACAGGTGATGTATAATGTGCCAATGGTAAACTAGAATTAAAACGTTTGGTTGTATCCAGTGTGTATCATAAATTATTTAATCTGACCTTTTATGATCACAGTGGTCAATTTAGTGACAACAAGTGATGATGAGTAATAATAATTTCTGGTAACAAATTTTAAATTGAGGTTCTATAAGGTGAATTGATCAGCCCTGTAGCCAGAGTCAAAAATATCTAGCTGTACTTTGTGGTTTCTTTAAGAGAAGGAGTATTACAGCATTTAATTTTTAGTATCATGAGACATCGCTGCAAGAGACCTCAAGAAACTCTCCCAATGTAATATATGTACAAAAATAATCAAATGATTGCAACCAAACTGCTGAAAAACCTTATTAAACGGGACATGCAATGCCTCTGCAGTCTCTAAGATCATCCCTACATAAATGGTGGCCTCTGAATGGCCAGGCCATAATCTTACCACTAAAGGATCAAATGAGTTATATAATGGATTCAGAGACCCTTCCTGCAAAGATCTTTAAGCAATCCAATAATCCTTGTTCGGATTTAAAGTAAAAACCCCATGAGATGTTTTTAACTTCTACTTCTGTTAAGATGACTTAGAGACACAATGTCAACTATCAAGTGTAAGTGTGTATGGGCTTAAACTTAGCCGATGTAAGAGATCTTGACTCAAAGGATGGCACACTGATCCCAATCAGCTCAGGGATTCCTTGCCTTTCCTTGGTTGTATAAGTTTCAACACTTGATTCAGCCAGACCCATCCTGATGTAAATGTTATTATGATGCTCATGATCACCAAGCATCCTTTGGAACACAACATGGAAAACATACATTTTCAACATTTCTTTGAGAAGTGACTAGACTTGCTCGTTTGAACAGAACTCACCATCTGAGTGACAGTCTTCCCTGGAGCCAGCTCTATGGCCAGACCCAAATCTGACAGTCGACACTGGCCTTGACTATCCAGCAACACATTCTCCGGCTTCATATCACGGTAAACGATATCCATTTGGTGCAGATGCAGGATGCCAGTGGTGATCTGTGCTGTGTAGTGGATGATACGCTTCATCTCGATGCCCTTGTCCACACCCTTGCCATCGTAGCCCATGTTGTAAATGTGGTACTTGAGGTCTCCTCCATTCATCAGGGTCATGACAAGGCACAGGTGGGTCTTGTTGTCATAAGCGTAGCCCAAGTTGACCAGAAACAGGCTGTTCACCTTCTCCAAGATCTTCTTTTCCAGCAGAGCCATTTTCTCACCACCCTTCTTCTTCAGTCGCTTTTTACACAACTTTTTACAGGCGTACATTTGGCCTGTGTTTTTCACCTGAACAGCACATACCTGGACAGAGACAGATCATTCTTTTAAAACCAGAGAGAAAGATTAGTCTTAACATTTTATTTTGTTAAATCAGAACTCCATTTTTCTATCTTGATTCATCCAAACCAAGCAGTATCCAGTCTATGCTGATAGGAAGACTAAACTCTTAGTCTGATTTCAAGACTCATATTTTCTGTTAACCCTGACACTACTCTACAGTCATTGCACTGATGGGACTAAAGGTAGCATTAAGAGGTCAACCTGACTAACCTTTGCCAGCTTTGTCTTGTCACCTCATTTACTACCCATCCAACTAATGTATTTACCCTGTCTCGATTACTCATTGTGTAATTCTTGTTGCACTCACATTACATGGACAGGGAGTGACATTTTTCCTAGTGGTGACATTTAATTGCAGGTTCAGTGGTAGCATCATGTCACTAAGCATCATGTTATGAGTCATGTTTAATCTAATATGGAGATGTACTCTTCTTATCGTGTGGTTTTTCCACATGCATCTGATATAAGCCCTTATTGGTGCTTGGTTATTGGTTGATGCTTAAGTTTCCATCCAGGCCAGTAGGGGAATACCTCATGGATCTATTTCCTGTCCTCTGTTTTCTTTTTCTAATCTAACCTAATCTAATCTATCTAATATAAATCAAAGTGTATCAGTAATGTTTTTTACAAACAAAATTTTGTCTGTTTTGTCTCTTTAATCACAGGCCTGACAACAAATAATTTGCTTCTTGAGGCCTCATTATCCTCAATTTTTTATTTATTTATTTATTTTTAATCAAGATCTGTTACAATAACTCTGCTAGTATCTTGTACTGTGAGATAAACATTGGAAGAAGAGTGCAGAGAAAACTGTCAGGGTTTCCAGCATTTGAAGCATCACTCTTTTTCTCTTCCTTTTCCCTCTCTCTTTAACCCCAACTGGTCAAGGCAGATGACCATCCTCCAGGAGTCTGGGTCTGCTCCAGGTTTCTGCCTGTTAAAAGGAAGTTTTTCCTCACCACTGTCACCAGTCACAAGTGTTTGCTCCTGGAGGATTCTGTTGGGTTTCCGTAAATTGGCTTCAGAGTCTGGTTTTGACCGGCTCTATATGTAAAGTGTCATGAGATAACTTTTGTTATGATTTAGCACCATATAAATAAAATTTGACTGATTGATTGATTGATTGACTGTTTTCTGCATTTGTCACTGTATAAAAAAGCTGTGATTTTATTCACTTAAACAAGAATGATTGTAGACGTCACATCTTCATGGTCACCTTGAAGCAAGGTATTGTAAATCCTGTGGGTTATGTAAGGTTTGATCTCCTGTGTAAGAAAATCCGTTCTTATGCTTCAAACCAAAGACTTCACTGTTTCTATTGAAGTTTCTCCTAAAAATGGAACAACGCTGCACTATGATACTTTATAATCACACTGCCATAACTGATACGTATTATCCGACTTTTTCTCTCACCGCATACAAAGAAATATACACATCTGAAAGTGGCAACACCACCTCCAGACAAGAAACAAGGAGAAACAGGAAATTACTTTATTTACGTTCACTTTTCTCTACTTTCTTAATGTGAATAGACATATACAAACATGTTAGAATGCTTACCTCTCCAAAACCTCCTTTGCCCAGAGTTCTGAACTCGTAGAAGTATTTGTCACTGATGGGCTGCTTCTCGAACTCTTTCCACTGAAGGAACTTATCAAAAAACGGGCTGGCCTGATACTCTGTAAAAGGTTTGCTTTTCAGAAATTCTCTTGTACCCTCTTGAACTTTGCCTTTCATCACTTCATCAAAGTTGGCATCTGTCACAGCCTTGCATTTCTCAGCAGCCTCCCCAGTGAGAAAGGTCAAGAAGCTCTTGGAACCAGCCTTGCAATAGTTGTTCATGATATCCTGGCGTTGCTTGTTTTTTGCTGCTCCTTCAGCCAGATCCCAGTCATAGAGGTCATCCAGGAAATCAGCAGCAAGCTTGAACTCAGGATTACTTGCAAGGAACTGACGGAAAATCTTTTTGCCAATCGGCTGCCTTTCACACAGAGATACATAGTCCTTATCAATAGAAGATCTTACTGCAGCACATTGCTCAGGCTTGGGCAGAGACAAGCTGCGACGACGCTTTTTCATCTCTTTGTCATCTCCACCCTGGGCCTTTAGGTAAGCCGTGTTGGCCACCAAGTTGTCCAGTCCCCCCATGTCACACATCTTAGTGGGTGATTGTAGTCTGTCCCCCCTAAGAGAATTGGTTCTTCAGTGGCTGCCCACAGGTTCTACCTAAGAACCGGTGCAGGGTCTCTCAGGATGCGCGTGTCAGTGTCACAGTGCTCAGAGCCAGCATGCAACTGAGCTCCTTAACCCAACCTACCTGCAAACCTAAGACACACTGACACACCCAGTAATTACTCATTTAGAATTAAATACCAGGGAGGGATTTTGGCTTAAAGGATCTTTGTGTGGTCTATTCAAAGATGCTGTGCACAGAAAGGGAATCGTAAGAGGGCTCTGTCCTAAGAGGCTTTCTAGTCCTCTATATTTATTCACCATGTTCAGTAGTCACTAACAGGGTTTCACTGACTCTGTTGACTGTGCATCTAATGGTGACAGTAAAAGACACAAAGGGGGGATAAGAGGACAAAGCTTGACAGTTCTGTGAAGACCCTGTGTAGATCATTGTCATCCCCACATTATGTAAGAGCAACATGGAAAACATTTTCACTTCATTAACATTTTGTCATTTTAAACAGTTTGAACCTAAAATAATTCCATGTGTTTTAATAAATTATTACATATTATAGTGGATATTAAAAATAAAAAAATAAATAAGGGCATTGCACTTTTAGCAGCTCCAGCTGCATTTTGAATAAACTGAATATTTCTTTCTTTTTTCTTTTTTGGAGGGGGGGTTCTGGTCTTTTTGAGTCATAAAACCATTCCAGAAGATTCTTGACTTTTGACATGAAATCCTTGAGTTTGGGTGTATTTATATGGTAAAAACCTGACTCTATTGCTGTTTTTATGTGATTATTAGATTTACATTTTGTCAGATTACACCATAATCTAGTGTTTTAACATATGGTCACTGCCTTATGTAATACTCTGACCCAGAGTCAACTCTGGTGAAGACACACTAGTGCTGAAACCTCAAAATGTTCCTTGAAAATCTGCTGTTCTCTAATCTGTGGCTGCTCAAAAATGCATGAAGTCCTGTGAGTACTGTTTGGATACAAACATTCCTTTAAGCATTTAGTCTCAAGTGCAAATTTTCAGAGGTATTTACAAAATGTACCAAAAGATTTGTCTGTTTGCTTACAGTGAAATCTCAAATACCGTTTTATAAGTACGGAATGGACAAATTTTACAAGGAGCAGATTTTTAGTAAAACCATTTAAAAGTATTTACATTCTAAGTCTAATAATAAAACAGTGCTAAAATTGTTTTATTCAAATTTTGTTTTACCTTTGAAAAAACAGTTACACATCTTCCTGTCATCTTCCTGCTTTCCAGTGTCATCTCATCTTATTACAAATGAATGCATCACATAGTTTCCCATGTAAGTACATTGTTTGTCAAAATGTCATTACCATTGTTGTAACACTTAAAACCGTCAGTGTTGTCACTGTAGCTACGGTGATGAGGGCTAATTTAATGCTGTAAACCTTAGATAATATTAGCAAATCCTTTCTCAAATGGTCTCAAGCTGGCAGTGGCCTGTGCAAGATCAACGGCTTTGCTGGTCATCAGAAAGCTCCAGACCTTTGGACTTAGAAAATGTGAGGCAGACGCCCACACTGAACAACACTGTCACAGCAGGTACTTCTAGAGTGGGTAAAACTTTTTTTTTGTTTTGTTTTGTTTTGTTTTTTAAATTAATTTTTAACTTGTGTTTTAACTAATATTTCCTTAATGAGCAGAAATAGGTTTTGTACATTCAACAGAATCACAGCTATGTCCTAAGACTCACCATCACCATCAGTTTAACCACAATCACACATGGCAATGATCATATAAAGAATTCAGCTTCTGTGAAAGAACTGATGAAACCTCTTAAATATGCCAAGTGTTCTTATAATTTTGGCCACCACTATTATAGCTAAATATATATATAAATCAAATGGCTAAATTTAGAAACTTGTAAACAAAAAGAGTTATTTAAGACAGACTTAATCTTCCTAAATTGAGAGGTTGTGCCAGTGCTCTCACTCTTAAGTGAAAAAAAAAATCTTGCTCCTCTAGGATTTTCTGCAAACTATTGTTTAGTTTCTTACTAATTAAATGTAGTTCAGTGTTAAGTGGACAATGAGTGAGATTACAGTTCTAATGAAAAGCAGGCCTGACAAGATTATTTTTTCCTGGAAGAAAAAATAGATAAATTTCCCAGAAACTATGCTTTTTTTAACTTCTTGAAGTTCCTTTTTTGCATGGGCCTTTTGCCATAAATATCAAATATGTCAAGTGTCAAACATGAGGTAAATGGATAATGGTGTCAGTAAAGCACTTAAGCCTCCTGAGGGGATGAAAGATGCCAGAGGTTGTGTCTTTCACCGGGTCGGGGGAGGTTGGGTCTGCATTCTCTAAACGTTTATTCTACAAAGAAGATCCTGTTCAGACATTTAATGGAAACACACACTGCACCCATGACCAATAAATGCCTACAGTCTAAAAACGTGTGCTGCATGGGCCACAGAAAACATATACATATGACCTTTGACAGGCCTGCACTCTCAGCCTTAGGGATTAGACTGGATGGACTGAAGAGTAAAGGTTAAGATGAGCACTGTCCACGACGGGGTGCCTATGTGGTCTGACACCATCCTCTTATGGCGTCTCTCAAGCTTCCAGCAGAAAAAGGTACAGGACAGAAGGTGTTCGGCAAATAGACCTTTGGTAGGATCTCAGGTTCGTTTGGGGGAGGAATGAGGTGAATTGAAAAATGTCAGAAAACGGTGAAAAAATTCCAGCTCTAGTTTGGTCAATGACCCAAAGATACCAAATTATAGCAGGAAAGGAAGCAGAAAATATTCCAATTTAAGAGGGAGTATTTTGAAGTGAATAAGTGAACATCAAAATAGTTGTCAATTAATTTAATGGATGACATTTAGGCTTAACTAATGATCACTTGTTGCGGGTCTAAATTAAATAGACATAGAGTTAATTATAAAATCTGATGCATCTAGTCCTAGGTTTGGTATATACAATCTTTTTTTTTTTTTTTTTTTTTTTTATATTTTGTCCTACATGCAGTTTACTGTCTCATTGTGTCATAATGTATTAATGCTAGTTTTCACATAATTTAAATCATACATAGCACTTGTGCTGAAGCCAAATTATCCAGCAGGGACAATTAAATACATCTGCTCTTTAAAAAGATTTGAGGAGAGAACTAGTATAACAACTAATCTTTAAGTGAAGTGTCAGTTTAAGGTGATACAGAGCAGGCCAGTAGCACAGGTGGCTGCCACTCATGTCAGACAAATCTGTCCTCAGTCTCAACTTCTCAAAACACCATTGAAAACCATCTGTGGTTCAATCATCCATACAACCCACTGCTGAGGAGTAGTCTGAATACTCTGGTTTTGTTTTTTCCTCATATCAGTATTTCTCAAGCATTATTTGTGAATATATTTCATTATAAAACTCAGATGTATGATTATAAAAATATATAGCAAGCAAGTCAAAACCAGCCTACCAAAGGGTCAAATCTGGCCTGTGGGATAAATTTGTGAAATGTAAAAAATTACACTGTGACATTAACAGTCAAGAGTGTAAAAATCATTTAATTCAGGTTAGTTCAATCAAGTAGGTCAGACTGGTAAATATTATCGGAATAATCTATTAATAATGACAACTACAGATTTTTCTCTTTGTTTAAGTGCAAAAAAGTAAAATTACATGAAAATTTTTACATTTACAAACCATTCTTTTACAAAAAATGTGAATAATATAAACAAATATGAACAAATTGAAATGTCTTAAGAGAAGTAAGTGCAATTTTACCAATATTCTGCCTGTTACTAAATGATTTGTGTCTTTGTAGATCCATGGTGATCTGTAAGATGTAATGTGTAAATGATAAACTAAGGCATAATATTGTTAAAACGACATTAATTTTTCTTAAGAAATTCCAGATTGTCCATGATTGGTCATGTTATTGACATTTTTTTTAACGGATAGTTTGTAGACGTAAAACATTTTTATAATCTAATTTTATTTTTTCACTCTAGAACACAGAGAAAAGTTTGGAGTTGACATTTATAGATTATTATGTTATTATTTTACTGGTCCTGTCCACTTGAGATCATATTGGGGTGTCTGTGACCCCTGAACTAAAATGAGATGGACTCCCCTGTTCTAACATGACACTCAGCGAAGCATCGCTGAGTAGAAGACAGGACGTACTCACATTGTCAGGATGCTTTGGTCTGGTGCAGTGGCAGCCAGTGTCCACTACAGGACAGTCTGTCCTGTCTCCAACAATGAAATGTCAATCAAACTGTTACCTGCGTCTGAAAGAATATAGAGTTCATTTATAGTATTACAAAGTTGGCATTATTTAATTATAGGTATTAATCACTTCACTCTCATTATACATGTTCAACTGATAATATTAAACAGAGGTGCAGCTGCTTTTACAACTAGGAACAAATTGTAAAAAGATGCTAAATTCTCATATTCATCCATAGGGTAGTTTTAATCTTGAATTCTGTCATATTTTATATCTATTTGTTGTTGTTGATTCATTAGTTGTGTATTTTAAGAACTTCTATTTATTCTTAAGGATTTGTTAGATTAAGGAGCTGGCCTTTATCATTTTCATTGTGTATATTATTGTTTTTTTGCCATTAGGTTACACTGAAAATGAGGACTTAATATATATTCTGAGCTTGAACAAGAACTGTATAAATGAATGGTAACAATTATAAGTCCTGGTGTATCTTTTATTAGTCATATTAATATATTAATAAACACCACAAAGAACACTTTGTAGGATTTACAGTAGGACAACTTTTAACAAAAACAATTCACATTTTGACAACAAAATAAAACACATTCAGATCACTAGTATGTCCCATTTTAGCATGAGGAATCATTAAGACTAAAGGCTTATGCAATAAATTTGGCAAAAGGTTTAAGTCAGTGTATTTGTGGCTCTGCAGGGCACACTCTGCTCTGAACTGCTGCTGTTACTTCACAGTTTTTTACATCCTCCAATAAATGCTCAGGCATGTTGCAGCCAGCGCCACACTCTGAGTCAGTGTTTGGGTCGGGGTAGATATCAGGGTTCACATCAGGGTGAGATTCCTCATCACTGTCATCCCTCGTCTCTGGGGTTCCTTCAGGACACTCCTCTGCCTTTCTATCTGGGTCCCAGACCTGTCGCTCCATTTGTTCCTTCTTCTTCATTTTCCAGCGATTAATTTGCTTCTGCAGTTGTAGTTTGTTGGTGAAGAAGATAAGACGCCAGCCCACCTCCAGAGCCAGAGACGACACCTCAGATGAAACCGTGTTACACCGCTGACGCACTGCAGTCTCCCAGAATCCCTCTGACCCACACAACTGAAGACATAAATATAATGATCATTTAAATTATATCTGATCATACAGTATATTTTATTTACAAGACCTGATATTGTTAGTATAGTTTACAGTTTATCAAAGGAAGACCCTTCATTTAACAGTGGTGGGAAATACCAGTGTACTTTTAATGCTGTAACTAAGTAATTACAAATGTACCATACATGTACTTAAGCATTTACATTTTATTAGTCAGAATTATCCCAGTTAGTCCCCAGTGGACTATTTCAACAAGTATCGCTTTTAAGATTTATGGGAACTCTTGTTAACTTTATAGCTTTTCCAAATTATACAAATTTCTAAATGTGCCAATTGATGTGAAATTATATAGTTTTTAATCCTACCCCCCTCACCACTAAATAAACTCTTTAAAACACTCTTGGATTCACAGGAAAATGCATTATTGCAAAGCTGAAAAAACTCTGCAAACATATGAGGCATTGTAAAATATAATAAAGTTTGGCTGAGCTCAGCCTTAAACATCTACAGCTTTAAAATACAACATGCATATTCATCAGCCCTTTTAATTTTAATTTAAGATTAACTGCCTAAAATACAGCACAATGTAATGTATTCAGGGTAGTGTCTCTTTTTCCCTGTTTGACTCCTCTTTGCTCCTCACCTGCCTGAACCTGCGTGAAGTTCGTCCGAGCTGACCCACATCCTCCAGCTCGAGATAATTTATAATCCGCAGAAGTAAAGAGTCAGACAGGCGCTCCAGATAATCATAGTGGCCTTGGCACAAGGCTTTGGCAAACTGCCAAACCTTTTGCCCAAAAACCATCTTGACCTCACCTGAGAAGAAGCCAAGTATTATAAAAGCATTCAGTTTGTTTTCAATAAGCAAGGAATAAAGAGTTAAAAGTGCATGAGGAGCCAGCATTTCACTACAAACATCTATGCAAGATGTTAAATTAGAGCAGTGTTTCTCAACCTTTTTTGAACAAACGCCCACTAACGGCATCAGGAGTCTCCTGCCGCCCCCCTGTCTCCGAAAAAAAATTGTGACGGGGGTGTATGTTCTTCTTTAAATGACACAAATGACCTGTTTGCAGAGGACATGGTGGGTTATATAGCTCAGTAGGTAAAGCCCGCCTCACCTCATCATTGGCCACCTCATGCCCCCCAAAAACAAACTTGCGTTTGGGGGGGAGGTGTAAAGACCAGGTGGGAGTATGTGAGTATGTGTCTCTATTATAACTCAGACGTGGGCTCCTTACATTAGGAGGGGTGTGAGCGATGTATAATGCTGTAATGTACAACAGTGACTAACACCACCAATTTGCGCTTGAGCGTCCCCCTCTCAGTTTTCTCATTCCAAATGCCCCTCGAAGATGTCCCAATGGCCCCTGGGGGTGGTACAGCCCCCGCTGAGAAACACTGAATTAGAGGGTTAAAAAATGTTAATAAGAACATAGTTGTATTGGCTTATCAAAAACAAAATGATCATTTATAACATCTATAAATGAAGCACAGATGCCCCAGCCCATAGATCATATCCACCGATTATTTTTAGATTAGATTAGATTAGATTAGATTAGATGGATTTTTTTTTTTTAATTTCAAACATGTTCAACTTTCACAATACTTACCTAATCTAATCTTAATTTTTTTTAAATTAAAAATTAAATGCAGAAATTAACATTACCACTAAAACTGACTCACAATGCAATCATTTTTGTCATATCATTCAGCCCAGCTGTGAAATGGAATGTTATTCCTTGCACAGACTGACTATGAAGACATACCAAAGATTATTCATTTCAAAATCCACTTAAAAACTATTGTGAAGAGAGTGAATGGCTCCTGTTTCAATTAAACCCAATGTACACAAGCATTTGTGAATCATAACAGTTATAATTCTTAAGTAAGTGTAAGTAACTGTGTTTGTAAAAGAACTTTAAGGCTTTTCATTTCAGTGCAAACAAATAGGAAATTAAAACACATAAGTGAGCATCTATATGAAGGTTTACTGGACGGATTCTGGATACAATCCATATTATAAAGTTCTTACTGTTCAACCATGGGTCATCCAAGAAGTCCTGGTGAGACTCACTACGCTCCCCAGGTTTTGAGTACCTGTCTACAGTTCTTGGAGAAATCTTCCACCATCTCCAAATCACCTGAAAGTGACCATTCAAAGAGAAACTGATGTGAAGCAAATACTTTGTAACATATATATATATATATACTGTGGGGAGTTTAACCTGCAGCAAAACATTATATATTATAGGATCATCATATATCACTGTAAGAAGCAGTATTCTGACAATTTTCGATGACCTCATGAGTACAGCTTTGTTTTCATCTTTGTATTTTCAAGATAATCCTAGAGGGATTTTTGTAAAAAAAAAATTTAAAAAAAAAAAGGATCTTAATAAAAAAAAAAATAATAGTAATAATAATAATGTTTATTTAGCTCAAGGAGGTATTTTAAGTTTGTGTTGGACAGGGGTGTAATGTTAATAACTGCAATGTCAAGACTAACTAAACCTGTCTAGTGATGTGGACAATATTTGTTTTTGACATGTAGTGGAACAGTGGTAGCTAATAATGTAGTTATAACCCGGCTGACACAAAGTTTTGTTTTTAACAAAATTACTTTTGTTTTTCATTGCGGTCCCTCTCGCCTTTTATTTAAATGGAACTGTTTTGTTTTGTTTTTTTCAAAGCAGTCTAGTAAATATGTTTCGTGTACGTACAGAACAGACAGAAAACAGATGAAGGTAGACAGTAACAGATGCCGTTAGCTTACACACCGTCCGTTCAGCTAACCCTGTAATACCTAAGTTACGTCAGAACTAACTTAAATGTGCTTTTCAAAGCGATTACACTTCTATAAAATAATAAAACTTACATCAGACTTCCGGACGGCAAAATAATAAAAGTTCTTATTTGGCGAAGGACCCACTCCAGAGATTTCATACAGAGGATCTGTTAACAGGGACGCCATGTTAGTTTGAGAGTTGTCATGGCAACGGTATTTCCCTGATGGAGGACCTTTGGAGTTTTAATATGGTTTATAATCACTTATTATTCAATGCATCATGTAAATCTACATTAAAAACTGTAGATGAAGCCTCCATTCAGCCCACACAAGACTAAATATAATAAACAGTTCGCACAAACTCAAAATTGTAGTTAAAAATCTTTAATTTATTTATACATATATTTATATATGTACACATTTACTTACCTAGTCTTGTAAAGACAAGAAACATATTGTCAAATTCATTGTTAGTCATTGGTGGCACAGTTGAGACCCTATTGCTCTCCAGTCACAGGCTCTTCTTATTCAGTCCATTCTCCGTTGCCTTATTTCAATGCAAACTGAAAGGAGATTGATTTTTCTCCTCAACCTGTTCTTTCTAGAAAGTTTACTAATAACAACAGATGTCAAAGGAGGGCAGAGAATGAAGTTTTGTTTTGTTTTTTTCCAAAAGGCATCCACCTTTAACTCTAGGCAGGGTCTAGTAAACCTGTCATTCCCTGGCTCATGACATTAAAAAAACTTTGTTTTAGGCAACCCAATTTGGGTAAAAACCAACAACCTTTAGCTTCCCCAACAGTATTTCCTTAGTTTTTACCACAAATATTTGTAACTTGCTCCTCTGACATTTTCAACCCAGTGGAACAAGGTTACTGACAGGACAGTAACATCAGTGTTTCTACAAACTTGGTCAGGACAAAGAAACATCTTAATATCAGCACTATTTGTCTCATTTCTCCTTTTGTGCTCTGGCAGACATGTCTTTTATGCCCTTTACGTGCTGGCCTTCATCTAGGAGCTAGCCTTGGTTTCAAACCAAGATTTAGAGTCAACCCTTTTTTCCACAGTTGCACAGAAACTGGCAATATGCAACTGTTCAAGCTAAGTATGTTACAGGAGGATGTTACGCTGCCTTTTAAAGACCTGGGTTTGGTTGTTTAGAATAAAGGGCATCTGTTGACTCTTTAAAATAGCACTCTGGATCTTCAAAAACATTTGGCACCTTAGTGCCACTATAGTAGCAGTTATGCTAAAATAACAAAGCAAAGTCCCTTTTAGAAAATGAAAAACCTGCACCATCATGGTTACTTCAAACCACAGATTATGGATGTGGATGGAACCCTGTTAATATTCCTAAATGGTATACCCTTACTTACATAGATAGTGTGTAGTGGTTTTTATCCACAAGGTGTGTATACTCACCATTGTTAACTCAGTCCTTGTTATACATAACATGTACTTAATTGTGATTACAAATGATGATATGCACAGAGCTTACAGTAATAAACAAAAAATAAAAAGCATATAATGCATTGTATATAGTCCAAACAGTACACCCCCCATAACAGTCCCTTAGTCTTTAATAGTCCTTTGTACTCCTTCATAGTGTTGTAAACTTCTTTTATGGAAAAAAAAGAAGTCTTTTTTTTTTTTTTTATAAGAAATGTACTGCCACTAATTGCGTGACGGAACGAGTGCGTTGAATATGTGCTGCATGCTGCCCTCTGCTGGCGAGGTCTGGGAGCTGTGCTACAGGAAGGGGTTGGTAGATCCCCCTGAAGGGAAGGGCCCAGCCGGCGCTCCAGCCTGAAATAAGAGACGTTACCTTATTTCAGCTTTAAGAAAGATATTTTTTAGAAATGAACTGTTGACAAAAATGTTTTTCCTTCAGTTGAAAAAGATCTTTCCACAGTATATGTTTTACTTTTCAACAATCTTTGAAAACGGGAGAACGAAAGACAAGGCATGCTCACCATAAACGGGTTATTGGACATGCCAGGGCCAGCCATAGGCTGCCCAAAGGGCGTCATGGAGGGCTTGTTCTGACCGTAGACAGGGAATGCAGGGCCTGGGGGCAACAGAGGGAAGAGGATTTACCACAGTCTGCTCTCTTCAGTAGTTGAGTAATGTGAGAAGTGAACAGTTTAATTTCATTAATTAAAAAATTAAAAAAAATAAGTTATACATATACAACTACTTTACAGTGAGCTAAATTATAAGGTTTTTTTTCATCTAAAGGGATTAAGACTATAAAAAGTAAAATATACCAACAAGAGAGCCAAGCCCCAGATTGCATTCAGGTGTGAACAGAGCCCAATAACTAATCCAAATTGTTTACTCCAGTATTTTGTACAGTGAAGTATCCTAAAGCTTTGTACCCTAAATGCAACCTTTTATCACTGTGCAGTAGCTGTCTGTGACAATTTGCACTTTTATGCAGCAAGACATAAACTGAATCCCCTGTCCAAAGGGTTGCAAAGTTGATAAAAATAATAATACCACATTACATTCATGCAAGGTAAAATGCAATCATTGACAGGTACTGCACAGATGGAACAGGGTAAAAGAACAGAGGGACATGGGGGTCACTAACCATTAGACTGAGGGTGGTAACCCCCAGGTTGAGAATAAGGGATGGGGGCCTGGCCAGGGAATTGCTGCTGGAAGTTTCCGCTGAAACTGGTCGGGAGGCAGTAGGAAGACGCATTCCCAAAGCCGGCAGGCATGCTCATAGAGCCAGTACCAAACGAGGCTACGAGACACAGTGTGTGTGTACAATCAATGCGCACACACACACCAACACACACACAAGGAGGAGTAAGTTCTAGATACAAATCACGATACAAAAATACAAATTACTTGACAATGTAACAGGGTTACATTAAAGTACCACAAATGTCTACATAAGAAAAATGCATTTAATGCATTGAACTTGATTTGCACACACCTGCAGATGGAGCTCTACCATTGGTCTGGAAAGGGTTGGTTGCCATCTCCGGAGCAACAGCTGCAGCAACAAAGGGGTTTGTGGATGGGACGGCTAGATGAAAAACATGAGGTTTCAAAATAACTCTTCAAACTGAAAAATTTACAGCAGTGAAATACGCCTCTATTCTGTATCCATCACTAGAACAGCACTTATAAAGCTACCTCCAAAGCCTGGCTGCATGCTGGGTAACACAGGTGGATTCTGGGCTGGTGATGAACCAAGCACTGGTCCAAATATGTTCCTGTAAAAAATGTTCATACAATCAGACTGATATACAAAGCACTGTGAGTTGTCTATATTATTGGTTCAGTGACAAACACTGGTCACCTTTAGTTGTCTTTTCAAAGTGAGGAAATACAGATCCATTTTCACTCAGAGGTTCACTGCAAGTTATTACTGGAGTGGTATGACTTGTTTATCAATGTCTACTGAGTAAAGCAATTGATTATGAAGCTTGTACAAACAATTATCTCACTGTACATACAATCACAATTTAACAGTTTGTTTTGAGAGAATGTCTCTCACCCTGGCACGTTGCTGCCTGAGGAGACAGAGGAGCTGAGCTCGTTGTCCAACTCAGCCAAAGCAGCATAGCGGTCCTCTGTGCAGCTCCCTGTTTGGGACTGGGAGGGAACGGCACTAGACATTGAAGGAATTGGCACACTTCCCCCTATCAACACATTAAATAAAAAAAAAAAAAACTCACAGAAATGAGAAAGAAACTCCCAATTTTTCTTCCATACAGATGTGCTTAATGTCCACAAACAGATTCCCCTCAAAACTACCAGATGTGTTTTCATGGGACATCACTGTTATGGTCAAGTTTTTAAGTATCTACTGTAATTTTCTGGCTTGTGAATGCAAACGTCCCACCACAATTTCAGAAACCTGGAAAAGCTCTAATCCTAGTTTGAGAGATATAAGGCATACACAGGTTGCTAAAAACACTAGCACTGTATCATGTCTTTAACTAGGACAAACAAAAGGTTGAAAACCTTTCCAACAGAACTGTGGTTTTCTCAAGTTTTAAACAGTTGCCTGGCAACAACAGCAAGGATGCTGGTATAGGTATCAGAACAGGCTTACCAAGTGGACACAGTGGCTTAGTCATCAATGAAAATATAAGAGCATAGGGGTGGATGTACACTACTGGTCAAAAGTTCTAGAATGTTTTCCAAACCCAACACTTTCAAGGGTTATAATGGTCCGTTTCGCTCCATCACAGTAGGAATTTGCTTTCTATAGCACAATAATCCTAATAATGCTTGAAAAAACTTCAAAGTGTGCAATAACAAAGTCTGTAACAGAGAGGTTTTTACGAAATTTGAAAAAGTGAACTTTCAAGTCAAGTTATTTTCACTTCTGCAGAACATCTGCATGTTGTTAATCCATTACGTGTTCCCTAAAAAGACCTTTAAATAACTTTGAAATCTGCACTTTCAGATTTAGGTAACCTAAATGTTTTATTTTTCTTTGGCAGATTACTTTCTTTGTTCAATTTCAGGTCATTCAGTGGACTTGCACAGCTCAAATACAATAAAACTAGATGAACATGTTGCTCTAAAGCAGGGGTGTCCAATCCTGGTCCTCGAGGGCCGGTATCCTGTATGTTTTAGATGTATCCCTCTTCCTATACACCTGATTCACCACACCCCTGCTCTAAAGCTATTGACCAGTTTTATACATGTACAGAATGAGAACAGGGTGAAGGACAAACCATAGTGAGGAGGGGGGTACCTGATGGAAAGGACTTTGAGGGGGGTGACGTGCTCAGATGAGATGGAATTGTAGTGTTTCCAAATGCCTCAAAGTTGGCAAAGTTGGTATTTGAATGACCCTGAGGTGCTGTAGCCGTAGACAAGGAAAAAATTAACAAAGACAATGTGAATGTGAAAATAAAAACAATGACAGGGCAATGAATAGGGTGATGACAAGCCATGGAGTATGCATTGCTAATATCTCCATTAGATTCTGTGACAAGCTGGACCTTTTGGGACTTCCTGCAGAAAATAACTCACCCGACTGGCTTTGAAAATGTGCAAAGTTGGCAAAGTTAGTAGAGCTGGCAGTCTGAGTAGGTGGTGCAGCGAAAATATCTCCTCCAAGGTCTGAAAGTAAGTCAAATTTCTTCTCCTGAGCAGCACTGTGAGCCTGAGAACGACCAAGCCCTGGAGACTGGGTGGCACACAGAAAAAGATTAGTTTACACTTTGTTCAAAAATACAAATTCCTCCATTACATTACAGGCAGACTGTGGACTCAAAGTAGTTCATAGTATTTGTGCATTACCTGGCGTAGGGGGGTCTTGTTGAGCTGCAGGGTTTTGAGGGGTTGGACTTCTGGGGTACTGCCAGTGCTGCTGGCTGAGGAGCCAGACACAGAGGCCTGGACACTCGCTACTGCCCTCGCCTGGTCTGGAGGAACATACCTTTATATACAGGAAAAAAACAGAACAGATATTAAAGATATGCGATATCAATAGGACATGAAGGACGGTGGTAAATCATGTGAGGAACTTAAACAAAATAGAGTTTACAATAACTTTCATGTAGGGGCAAATTAGAGAAATGCCTAATAGTACTAATTATCAATATATCTACCCAGACTCCACAACATTAAAAAATGGTCTGTGTTACTAATCATGGTTTACTTTGATGAGGTTTGTTCATTTACAACAAGTAGTTTCATAAACTGGTGCCTTGAATTTGTCAAGGTCAAAGACACCACCTCACTACATAACTGTTAAACTACTGCTGGTTTCATGGAAAAATATTTGAATACTTTTCCAGTTCTGCTCCAGAAACAAGATGTTGAAAGACTGGTAGACATGCTGATGTCCATCTGCCCCTGTAGTGCATGATGAGGGGATAAAAACACTCTGAATGTCTTTAGATTTCACCATCTGCACTGCATTTCAGTTTTTCTGTTGTTGTCAGACCGCTGTTTCATGTGTGGTAAGTAAATTAATCAAGACTAACCCGTGTAAAGAGATAGAATTTAGAGTTAACTAATATTTGAAGACAGGAGTGCGCAAGACATATGCATAAATGGTAGGCAACAACATTAAAAGACTGCCTTAAACTACACTTTCACATTCCAACCAAATGTGCAATATAGAGCATTTTTACACAGTGACATCTTCAGTCAATCTGACTGAATCAGTTATGTTGCTTGTTTAAATATGACTTGCGAGTTTGGCACTTAAAGGGTTAATATGATAAGGCTTGTATTAAAAGGTCTTGGTTCCTTGGATAAGTGTTTAAGAGAACAAAATGGATGACTGTAACTACAACTATTACCAAAAGGGAACATATAATTGGTTGTTAAAATGTTTAAAATGTGTACTTTTTTAAAACACCTAACACAGCAGTAAAAAGTGAGATGTAGCTATAGAACCACCAGATGATGAAAAACAAAGTATATGGATAAACAAAAGCAAAACAGCATTTGCTAGAGGCAAAAAACAAAAAATGAAGAGTAGCATATAGAAGATATATAAAAATCTTTAACTGAATCATCCTTTATATATGATCCATTCATTCAACAGCATAAGGAAATGAAACAAAAAAGTGCTTATGTACCATCGTTTCTTTTCATATTTTTCCTGTAGGAACTCTTTTACTTTCTGAGGTTCTCGGAAATCTGGAACAACTGATGTCCTGTCGTCATAGAGGCCCAACCAGATGTGTTTACAGACCTACAGGGGGGCAAAGGAATGAGCAGAGTGGGAAGTGAGGAGGGGATTTGGGTGGGGGTGGTGGCAAAGACCGGGGGAGAGGTGAGAGAAAGTAGAGGGGAGGGGGAGGGGAGAGCGAGAAATGGCAGAAAAAGTAGGGGGAGAGGAATGCCAATAAAGTTGAATAAGCACGGCTCAGAAAAATACCAAGATGCCTCACGGGCGTGGCTTCACACATACAGTTCATAATGTGAAGTGTGGATGATACCTCGTTGCTGTGTTTCTGTAGGAACTCAATTTCCTGCTGTGTGAATGTGGTCATAGAGATGGACTTCACTCTGTGTGGGGGATTCAATCCTCGCCTGTGGGTGGAGGAGGTATATGTTAGTGAAAGAACAAGAGAGGCAGGATGCAACCCAATGCTATTCAGCCAACATAGAACCAGCCTAATGTAACAAACGTCACAGCATGTCACCATGTTTGGTTCATCTTACCAGTTATTTACAGATTCACAACAGCAAAACATAGGACGTAAGTACTTACTGCCAGTTAAAACTTTTCAGAACCATATACTTGAATAATGCTTTACACTGCTCAGTTAATTCTGTGAGAACAAATGTGTCAGGTCCATACACACAATTTAAGAACAATAAGTTGATAATTAACAAAACTGTACGACACTGATAATTATCAACAGGTTATAACACTCAACACTCAAAAACTCAACACACCTTCCATGAAGGACCAAATAAAAGTTCAGGCAGAAAGAAATATTTTTTTCATGAAGATGCTAACCAGGGACGTGACCAAAAGGCCCACAATACATAAAAATCTAAACTATTGCTAAAATATGAAGTGCCTTCTTCACGTGATATCTGGGCTGTTTTCCAAATCAGGAAGGAACTCTCTGACACAACAGTTTCTAAAGAAACATCATCACTGTGATGACTAGTGATAGTGACAACATGTCCTGGAAGAGTCCAGTCAGAGTAAAGATGCAAATCACAGCAAGAACATGTGGCAGATTACACATTGGAATAAGCTACAAAAACAGAAAAATGAGGAAACAAAAGCCATGTCCACAATTAACTTGATATGTCTATGAAAACTGAAAACTAAAAAATATACTAAGTTCCTCTACAGTACAGCATCTTCAAGAGGCTGATTTATTCTGTATTTTAAGTTGTACTTCTTTTTTGATATCAATATCTTTTTCGAAGATATTATTGCTGTCATTCCAGGCCATAAAAGCACCCATACCTACTACTTGTTTTATTATACCCTTATAATAACTCTAATGCGGTGAATTGATAGTTCCACTTTATAAACAAAAATATTATGTTTTATTGACATGACTGTACGCTACAAATGTATGTGTTTTAATCCTTGTGGATCCAACAGTACAAACTAACAGAGTGAATATAAACCAGACATACAAGTGAAATTTCCTCCCTAACTGGCTGAACACATGTGATGACTGGCATCAACATAAGGATGTGTGACTCAGTATGGGAAACTGATTGGGTGTAGGAAGAGAAGAGATTGCATAAATCTAACTTATTGCTGAAATCTTTCCATGGGTATGATTTCAAAATGATTCCAGTTAATGAGGAAACAGAAGTGATTTCATTAGACACCCATTAAGAGTGACCCACTGCCCCACTTCATTTAGCAAATATTTCCCTAGTGTAGAGACCCACCCTGCTCTTATCTAGAGGTGTGTTTGTTATACGTGTGTGTGTGTTTGTGTTTGGACTTGCTGGTCACCCAGTTAAAGGTTTAACTAGAGGACGATCCCCTGACTGCCTATGACGTATTGTTTTCAAACAGAGCAGTCACATATTTGATTTTTAACCCAGTGGTGCACAGCAACCTGGCAATTTCACCCAATCAAGTACTTAAGTATGCATCTGAGATACTTGTACTTTACTTGAGTGTTCCATTTTATACTACGTTATACTTCTATCCCAACTATACATTGTACTTTTTACTTCTTTACATTGCAGTTTTTCCATCCATTTCTTGTTCAGTGAAATTAAAAAACAAAGCAAAAAAAAACAAACAGTGTGATAAACTGAGGGATGAGCTGAGAAAATTGTCCTTCTTTAGTTAAATAAACACAAGCCTGAATTTACTCAAAATACATTGTGATCACGCTGAAAACAGGCTTGGTTTTCTGGACTCTTTAAAATTTACACATGGTTCTCTCATATGAAGACAAACAATGGACCACGTACTAGTGTAAATTAAACTATACTATACAGAGTACTTAAAATTAAGTCAGTCACAGAAGTAGCAGTAATATTAATCCAAAAAGAGTATACATAATAGTAATACTTTCGGTACATGCTGCTAAAAACTTTGAGTATAATCTTAAATGGGCAACTTATCACAGTGTAGTATTAGTACTTTTTAAGTGAATGAATAAGACTTTTCTTCCAATACAGCTGTACGATTAGACTTCTCTAACTTATATTTGTACTTTTATTCGTTGTGTGGGATTTTCAGTGTGGTACTTGTACTTCAGTCTGAGTACTTGTACACATTATGGGCGTGCTAACCATGACCACACAGGCGATGAGACACATTCTCACCTTTAAACGATCCATGACTCTAACGTCTTACCGAAATAAAACAACAAACATAAACAACCCGAACCGGCTCAGCCCGGCCCGGCCCAGCCCAACGGCCTCGGGCTCAACCGACAGCGGCGTTACCTGTCCTGACTTTACCGCTAGCTAACTGGCTAACGGTACCGCAGCCGACTCATACGTGTACGGCGAAAATCTGTGACCGACAGCGGTGCCTCGGTGACACGGTGAAGGGACAGTGCCGGGTCTTGAGTTACCCCATTCGAAAACTCACAATATCCCGGAGCAGGTGGTACAGACGAAGGAGCCCACTGTCATGTTGACATAGGTCGGGCCGCGCTGGTCGCAGTCGAAGCATTTCCTATTCGCGGGCAGGCTAGTCATTTCCCGGAGCATCTTCAGATGAGTCTCCTCTTGCTTTCGCTTCGCACTCGTCGCCATGGCCGAAGGCAACAGTCTCGTATCGCCGGGAAGAAGTAGTGTCAAGGACCCGGGGCAGGGCGGGTGTCTTCAGGGCAGACTTGCCGCGTACGACGGCGGTGGCCAGGCAGACACCTTGCTGAGAGGTCTAGCGGGGAGACTGGGCGACTGACAAACTGCTTCTTCTACAACCGAAAACAACCGGCCACGGAGGGACCGGCGCCTCCTGCTGGCTGGGAATGACACCACACTTTACTGCCGCCGTTCCATTTTATTGTAACATAACGGCGCGGACTTGAAACCCCTCGGCTTGACTCATCAGGCGCACTACTGCCACCCAGTGTCCTGACTTATCAGTGCATGCCACAGTTTTTGGACAGACGGACGGACGCCAAACTGATGACAATACCCAGCGACCAGTAATGAAACCAGGGTAATAAAAAGCCAAGTGGCCTTTGTGCGCATGTGTGTGTATCCAGGGATTCACACAAAATCCGGAAAGAGCTGACTGCTGCCGTTTGGCATCCCAATGTGTTTTTGGTCAAGGAAGAGACTATCCAAAACAGCAAGTTGATAGGGCTAATATTTTGGGAGATATTAGTAATTTTGGAATACAATAGCCTTACAATAATGTTGCTATGGCCAGAACACTTTGGCGCTGACAGCTGGACAAATGCGGTACAGCATGCATGAATACACAACAGCAGAAAAACGACCACATCTGGAAGCCGTGGATCAGCACGGGTCAATGCACTAGTAACACTATGATCTCACATTTAGTTTACTGTTCAGTTTTTACTATTGACCTTTAAAAAAATTCATCTTATTTACTCACATTTGCTTTTTCATACAATCCACAGCATTTTTTTTTAAACGCATCCTTGGATGTACTTTTTTGATACTGGTTATTTGTTTACTAATTTTACAGTCTTATTAATATATTGAAAAAACTCAAAGCAGACCTGAATGATCAGATTCATATATCAAGTATCACAATTAAAATGTTAGTCGATATTGATAATTCACTCAATAAATGTTTAAGCATTATTTTATTACACTTTAAAGACTGATTTTTGGTCCCAAGTGAAGGTATGAGAAACCAGATGGTTATGAGAACATTTTAGCAATCGAGAAGCAGAACATTCAAAACAAACAAAACAAACATGATTGAGTAAAAAGTACCTGAACATATACCAATTTGGGGTGTTAATCTGATTTTAACACATTTAACCCTCAAGACAAAATAATTAAATCATCACAATATAAAAATACAGTATTATACCATGATAATTAATATTACTTCATTGCAAGAGACAAACCTTGTGTACACCATGGCATGTAATGAGAAAATATATTAAAGTATGACAGACAGTTTTATTGCCAGCAGTAAGCAAGACAGCATGAAGGCATTCAAGTGGTGAATAAAAAATATGAATGAGAAAGCGAGCATAAAAATAAAGTAAATTTAAAACATACAATTTGTGATTCATGATAAAAAATAAAAGTATCCATCAATCAAATAACATTATTTTAATTTTAAAGGTCTGTAACATTATCAACACACAACATATACAGTATAAAAATGAACATTTCTTCGTGGATCCAAACATCTCACTATTTCTTTTAGACACTTTTTTTTTTTTTTACATCCCAGTCTTTGGCCGTCTTGGCATCCTTCACACAACAGGTGCTCATTGAATATCTTGTGATGAGACGTCCCCTGTCTCCCATTTTGGCCCCACTCTCCCTGATTACACTGAAGTCTTTCATAGTCGTTCACTGCCTGCTCTGCGTTTTGCATCGCCTTTGCAGGAAACTGCTGGAATGATTGAAAATTTGCTCAGTGATTTGCATTGTCAAGATAAGATTCATTTCCTGTTGTGTCAGTCCAGAAATGGAGTGGAGTCGATTTCTAGTAAAATGCCTGTTCTGGTGTCTTCTTAATTCACTGCATCGTTCAATGTTGTGTTTAAAGACAAGGACTGTCATTCAAACGGGTTCATATCTGCTTTTGACATATCTGGACAGGAACACAGGGATTATTTAGAGGCAGTTGGCAGAGGCCTTATTTAGTCTTTAGTCTCTTTTTCTTGCTGCTTGAAGAGTCAGCAGCTTCCACAGTCTGAAGGAAAAAGAAAAAACAGAAGAGTTATTACAATAAAACAACATAAATATGGAATCATAACAAATCACATTCACAATCATTTAGAAAAATCTTTGTGTGATGTAAATACTGTTATCAAGGAGAGCATGTACCAAACTGATTATGTCCAGAATCAATTTAATCAGCAGAAATACCATTAAAATAGGGTACATGCATATTTGAGGAAGCCAAATTTGGGACTTTTACAAAAAAAAAAACTTTTCATGCATCTTTCATTAATATTTAACCCCTTACATTCACAAAATAACAGTATAATCGGCCTCAAAGTTATTACCTTGAACCAATTTTTACCATGTTCCAATTTCATGCAATTTTTTTCTCCCTTTTTTAGTTTTCATACTTTTGATAAAATGTAATAAGGAGATAAGGTGGGTAGAGTTAGACAGAATGGGGGTAAAGTTAAACTTTAATCAATTATTTTGAATATAAATAGTCAGTTCAGAGGGGAAAAAAAGCTATGGTCAGTGGTTTCTCTCCTCTAAGACAACAAGTTGAAAGTGTTTGAGGATGCCGTCTTGGGTTCTGGGAAACACTTTATTATAACAATGAATCAATTAATTGAGTAAATAATAGGCGATTACTAGTCAAAATAATAGACGCATGAATCAACAAAGAAAATAAGTGATGACTGAGGCCCCTCATAAAAACACAGGAAATTTGTTCTAATGTTTTTCTACAAGACAACCCCTACATCCTCTGTGATTTCTACATCATTCCATGTTCCTCTGTTTTAAAGCGTATCCATAATCACCTGTCCTCTCTTTCTGGTCACTCTGAAGAAGTCCTCAATGCGAGTCTGCTTGCTTTTTCCTGCTGCCCTCTCTTTTTCTCTCTCTTCCCGCTTATAGTCTCGCATCTGACGAAACCGCTCCATTCGATGACGGACCCTGTCCTCCCTTAAAGAATAAAGAACAATCAACAACATCAACACCTTCATTGGTGAATGGAAAATTAAGTGAAAACTTGGTATAAAATATGAACACAGAACTCACTTCACATGCTTTACATGACTGAGGAACCCGACTAATGCTTCCTCATCTGGTTCAGTCCAGACAAGTTCAGGAATGGGAGTCAGAGGTACATTCAGGAATAATTTCCGTGCTTCTTGATACTTCCAGAAAAGTGGCACAGGATACGTCTGACGGTAGTGAATAAGAATGTTATTATTAGTTTTTATTTGGAAACACAAAAAGATAAACATAAGCCACTTTTACACAGAGATCCCAGAAAAAAGGTGAGATGGTGATCCCACCTTTTTTCCACTGTTGACCGATTTCCACAGCCAACCCAAAGGAATAACAGAGGTGAGACAGGCTGGACTTTTACACAGTGGACCTGTGTTCAAAGGGGCGGTGACGCAGCGCAGCGTATAGTGTGACGGATCATTTGCATGTCACAAATACCCTGGGCATAGCGGTGTTGCTAACCTTGCCAGAGTTTTCCAGAGTCTTTCACCATTCCACAAATGTTACCATGAATAGAGTCCTCCGCTTGAAGTGACAACAGCTCCTGGATCTCAGCGTCTCCCCAATTCGACGTCTTTCTGGTTGCGTTGATATGTTTGCTTACCCATGCTCATTTTTAAATCTCCCCGGTGTGGGGGTTGCACACACAATACATCATCAAAATGTCACACCTTGGTTGCGGAATGAGAGGTGTTCCTTTTACATAGCGTTCTGGAATCATGATTCCATGTTTTTCACGGCTCTGTTACTACCTCCAGAGGTGTTACAGAGCCGTGATAAAGGTGGGACCAAATGATCCCACCATTTCAGTTACACAGACGTCATTCTGGAATAAAGGCGAAATATTCCCGTCACGGAAGTGCTGTGTAAAAGGGGCTTTAGACAATGAGTTGTTCCTCTAGTACAGGGGTGTCAAATATACAGTCCCTGGGTCAAAACCGGCCTGTCAAAGGGTCCAATCTGGCCCACAGGATTAGTGAAATGCAAAAATGACACTGAAAACAGTCAAGGGTGTCAAACTTGATTTAGTTCATGGGACACATGCAGCCCAATTAGGAAAACACTATCAAAATAAGCCATAAATAATGACAATTCAAATTTTTTCCTCTTTTTGTCTTCTTTGTTGTAGTGTAACGAAAAAAGAAACTGAATGAAAATTTTTACATTAACAAATTATCACAAAAAATTTGAATAACCTGAAGAAATATGAACAACCTGAAATGTCTTAAGAGAAGTAAGTGCAGTTTTAACAATGTTATGTCTGTTACTAAATGTTTTGTGCCTTTATAGATCCACTGCGATCTGCAGGTTGTAATTCATATGTGTGAATGATAAACAGAGGCCTAATATTGTTAAAATTGCACTTATTTTTCGTAAGAAATTTCAGGTTGTTCATGTTATTCACATTTTTTAAAGGATAGTTTGTAGATATAAACATTTTCATAATGTAACTCTACTTTTTTCTCTCTAAAACAAAGAAAAAAGTTTAGAATTGACCTTATTTAAAGGTTATTATGTTATTATTTTACTGGTCTGATCCATTTGAGATCATATTAGTCTGACAGTGGCCCTTGAATTAAAATGAGTTCGCTCTAGTACCTGTCTGTTGACATGTAAAACCACATTCTCGATGGTGCGATGCTTCTGGATGAGGGTTAGTGCTCTCTTCGGACCCAAACCCGATATCTTATCACAGTAGTCACAGCCCAGCAAAATGCACAGATCCACAAACTGGCACAAGAGGAAAAGATAAGGTGGTCTCAAACACATGACATCAAACTTTATCACATCTGAGCCTAAAGACCAAATGCAAACAGAGATGTGTATCAGTTAAGGGAGATTATTTGTTGAACAGTTTTAAAAAAGAAATGGAAATATGTAAAACACTAAACACATTTTAAATACATTAAAAGCATCATATTTGTTTTCAGTAAATTTTCATAATTATTGTCTGTCTAACTTCCAGAAGAAAATGACAAAAATTAAAATAAACTGTAAAATAAATATCAATAATCCTTCAGTTTTACCTCCTCCTGTGTAATTTCAAGTTTCTTCAACAGCTTTGGCAGAGAATATTCAATGACTTCACTGTAAGGAAGAATAAGAGCATCGATACAAACACCTCCAAGATACACTTTAATTTCATTGATATAAAAAGTCCAAACATAACAGATGTAGTCAGCCAGCATTTTAGACCGATCGCATCATGTACACCCCAGAGGAAAACATTAGGCCACTATTTAATTATTTTTTTCAATGTTATAATGACCATACATACAATATATGTATTTATCAGTTTCTGTATCAATACCACAAGAATGTATGGGAAATATTAATACAGGAAAATTAAAATGGCATTCAGTTCCTTTCACATTGGTCAACTTCCATAAACACTCTTCTCCTTTTTTGCAAAAATGAATTTACTTATCATATTATTGTTCTGCATTTTACTCTAGTAACCAAATGTGGGTCCTGACCCTAATTTTGGGAATGGCAGACCTAGAGCACACATTAATTAATCTTTAACTAACACAACAGGTTCTGGTACTTTGAATGAACCCCCGCCCCTTCGCAAACAATCTACAGCGTCAACTAGACCTGCATGACCAGGAACCGTTACTGTGTGTATTTAACTTCAGTCCAGTTATTCAAGCAGTAACAAGACCAACACTGACCCCTCGGCCCCTTTTGACAATGAGGTCTGAGCTAAACCTGTTCCCCTGTTGCTCGCTGCTCCCCTACCAGTATCACTATCCCCTCACCTCATCTATGCTACCTTCTCCTATCTGCCTCCAGGACAAGACACCGACCCTGAATTGACCTTAAAAATGAAAGCCAAAGAATTTATCCAAGAGCTACTCACGTTCCAAATAAATACCAAACTTAAATGAGATCGGACAATTTGGGGAACAATAACTGCATTGACACTGTTGCTGAAGATCAAATTTGACGCATCAACCTTGAATGACCTTGAAAATTAAGGTAAAAGTTGGCACACAAAGCTCTAGTCGAGCTTACCGAGTTGCACATAAATACCAAACATGAAGGAGATTGGATGATTTGGTGAAGAGCACTCACACTGCACGGTACAACAACACCCCTGCAGCCAATACATACCTGTCCTTCTTGGCATTGAGTTGACGAATAAGAACATCAGCTCCAAACGGCAGTGCGTCCATGTCCTCTGATGCCACAGCGTCCACAGTCCCCTTCCTCACCAGCTGAGCACAGAGCGCTTCAGCGTCACCAGGAGCCTGGAACGCAATAATCACAAACAGAGACAAAAACATACTGATGAGATACACAGAGAAAGAAGAACAGTAAATGTAGTCTATCTACCAGTAGCTAGGACTACCTGGATGACAGGAACACCCAGAAGCTTCAGGAGGTGCAGACAATCTTTGGTTTGGGACGATGCTGGATTGAGGACAAAAGTCAAGAGTCAGTCAGTTGCAAAATAATTGTTTTCAGAAGTTTAACATGTCTGGCATTTACATACATCCCAGCAAAACACATTAAAAATCCGTTTTTCAAAATGTGGAAAAATTGCTTTACTTTTGATGTTGTTTGATTTCAGAATAACAGTAGAAAGACAAATTTCAGCAACTAATTTTAAAGCTTTATATACCTTTACTCATGATGCTATGCAAAATGACACACGGCCAATCAACTCCTGGTAATTATCCAGAATTAAACTGAAGTTTATAGAGTTATGACACTCATTTCCAGAAGCTTTCAGGCTGTTTAACTTTAAGACCTAGAACATTTTTTATGGTGACTTCAACACAAATTTTCCTCTACATTTTTACTCTGACTCTGGAGATTTATCACCATTTATTATAATATTATCTTCTGTATTTTGCATTTTTCAATGAAAATCAGGTGTTTTTCTATATTTAATTTACTGATCATATAGATGTTCATAAAATCCCAGAGTAAATTAAAAATGAGAAAAAGTCACTTTTCTAGCAAAATATATCATAAACTGAACATAAAAACAAGCATCTAAACCTAATGTCATTTTTCAAATTGCATCTGAACATCCGACACGGTGGTGCAGTGGATAGCACTCGTGCCTCACAGCGAGAAGGTCCTGGGTTCGATTCCAACACCAGTCCGTGGGACCTTTCTGTGTAGAGTTTGCATGTTCTCCCTGTGTCTGCGTGGGTTCTCTCCGGGTACTCCGGCTTCCTCCCACCCTCCAAAGACATGCACTGATAGGTTAATTGGTTAATCTAAATTG
>JAPQRP010000011.1:11758505-11782296 GCA_037367295.1 Apogon hyalosoma | reverse complement strand
AGGGTGTACCCCGCCTTCGCCCTTAAGTGGCTGGGATAGGCACCAGCGACCCCCGTGACCCTAGTGAGGATAAAGCGGGTTCAGAAAATGGATGGATGGATCTGAACATCCAAATGGGTCATAACTCATGGTGATGAAAAGCTGGGAAACAGAATTTTACTAGATTTCTTTAAATGTACTGGTAGGATTAGTGGTTCAGTAGTTATTTAACACTTAAGAGCAGTGGGTGCTTTTGGTTGCCAGTGGCCATTTAGGTCTTTGAGGGTTTAAGACACAGTGAACGCATTTAGACCCTCTGAGAATGTAATAAAATACATAAAAGCTCAAAACAATTCTCCAGCAGAATTCAGCAATTTCACATCATCGAATTAAAGTAATCTGAACCGAATTTAGAGAGAAAATATTCTATATATTCAATTATGAAAAACATGACTGTACATTTAACTACTGGGTATGTAAACATTTGACCTCAGCTGGACATTTTCTCTGGAACTGTACCTGAGCCTGAACAGTTGGCAGATCTCCAACCAGATGCTTCAGCTCGTTTCACAAGCTGCAGAAAAACACAGGAAATTAAATCAGTACAGGTCACATTCATTTACATCACACTAATTTGTCTGCTGTTTAGCATCAACACATACAAGAGTAGGGCTTTATTCAGCCTGGCAGCTCAAATGATTGTTTAAGCACATGTAGACTGTACTTTGAAAGTCTGAATAGCAATAAAATGCATGAAAAAATGCAATTATGAATCAGATCCAGTGCATATTGTGGGTGTTTGTTGTGGGATTTAGATCAAATTTCTACAGATGTGTCTAAATCTGGATTCTGTGTCTTACACATTGCAACAAAAGTGGCCAGAATTGAAAACACTGACTTTCATGTGACTTGTGCTCTGACAGTTCTGGAACTCTTCTTGTCTTAAATTATCAGTCTTCTACATTAAGTTACTTGTTTTTTGTTACAGCTAAAGTTCTAACCTTCAGTTGTCCAAAAATTAGTCTGGAGGGGTCTGGTGCAGTGTGTTTACTGGGCGGAAGCAACAAACACAATGAGTAGTCTCCAAAAGAACAAGCTACTGTTGAAAAATTACATGCCCTGATATACTTTTCTGACCCCCCCCCCTTTATGTTATACACACTCCAGTGGTAGGTAGTGCCTAAACTGGGACACTTTTTTGTACAACTGAGATACCCTCCCCACTCTCCCTTCTCTAGGGAGTGCTTACCCTGCTCCTTCTTCCACTAGAGTCGCATTTGCACACATTCCAGGGGGCCTCTTTTAGGAGCAAACCTGTGTTACGGCCGCTCTTGACCGTCACATCAACACAGTATGTTTGAAGTAGGAGTAGGACACGTGCAGCAGTACATCTCACATTGGAATGCCTGTACACAGCTGATCAGTCACCTTCACCTGACCCCGGCTAATGCCTGATGTGGGGTTGCAGAGAACCAGCTTTGAGGGCTCTCACACCCAGTCAAAAACATCACTTCCAACAGGGTATGACCTTGATGTGTATGTGAGGCCACAACAGAGTTTAGCTTGTTTTCAGCATAGTCTTCCCCCTGTTGTACTCTACTTCCAGAATTTACATACTGTTTTAGTGTTGCTTACTGGTCTGCTTGCTGCTTTTTGGGGGGAATCATGTTTACCTGCAGTCTGAACGTAGTTAAAACAAGTCTTACATTTGCCAACAGATTCTACTTCATATCAAGTCCAAAGAAACAGAAACCCAAGGTCACACTTACAACAGCTGTCTTTTCCCCTGGGGGTTTTCCATCAAACACGAAGACCGGCTTTATGTCATGTTCCAGGAAGGTCAGGGTACGAAAGAAGAGACCTGTCAGGGGGCTTCAGATACCAACACAAATTTATTTATTTATTTATTTGCACATCACAAACAACAGTAAGAAAAAAAATATAGAATTATTCAAGTAATAACATTGTGCAGGAGAGGTTAAGAGCCAAAAAGGCTTATATAAATACCTCCCCAAGCAAATAAACAAAACACACAAAATCGAAAAAAAGAATAAAAATTCAATATAATTAAAATCCAATCATATAAAACTCTACAATTTCAGTCTTTTTCAGTTGCTTTTTGAATAAGGAGAAAGAAGGTGTTGATTGAAGTCGGACAGATTATTCCAAAGATGTGGTCCACAATATTTTAGAGAATACTGACTGACAGAAGCAGATGAGTCGTATCCGTTAGAAAAGCTGATCATTCTTTTGGATTAGGAAAATCTTATTGAGATAAGCCCAAACAGTATTCCAATAAATAAGGATAAATTAAGCTATAATAAAAAGTCAAGAAACAGGAATGATTTATCAATTAATAGACTCTGCTCAAAATGCCAACTGACTTCATGGTTTTTTTACAGACAAGATCAATATGGTATTTCCAACTCAATTTTTCATCTACAATAACACCTAAAACTTTAATATGAGAAACCTGAATTATTTCAAAGTTGTCTATGAATATTTTGTTGTTTTTATTGTTATACTTCTTATTTTTGTTACAAAATACCATAAAATTAGATTTTTGGGTACTGAGAGAGAAGTTATTCATCTGAAACCACCTAGAAATAGATGACAGTTCTTCATTTGCTTCTCTAATCAGTGTCTTAAAATTTTCAAGTGACATAACCAAACGTGTCATCAGCAAATAAGGGAGGCAGTACATTTTTACATAGCATAGGAAGATCATTCATGTAAATCAAAAAAAGGAGGCCCAAGAATAGAACCCTGAGGGACCCCACACAGTATCTTAACTCTATTTGAATTATGCTTATTGAATAATACATTCTGTTCTCTATCCATTAGATAATCCCGTCGCCATTTCAAAGCAACATCATGAAATCCATATTTTTGTAATTTTGCAATAAGGGTGAGGTGATCAACTGTATCAAACGCTTTCAATAAGTCTAAAAAAATACCAAGAGATGAAAAAAACAAAAAAAACACTGGATTAGTAGATTAATAGATGGATAAATACACATAATACATTGATGGGTGCAAAGATAGAATACCACGATATGTTACATTTGGTCAGATCAGCAGATTTATCTATAAAAATACAAATCTGCTGTATAGTGGCTCCAGTATGAGTTGCTTACCTCAGTGAAGGTGTGGCTGCACGAAATTGGTTCATAATAATAGACGTATCCAATGCAATAACCTTTCCTGTTGATGTAACACAGAAAAAGCGCTTTCAGCACCAAACAATACATTTATCCTTTCTTTGTTGAACATTATAAACATACAGACATTCATTCATAGTATGGATATTCTTGCACAGTATATGTCTCCCCTGTGTGAGAAAAAGTAAAAAAGAAAACAAAAAATATCAGATGAACTATGACAGAATTAAATCAAACATTAAAATGAAGCATCTAAATATAATACAGCAATAAAAGGCCATATACCTTGGAAGATCACAGACCACAGAACACTTTCAGTCATAAAATATGACTAAATGGAAACTGTGTCACATTCACTTACCCAGAGGTTAAAAAAGTCACTGGTTAGATTTGACAGTACATCTATGTGTGTTATTACACAACATGGTCTATTCCAGTGTAGGACAGTGTATTGGCTTCAAGAATTTACAGTTTATAAATGTATTTTATTAATCTTCTGTCAGCACTGAAGATCTCTTACTGTATATCATACCTTTGTATAGAACCTCAGATCAGAAAAACTGTAAATTAATTCAAATGAAAGACAATTCAATGAACCATTATTTGACTTATCATCTCAGAAAATGCATTTTTCTTTCAAAATAAACAAAAATTTTACTCTTGCAACACATTCCAAAACAGTCTGAAATAGTAAAACACTTAACATTTGTACATGTTTCCTTTTTTTTTTGATAATTAAAACATGTTAAAGCACTACAGATATCAAGTGGTTCAGGGGAAATTTCAGCTAAATTTTCCGGCAAACCAGTCATGGTTTGTGTATTCAAGATGGCCTTTATATCCTCTGTTGGGGACAAGTGAGAACTTAATCATCCTCTTCTTCCTCAGCCAGGCCTTTGTAATATGTGCAGAATGTGGTTTTAAATCCTCTTAAAATATGCATACACTTCCTGTTGTTTCAAGTTCTTGCTCATCTTTTCAGCATTAATGTCATCACAGAAGTGCAAGTGACTTTGGCAAGACATGACCCTGGAAGACAAGAGCCTGGACCATGACAGACCCTAATTCTAGACTTGTCAGCGATGACAGTCTGGGTGTTCTTTTTTTGCCTTTGGGCTGGAGCACAAGCCATTTATTTCTTAAAAAAAAAAAAAAAAAAACCAAACAAACCAAAAACAGAATTGTGGTTGGTTTTATCCTAGATGCATTTGACTCCAGAGGACAGCTTCTGGATACACTTAAGACGAGGTTTTCTATTGGCACAGCAAAGATCAGACCAGAATTTGTGAATGAAACTATGTACTGTACTGTGGTGCTTGACAAAGGTTTGCCACAATAATCATGAGCCCATGTGGTTCTACAAGCTATAGATGAAAGAATGATGCAGCACCAAAAAATCCATCACCACAAACCTGAAAACAAACTTGATTTTCTGAGCTCATGAAAAGATACCTTTTTAGAAACACATTGTCACACTACAAACTTATGACTTGATAAAATAGCAAAAAAGTATATAAAGTATCTTTTGAATCACTGATGTATTTATGACTACTTTATATACTTTTTTTGATATTTGCATCAGTAACGTGGACATAAAAGGGGTCACCAACTCCGGTCCTTGAGGCCCGGTATCCTGCATGTTTTAGATAGTTCCCTCTTCCCGCACACCTGGAAGCCATTAGATCATGATCAGGCTTCTGCAGAGCTTCATGATGAGCTGATCATTAATTGAACCAGGTGTGCTGGAAGAGGACCGGTCCCTGTCCCTAACCCTAAAACATGCAGGATACTGGGCCTCGAGGATTGGAGTTGGTGACCCCTGTTCTAGAGGATCTGAATACTTCTACCTCCACTGTAACGCTATATTTTAGTACTATTACGTTCACTTGTGGTAAAAAAATTCAATAAGGCATTGACTATACAATCTGGTAGTATAAAATGTGACATCTGAAAGAAAAACTTACTTTATAAAGTGAAAATACTATAAAATACTCAAGTACTGTTCAAATCATTAAAATTACCAACAGGACCTAGTCTAAACTTTACTAAACCATTTTCATTCCATCTTTAACTATAGGGCCTGTCCAAGCGAGTAAGAATGCACTGTGCAGCAATACTAATCATTCCATATCTGTTTTTAAAAATTTATTTAGCAGCAACCATAATAGATCAAATTGTAGGTCTAAGCAAGTACTTTAACATGCAATTGAGGAATAATAACCAGATATTTAATAAAAACATGAATTTATCATCATTGACAAAGTAACGGAGTGAGGAAAAATATACAGCAGTTATTCAAGGTTTGGAAAAAATACCAACACGTACTATTCCTCAAGGAAAGTGCAAATATTTAGGAAACCACGCTTTTCTTAATATATGAGAGTACATTATATCCAAAAATGAAACTGATATCATTTTTATTTTAGTTTTAAAAGACATTAATTCATGGTAATGGAGTGAGAATCCAAAAAAAGTAACGTAGTGAGGTGTTTGTTCAGTGTGATGCACCATAATAATAATCAAAGATTTTATTAAGATACTGATAAAATTATCAGTCTCTGGCGATCTGTTTTGTTATTATATTTAATACACATCTTTCTGCTGTTTTTTAAATAACAAATAATATTAAAAATCATTACAGCATTTGATTTTTGTTATTTAAGATTAGACACAGGCATATATTTTGAACATATTTATTTACACATTGATATTTACATTCAGAATTTATGCTGTATACATTCATTTACAACCTTTACTGTTCTTAATTTACACTGTACTCTATTTATATATACATTTTTCTTATATATCCAGTTGTAGTTCAGGTACAAATTAAGTAAACAGTTTTAGAAACTACAGATATATGTCTTTCATGCTGTGTAATCAAACATATTATTTTAGAGAAAAAAGAATTTGACCCTGATGTTCACTTTCGCTTGGCCAGACCCTATAGCCTGTATTAGCCTATTTTAATGTTAGTAGAATAATATATAAGTTGCTGGTGATGTTTCCACCTGATTTGGTTAAAGTTGTCTATTAAAGCAGGTTTGTAGTCACGTGACTTGAGCTAGCTACAAGACTCAATGCTAACGTTAGCAGTTAGCAACAACCAGTTTAATTAACATGACAAACAGTAAAAAAAATCTAACAAATCGGGATAAAACAGAAAGAGGAAAGACTGATACCTGTGTAGTCGCTGATGTCTTTATGTGAAATGGCATCAGGAGCATCAGATCGAATCAAATCTGCCAGTTTAATAATCCCCATTGTAACGCCGTAAAGCTAATATGTTTTAGCTAAAGTCGCACTTCAACTACGACAGAAGACAGAGAAACTTGGCCAATATTCCCCAAACTCACTGTTTTCTGTGGATGAATTGCAGACCTAAGACAAAAAACAGGGCACTACTTCCTACTAGACCATCCTCCTGATGTTGGTCAGAACTTGACACCAAAGCAGCAGCAGGGGTCAGTGTTGTACAGACACACATCCATCCATCTTTTATTTATTACAGCAAAAATATTTACAAACGTGGATGTATTCAAATATTACAAAGAAAGAACACATTTAACTTGAAACCCCAGACTTAGATGAAGAAATAAATGCTCCTCTGCAAATATTATGTGCAATTAATAAACCGACATGAAATAAATTCCTTGTTCAAAAATATTAACATCAATATATCCTATACAGGGCTATTTATCACACATGATCATATACACTGAAGTGTTAAGACTCATATCACACTGTATGACGAATAACAACACAGAGCCCATGCTTTTACTCTTATAGATAGCAGGTGGAAAACTATTAACAGTGTTAAAATACATGATTGTTTCACAGATAATATATCCATTGAGGTTTTTTTTTTTTATTACCACTTCAGCTATTGGGTATCTTTTTAATTAAACTCACTAGATGTGTGAGTGCCAATGAGGTAAAAAAATAAAATAAATCAATAAAGAAAAAAATAAATAACAGAGGACAAATCTACATCTACATAAATTATTCAAGTACTACACTGTGATTTGGGTGTCGCAGAACTCAAACGACATTCAAGGAAAATGTTATGGCATCTATAGCTTTAGTTACCATCATACTTTGACACTTTCAGGATAGTTTCTGACCAAACTTCTGAACTTCAACTTCAGAGGATTGGTCCTATAAGTAAAGCGCTTGCCTGAGTTCCCAAAACATTTGCTACTCAAATAAATCCTTATTTCCTTCCTAAATATTTCCTTCCTGAAGCTAAAAAGTCTCCTTTGCTAAATTATTTTATTCTCCCACAGATACATGATGATCAGAATTGCTGTAACACATGTTGCTGCTGAGAAAAAGGATTTATTAACCCAACAGGTAGAATCAGTAGTAACTGCATATCTGTGAATATCAATAAACTAAGTGCACTAGTCAGGGTTTGAAACTGGTGCTGGTTAATTCTGGGTAGACTGTTCTCTAGATTCTCCTGGGCTCTGTCCAGAAAGTGGATTTAGTGAAATTCAAGAGTTACTTGACTCAGATGAAACTCAGGGTTTTCAGTTTCACAAAACGAGTTCAAGTTGACAACAAACTCCGTGAAGTTAAAACTACTCACTGGGAGTTTTCTGTGAGAAACGCTGAGTCTGTGCATTTCCTCCAGTCCTGCTTTCTGACAGACAGCTTCTTTTCATCATTCACACAGATATTGGTTTAATATTTGACTGTTACTCAACTTGCCAACTTTATTATTCAGAAAGGGGGTTTATTTAAAGCTGTGATCTGTCCTCACATTCACAAAGTACTTTAAGTAATTTAATTTGCTGTTACTTATAACAATACGACTATGCACCTCACACCAGCTTTCAGACTGTTAGGACAGGTGAACTGAGTGATTAATACTACTACTACAACAACCAATAATAATAATAGTAATAATAAATAATAATAATAATAATAATAATAATAATAATAATAATTTAAGATACATCATGTTTTAGTTCCATTTGGTACTGATGCCATTTTGTCCTGTTAGGCCAAGATATAACAAAGTAATACAGCCTCCATCTTTCATAATTCATCATGAAGTGCTAAGTAACTTAATATATTGCGATATATAGTGATTTTTTTCACTATACTGATGTTATTTTGCTACAACTGCTAACTGTCAGCTCAGTTGATTCTCACTGAAAACAGACACAGGTAACTCAGTTGAACTCAGTAGATCAGCTTTTCTGGAGTTTGACAGTTAAGAGTTCAGGGTTAAACTTATTATTCTTATGGTTAAACCTCATTTCTGAAACACAACCCAGATTCTCTAAGCTAAACAAAAAAACAATGTTGTAACAACTCAAACTACCCAACTGTACTTAATTGTGCTTTGAAATGAGAGATGTTTTAGATTAAACACAGAGTACATTGGTGTGTTCTGAGACCACCTCAAAGTGATCTGTCAGTTGTCAGGTGTGAATATTGAGCTGGAAATCTGATGAGATGCACAAATAGCAAGGAAATGCTTTGGCTTCCAGTGTTTTGGGAGACTCAGTTCATCCATCTTAACGACGAAACCATATCCAGGTATTGATAAGCCAGAATGCAACTGTGGCGGAATACAGGACCACCTCTCGCTTTGAGCGCTCTTTGTTTTCTTCCTCTAGCAGTTGAAGACGCCGGTTCAGCTTCACAATCTAAATGAACATGTGAACAAAATAGATATTTTTTTTAAATTTACAATAAGATTCTATTTAAAATAACATAAAATAGTGCACATGCTTGACCTGGGTAGGATTTCATGTAGTTAATCTCTGACGACTAACTTATGACATTTGTTTCATTTGTTAAAATTTACAAACCCTTTTAAAATGGTAGTACTTCCATTTTTTTTTTTTTAAAGAATTAAAAGCCTTACAACCACAGCAGAAAGACTGTTATACTCAGAATAGAATAGAATAGAATAGAATATATTGTTAATGCTTATCAAAGGAGATCATTGCCATGTTTATTCAACAGCCCAAAATGCAACTAATAATTTGATAAGCAGCTTATGTTCTCTGTTTGTTTACATCACCTTTAAAACCTTCAGATGTGTCTTTTGTAAGTAGCCTGACACAGTAAACTGAAGTATACAGTCTGTTTTTAGTGTAATCTAGTCATGAAATCACTACTAGAGAACAAAAATCAACACAGGCTTAAGATGCAGAGAGGAGGTAAACTAATGACCAATCAGTGACAGGATTGATCATTTTAGCCAAATAAGGTTGATCTTACCTGTCGTCGTAGTGAGGAGGCATCCACTAGGCCAGACTCATCAGGATTTATATCCAATGCCAGATCCAAAGGTGTCCTGTGGAAATAAACTCATATTAATGGACAGTAATGACAAGTAAAAAACTGATCAGGATCTGCATAGTTCCTCCAAAAATAAAAAAGCTGACACAAAAATATTGAGGAAGTCCATTTGGAGACAATACTAACAATTCCTAGAATTCCAGAGTATGTAGTTCCACTGTAATCTGCACACTTATTGTGGGAATAAAGGCAAATCTGAACCAGTCTTCAGGATCATATTAAAATAGAACCTAGATTAACTGTAAATACAAGCTGGGTGTTCTGATCGAAGCATTAACACAGTTATTTGAGTGATATTACCTGCGGTGGCTGTCATCCAGCACATCAAGAACCTGCTGATACGCTCTACGTGTTGTTGACTGAATATATGACAGGAAGCCGGCAGCTGTGAACAGGTTGATGTTTGCATCCTCAGGGGAACAGAGAGGGGGACACAAGCGGACTGGAGGAGCAGAGGGGGAAGGGGTTACACTGTCAGAGAGATGGATGGGGAGAAACAGTGAAAAGAGGAGATGTTTCTAAGCAACAAAGCATTAAAGAAGAAAGCAGTAACAGTGACAGTGCATATAACTGTAAGTCCTATTTCTGCATAAATGTGATTTAAAGTGCTATGAGATGATCGTCATTGATGCATCACTTTAAAAATGAGACAACTTTATACTCACTCATTTGTTTACCAAGAAGCATCCAATCTTACATATTTTAATGTGTTTTAAAACTTTCTGAACTTCTAAGATTATATATTAGAAGTATTTCAATCAGCAGAATTACATCATGTGGGACTCTGAGCCTGAGACTTATTATAGCACAGAAATCTGGGTCTTCACTATGAAAGCCTGGTCTTGACAATACAATTTGTGTAAGTGTGTCATGCCATAAACACAGGAGATTCCTGAAGACCTCAGAGGGAGAGCTATCGATACTCACCAAGCTGGAAAGGGGTTACAAAAGAATTTCTAAAGAGTATTAACTCCACCTGTTGACTAACAGGAAGACTGCATAGAAGTGGAAGTTTTAATGGAATTGTTACCGTCCAGGATTGGTCAACCAACAATCTAATCACACTAAGAACAAGGTGTTAACTGTACAGGTCACAATCAACCCCAGCATCAGATTTAGAAAACAAAAGGCCTCTACAATTGTGTCTAATGATTATGTTTATGAGTATAACATTAGCAAAACACTGAATAACAGTGTACATGACAGAGTTGCAAGGAGGAAGCTACTACTGTCCAAAATTAACACTGCCATGTGGATAAACCAGAACAGTTCAAGAGGTATGTTTTGTGAACAGATCAGTTATGTTTAGAGCTGATCAAAATCTGCATTTCTACATCATACCTTGATCTTGTCTGTGAAACATGGCAGTGGCAGGATCATGATTTGTGCCCGCTTTGATCCGGAATTTATAGAACTACACACACTGAATTGTACCAGACAATTCTGCAGGAAGATGTCAAGCTATCATTTGTGAAGTGAAATTCAGCACTAAGTCTGATCATGTAGCAAAATGACAAAAACATGAAGAGTGAAGAAATCTAATTTTCTGGAAAATCCTCATATTAATCCTATAGATATATTGTGAAAGAACAAGAACAAAAAAATGTTGAATGTTGAAATATGGGCTTAAATCCTCCAAACTAATGTTTAGGGCTGATAAACAGGTGTCACAAGTGTGAAGCTGTAGTTATCGCTTACAAATTTTGCCACAGACATGCTTAAGAATTGATCATTTTCAACAATAATTAAAGTGATACTGAACACTAAAATGTACTTTTGTGCTTTAAAAGGAATTATTTGACTTAAATGTGATGAAACATACGAATACTAGTCATCAACAAATATGTAAAAAATTTGCATTTTACAGGTGAAAATGGCTCCTCTTCTTAACCTCTTGTCATATTCTACTGAACCTCATTCATTTTTCAATAGGTCAATCTGAGGCCATTTTATTGCTGTATTCTGAGCCACCAACCTCACACTGGAAGAAATTTAACCACATAAAACTGCTGCCTCATCAGTTAATGTATTTGTTGGTTTGAATCTGAAATAATGTAGTAAAACACCACAGTGACACATCAGCAGAATTCAGGATTGCTCTTTGTATTGTTTTTGTTGAAGAGGCTTCAGTTCCTTGTGAAAAACAACTCTATGAGGGCAAGAAAAAAATTATAAAAAATTAGCTAAATGTAGCATATACTTGAATAATATGAATTTATAGGTGGGCCTAACCTTTTCAGAGGCTCAGATGGTTCATAGTGTCTTGTCATGTTCTGTCATACCAACGTTCCTGACCTACTACTGTTAGACTCAGAACGCACCTACAATAGATGAATGAGATTATGGTTTTTGTCTTGTTTGATTTAGGACAAAGTGGTCATGCTTTAGCTCATATTTATGCAGAAAAAAAAGAAATTGTAAAAGGTTCACAAGCTTATTCTTGGTATGAATGCTTACCTTGCATCACCTCTGTTCATGTGACTGCTATGGCGGCCGGAAATGTTATCACTGGCGCTGCGTTCCCTTCGAGAACGGAAATGGGCCTATGAATGATAGACAATGGCATGCCATAAAAGTTATGGTTTAAATTCCATCAGGGCTGGTATTTTCTAGAATAACATCATAAAACAGGACAGATTGTTAGTGGGTGTCACAGTGAATTAAGGAAAAACCACTTAATTATGATTCAGAAATTACACAGAGAGAAAACTGAGGTGTGTCTTACAGCTTGGTTGGGATTGTTCTGTGAATTGGCAGCTTGATCAGTTTCCAGTGAGTCCAGTGGTTGTTCATTGAGGGTGAGAACCCGAGGTGGGGCCTTCATGTCCAGCAGATCCACAGGAGGGACAGACTGAATCAGGTCTAAATCTCTGGGGCAAGAAAATCTAGGGTCCCCCTCATCCCCTTTTTGTGGAAATAAGAAGAGGATTAGAAAACTAACAGATGATACTAAAAGTACAGTGAGATGTTTTTCTGATCCTTTTGGGCAGCTGCACACCCTATCGTTCTGTATGAACTGACTTCATTCTGCTGTGCTAACCTGCTACAATGATCCTCTCAGGCACCTGCATCAGCGTTGTATGAGGGGGCAGGGGTGGCTGTAGTGGCAAAGGCACTGGTTGGTTCTCTGGGGCCACCTTGAGCGTTTCAGGGATCCGCATGCGCTGGCTGATGCCCTCTGTATACTCCAACTCATAATGGATGCGGTTCATCTCTGCCACCTCTGCTGAGGGGGGGGTGAAAGTTGGGCCACTCATCCAGCCTGTGGATACATCAAACAGAAGTAGCCTAAATGAATACCCTTCATAATATTTAATCCATAAATGTAAGATTTGTGTTGTTTTTATATGGGGATATCACAAATCAAAAACAGGCTTATTGCCAAGGAAGTTTTCACATAAGAGGAATTTGCTTTGGTTTACTGGTGCAGCAAAATAAAGAAAAATGTGTAAAAAAAGAGATGGACAACAGACATAGTGTAAGACATGGGTGCCAAACATACGGCCCACAGGCCAAAACCAGCCCTCCAAAGGCTTCAATCTGACCCAAAGGATGGATTTGCAAGTCCAAAAACACACAGAAGACCAGTGTTTTTTGTGTATTTTCGGACAGTCTAGGGTGTAAACAAATCTTAATGAGCTGTATTGATCATAAAGTTAATTGCTATATTTTTAAGTTCCAAATGCCTGTCACTAAATGTGTTGTGCCTCTGTAGATCCACTGTGATCTGTGAGTCGTAATGTGCGTATGTAGCCTAAATGATAAGATGAGGCATAATATTGTTAAAATTGCACTTATTTTTCTTAAGACATTTCTGGGTGTTCATGGATGTTTATTCATATTTTTAGTTTAAGGCTAGTTTATAAATGTAAACATTTCCATGGTGTAATCTTACTTTTTTGCAAACTAAGAGAAAAAAAAAATCATCATTTATGGGTTATTATGCTATTATTTTACTGGTCCAGCCCACTTGAGGGCAAATTGGGCTGTATGTAACCCCTGAACGAAAATGAGTTTGACATACATTTAAGTAATTATTGGGGCATATAATTTAGTTGGTATATTTACACAACAGGGAAAAGCAAGATAGTTTTAAAGTGTCAATCAATGAAATTATACCATGAGAGGGATGTTTCTTGTTGACTAAGGAAATGGTGCATATCTATAAAACCCTGTTCCTCTTAGGATTTAAATACAACATACAATTTTACCTTATTAAATCAAGTAACAAGGAGTGTCAAATTCAATTCATTACATTAAAAGATCACACCTTAAGGTTAGTCAAGCTTTTTCGACCTCTCTGTCTTTCTTGACAGTAAGATTAAAGCTTAATTTGGCATCACTACTGCCAACAGTTAAATGCAGTTGTGGTAAATTTAGCCCTGGGGAATCGTCACTGGTCCGTGAATATGGGCATTATCCCACAGAAAGAACCAAATACACCAAATGACAAGGTGTGGACCACATTATGTAGCAGCCAAACCTTTACAACAACACGAGGGAAACATTTCACGTAGTATTGCATGATATTACATAACCCTGACATGTCGACTATGTTAGCTGTTAACACATGCTTCAATGTCACTTTATGAAAATCCACATAAGCCGCCATGTCTGACATATACATTGGATAATATTAGTTAATACTGAGAGGAGCGCTAACGTAATGACCAGCATTAGCTAGCTGATGTTATCTTTATCACAAGGCGTTACATTAGCTAAGAAATAACACCTGACTGCAGTGAGAGGCTCGTTAACAAAAGCTAACTGGGCTTAAGCTAGTTAGCGTTTCATGACTACTTACCGTTGTGGTTTGAGCACCGAGGTTTAAAATGTCATGTGTTCACTGGACGTTATTCTCGACAGCATCCACCGGAACGGACAGCGGAACGACAGACACAGAGGTGGAGAAGCACTGCTCTGAGCCCGGTGTCACCGCAAAAACTTCACCGCAAGTCCCCGGTGGGGCGGAGACTCAATGAGCTACGCGAACCGCCCGAGTGATGAGCTACAACCGGCACCACCTTAAAATTAAAACGAGCATGAACAAAACAAAATGTTTACAAAAATGTAGCCAAATCAGACTAAATTCGTTAATAACATCAAGGAAGATGTGTGCTGTTTTTGCCAGACATTTAACTGTTTTCATGGTACTTCAGTTTACCCAGTCAAATGAATTTTACAAATTTACATTTACACCCCTTCCATAATAGTGTTTCTGTCTGATTTCAGATTCAGATGACATCTATTTGTCATGTGCAAGTTAACACACAGTCAGTAAAACAATGTAATGTTGTGGACAAGAAGAACAAATCACCTCACTGTTTCTAATAGCAGAGAGAGGAAAAAAAAAAAAAAAAGCAAAATACATATGACTATGTTCATGTGCAGTGTCTGGAGCTAAAAAGAAAAGAATGTAGACACTGACAGATCAGAAATGCAGATAAGATAGGCAATGTTTTTTTTCACATAAAAGGTGAAATTTTGATAAGATAAGATAAGACAAGATAAGATAAGATAGGCTTTATTGATTCCCCAAGGGGGAAATTCAAATGTACAGTAGCACAGAAGAGGCAGCAAATGCAATAGAAAGATAAAGAGAAGACAATTTTATAAGTAAAATTCTTAAAGTGACCAAAAATGACATAAATAGTAATAATAATAATAATGATAGTGATAATAATAATAAATAAAGTAACAAGTGTGCAAGTGATTGACACTGACAGATGCAAAAAGATTGTTTAGAGCAAGATGTAATTCAAGCCAAGCTGCTGTTTTTATTTGATTTTATTGTATAGATAATTTTTCTACCAAAAATTAGAGAACATTTTTTGCTTAAATTCAGAAGAGAGTACGACAACTAGTTGCTTCGTAAAAACATTCAACAGCTGTTGGTATCTTAAAAAAAAATGTATGAAGAATTTATCATGATACTCAGCCTACTGTATATATGCTTAATGCAAGGTTACTATCCAATGTCTTCTTTGGATTAGATGGAGAAAAAAAAACAAAACTAATTTCCCTCTCAGAAAGAACCAGCTACATGCTGCTGATGATATAAACTAAGTTTTAGTACTTGCTCCAACCCAAACCAAAATAAATTCACTACAAAGTAATGGCTATTTTATACACTTCAGGGGTATTTTTAAGATTAGATTTGGCTTTGAGAGTAATGCTTGTGATTGCAGGATTTGTTTCATACCCAGCTATTTCTGGAGAAAATCATAGAATGAATGATTAAATATCAAAAATTACACCAATCCCTCTTATAGATCTTAATATAGTAACCTTAAATTGTTTGTGTAACTCAAACACACAAAAGCTGGACCTATGTATCAATGTTTTGTTAATTTTTTTTTGCCGGTTTCTTTATGTAGAAGTGTAAATATACTAATTTCACATGCTGATATAATGAAATTGAAGTATGCCTCTGAAACTGATTAAATGCAATATGCTAAAGATGAAAACTATATCATGAATTAAATTTAGTGAAAAAAATTAAAGTGATCTCTTAGTCTGTCTTCTACTTCTGAAAATGTATTTATGAAGTATTTATTTTGGATTATTTCATGAAATGATAAATTTAGCATATTTTTTATTCAAACTTTATTGATGGCTGTAAACTTTTGTTTCATGTATTTCATGTTTGTAAATGTTTTCTGATGTGTCCTGTATTTGTTTAATACTATGGAGGTTTTATAATTATAATGAATGTTTTTCTTTGTTGCTGGAAGTAGTTGAGCAATAAAATAAAATAAAATAAAATAAAAGTCTTTACCTGTTGTGCTGTGCCATTTTCTAAGTAAAAATACAGTCACGTAGCTGACACAGATATTGTGGTTTAGTTTAATTAAACATGAATTTGATTGTAAATACATTCAGTGTAAGTCAGATAAATTGTTAACAAGTCCCTTTTGTAAAACCCCAACTAACGAGTAACAGAAACCTTCGAGTGCTTAAAATACAACTCCCAGAGTGCCACCATTTTTGGAGCCAATGCGCATGCGCCTACCATCTGGGCCATTATTTTGTCCTCAAGCTTCAAATGAACAACAGGCTAAGCGTTCCTTGAAATGAATTAAATATTAATACACGGAAGGAGTATTTTTTCATCCTGTTCATCACCGCCGACATACATGGAGTCTCTCAGCCGATAAGTGTCTGTCTCGCAGGGCCGTTCAGTCCTCCGTTGGACTTAAAGGCCGAAAACAGTACGCGGAGTGACAGCCCAGTTAAAGGCAGCAGATTGGGTGTTTATCTAGTTGACTAGCCACCTAGCTAGCCTCCTAGACATCTAAGAGGGGAAGAAGAACCCGAAAGGACCATCTGAAAACTTCACAAAGGGAGAGCTGTGGCCGTCCCTGTCCCAACCAACCGGCAGAGGGGATGGCACACCTTGCAAACATGCAAAACCAGGTACAGAAATCCACTAAAACAAACTGTCACCTCCCTTCTGCTTGTCCAAGACTGGGCGAACCCCCATGACTGGCTCATAGATAGGTGGGTGGGGGTCAAGAGCAACAATAGATGTGGTCTAACTTTGTATATGCACAAATATGGATGACTTAATTTTCCATCTTCTTGTCTGTATAATAGAAGAATCACCCTGACATCTATGTGTAATATGAACATTCTGCATCAAGTGTGGGCTATCTTTCCAGTGTGTGCAGTTTTTCCAGAGCATTAGTAAAATGCCATAACACTTTAGACTGAATAGTCCTTCCTACTCAGTGAAACCATCACTCATTTCCTGGTGTTATATAGACAGAAAACCAGTGAACTTTCCAATTGTCATGCTTATTGAATTACAAAGTGCCACAAAGTTCGATCAAGAGTCTAATTATGTGGGCTGTGACTGAAGAGATGAGTATTGGCAGATAAGTCAGGTTAATTATCTATCATCGTTTTATGTTGGATGAATGCACATGAGAGATTTAGAAGTGGATGCAAGTCTTTCTGTCAAGTCTAATTAACTTTGAGGACAAGTGATATTTGCTTAAAGTTACTTGGCTTCTTAAAAGCCTGGAGGGCTAAACACACACCCATATAAAGCCTCTAAGCACACTCATAATGCCATATACTCAATAATTCAATGCGTTCTTTGCTGTAATCTGACCAGAATACCAGGTTGGACCCAGAGGAGTACTTCACCAAGCAGGAGCGGATTGGGAAGGGCTCCTTTGGAGAGGTTTACAAAGGCATCAACAACCGCACAAAGGAAGTGGTGGCGATTAAAATTATAGACCTGGAGGAGGCAGAGGATGAAATAGAAGACATCCAGCAGGAAATCACAGTGCTTAGCCAGTGTGATAGTCCTTTTGTTACTAAGTATTATGGATCATACTTAAAGGTAAGACGCTAACACAAACTCATGCCTAGACACTCAAAATATTCATATGAGTATATCAGTCATAGAGTCTGGTTCCGACTGGCTCTATATGTAAAGTGTCATGAGATAACTTCTGTTATGATTTGGCGCTATATAAATAAAATTTGATTTGATTTGATTTGATATGTACGATTTTAAATTGGTTATTGACAAAAATGTGGTAACAGACATGGATGCCTCACATGACAGCCTTTCTTTTTTTTCATTCATCTGTGTGCTTTTGGGCTTTGCAGCTGTTAAGCTGGGGTTTCCCCTTGTGGGACTAATAAAGGCTTATCTTATCTTATCTTATCTCTTATTCAGGGGACCAAGCTGTGGATTATCATGGAGTATTTAGGTGGAGGATCTGCTTTGGATCTGGTGAGAAAATGAATATGATCTCTTTGTGCAGCTTAAAATGTTTTATAATTATCTTGCAGCTTTTCTTTAATTTGCAGTATTTGTTGCACCCTTAACATCTCTTTTTTTTTCTGGTAGCTCCGCCCAGGGCCCCTTGAAGAGACATACATTGCAACTATATTGAGGGAAATTCTGAAGGGGCTGGAGTATCTGCACTCTGAGAGGAAGATTCACAGAGATATCAAAGGTAGTATGAATTCTCTGCTACATTGTCAGGGAACTAAACAATAACCATTACCCAATGGAAAAAAAGAGAACACATTAATTAAGAAATCGGTATAGGGTGTTTTCTTTCAATGAGAGCATAGTCAATCAGTAGTTTTGCAAAAAATCAGCAAGTTATCAGCAGTCCTTTGACAGAATGAGTCAATCTGTATTTTTCAATTAGTGACTGAACTTGAGATCTGGTTCCAAATAATCCACTTCCCCAGAATTGTATGTGTCCTAATTTATCTGTTTTTTTTCATCAGTGTCAACATGTTTCACATTACAAAACAACATTCCAAACACATGTGTGTACATCACTGCCAGCTGATGGATGACAGTGGTGTAAAATGCAGCCTCATTCACAGAAAAAGATAGGAAGTGCTAGCACTAATGTCTATAAAATGATTGTTTCAAGTAAAGGTGCCGTTAATTCACTGAAAATATCTTTCTACACATCACAGACCTAAATTCCAGGACTGCCATGTATTTGATACTGTTATAATAATATTAGCACAGTGTAGGCAGGCTTACCAGATTTTTTTCTTTGGCTAAGAAAACCAGAATCAAAACAAACTGTTGAATGAATACTCCCTCATTTCATCCATTTTAGATGAAGACAGACATATTGTAGCTACAGCCAGAAAGACTCGCCCATCAGCTTTCTCCTAGCCAGGAAAACCAAAACCACATTCCCAAAACAGTGGAATTGATACTGAAATGTATAAGTGTGCTTTTTCCAAATAGAAAACTGAAGAGGAATCGATAAATAAATCAACCCATAAGGTTCAATGATGTCATTGGTATCAGTAAAGTTCATTCAGGTCCCATCTCTAACATGCACCTATAAAAACTTAGATCATTAACTGCAAACACAGCATTTAAAATATGTTTAATTAATACAGTTTAGAATATTTCTGTCCATCATGAAGCTTACTTTTAGGTGGTTGTGTGCTGTTACATCTGCAAGTAGAGAATTTATGTTTAGAAATAATGGTATATTGTATAAGAGGTAGGAAATTATAAACTTTTGTCTTTCGGTGAGCTGATTATCTGGATAAATATGTCTTTTTATTGATCACCATTGCTGATGATGCTGTTATTCATCTTCTGATGTTATGAAACTGATTCTCCCCAGTGTAAAAGGGAAAGAACCTAATTGTGTCAACTGTCGGTGTCATACAATATCTCAGATTTTGACAAAACCTAAAGGTAATGACTCATCATCATGGACTTCTAAATAATGCCTGTGTCTCTGTCTTCTAGCTGCCAACGTGCTCCTGTCAGAGCAGGGTGATGTGAAGCTGGCAGATTTTGGGGTGGCAGGACAGCTGACAGATACTCAGATTAAGAGGAACACATTTGTGGGCACACCGTTCTGGATGGCTCCGGAGGTGATCAAGCAATCAGCCTATGACTTTAAGGTGAGGGATGCCCTGTGGACTGAGCAGGAGATAGTTGTGACTACGTTTACATGCACAGTATATTTTGGTTTTTATCCTTATTTTCAGGTATTTCCATTAAGATGTTCATGTATGTTCACCATGCAGTGTTGACAAGTGACTTTTATCACAGAATATGAAGACGTGGACATTTAGAGTTGCTTATGTCATTTTGTGTTTGTGCAACAAATTGGAATTTTTTCCAACTAGTGACAGACTTTATTTATTTTGTATATATAGAAATACCTGTTGATGTCCAAGACTTAATGTTTAAAAGTACATTTGTTTCCCTTTCTGGCCAGAAATATTGGCTTTCCCTTTGGACCTGAATCTCTACTCCAGCTTGAAAAACTTGGGCTGTGTAGATTGTAATACAGTTGTGTGAAAATATTATTATCATATTATGAAGAACACACCACCATTTGCATTAAACATGAGTACAAAAATGAGTCAAGTTACATAACACAACATAAAATAATCCACTGTCTGTTATGATTTGTTAAACTATTACATAACACTTTACAGGATTTTTTAGAATTGATCATCACAAAACATTGCAATATTGTATTAATATGTTCCTTATACTCTTGAGTGTACAGTAAAGATGTCTGAAGAATGCCTCTAAAAGCTCAAAAATATTGACGTGTCTAAATTAGAAAATGTTGGATGGTTTGGATATATCCAACTTGCTTTTGTGACCTGTCAAATTCAGAATAGTAGCATGTGAATGTCAACTCTACTGATTTATGTATTGGTCATTTTTTCTCATCTTGGGTGAAGTAACTGGTTTTCTTATTTGTAGAGTTATTTGTCAATTAGAGTGTGTGACATTTTCCTTTTTGCTGAATTATTTTTTGAGCCACATCACATCAACTTTGTTTTGGGTTAAACTGTAAACCTGCGCATCTACATGTGAAGTTAACACCATTGACTTGTGTGTTTCTCTGTCTCCCCGTCAGGCTGATATCTGGTCCCTGGGAATAACTGCAATCGAACTGGCTAAAGGAGAACCCCCCAACTCGGATCTTCACCCCATGAGGGTCCTCTTTCTCATACCCAAAAACACCCCACCTACACTGGAGGGCCCCTATAGCAAGCCCTTTAAGGAGTTTGTGGAGGCTTGTCTAAATAAAGACCCCCGTTTTGTAAGAAAAACTCATCTATATTCTCTGTGGACAAACATAAGTGTTATCAGACTTTCTTTGTTTGGCAAAAAGATTGTAAAATCAGGAAATAATTCCAGATTGGCTGCTGCTAGCCCAAGGTCATTTATCCTACTTATTAGGAATTATGATTTGTGCAGTACATTCTCAAATATTTGAGTATAACCCAACTAGCACTTTTGTTCAAGATTAAAAACATCTCAACCAAATAGAGTACTATAATGATAGATGCACTGATCCAATTTTTTTCCCCTCGTTTTACAAGCAAACTGATTCCAGCCGTGTGTTTGTTCTTCCAGCAGCATAAGCTACTGACTCTGATGTTGTTGTTAACATTGCTCCTGTCTATTCTTCTCCTGCCCAGAGGCCGACAGCCAAAGAGCTTCTGAAACATAAGTTCATCACACGTTACACTAAGAAGACGGCCTATCTGACTGAACTGATTGACCGCTACCGCCGCTGGAAGTCAGAGGGACACGGAGAGGAGTCCAGTTCTGATGACTCAGATATGTAAGTGTGATGAGCACATGGTTGTATGTCTCCCAGGTTATCATCTCTCCATCTTTCCTCTACATGACTCTATGCATACCTACATATTTGGGATATTATAATTGCTTTTCCCTCTTTCTTTGCTTCTTTCTTCAGGGATGCTGATGATGTGGATCCATGTCCAATGTGGACCTTCCCCACAGTCAGACCCAGCTCTATGAACAAGTTACAGAAGGGCTACACACACACAGATTTAGAGGTAAAACACAAACACCAGGTTTCTGCTCAGGTTTTGTCTTTCAGGTCTGATGTCGGGAAGTCGTTTATTTTTAAGAGATGCACAAAGAGACTTGGAAGCAGCAAAATATCTGTTTATTACAAACTCCAGAACACAATGGGGCCTGATTCCACCAAAAACCACACAGGAAGAAAAAGCATTGCAACATCCCATCAGACTAATAACTATGTCCAAAGGTGTTTGTTATAAGTATAAACATGTATGTGATGTTCATGCAATCCATATTCCACCCTGGTCATGAGAATGGATAGGGTGACAGTTGACAGCACAGTAAGCGTTGTCCACACTTTCTGATCTTTACCAAAGTGTGAATGTCTTTAAGTTCCTCAGTGCCTTTTGGGATGACGTCACAATCCCATTCTCTGTATTCACTTCAGTTAATAAAAGACAGACATTGACTTTGAATCATTTTTTCAGATTATTTAATCAAAGGGCAAAACATCTTTAGTCTCTACAATCTGTCTCCAGAATTAAATATCTGGAAAGTCTAAAATCTTTGATCACTTCTCAATAGATTTTCTCATTTTAAGTCCCGCTGTTGAATTGACATCAGACATATCATGACATCAGACATGTGTCCTTGTAGTTTATAATGTTCATAAGCCAGTTTCACCTTTTTTTCTTAGAATGAAGCCCATCTCTGGTGGCTCGTTTGACACAGAACACAGGCAGTTTTGGATTCAGAAATGAACTTGATGAGTTATTAGCCTGTTAAAGCCTGATAACCATGGAATGCTATCGTCTCTGGGTGTTGAAAAATATCTGTCGCTACAGTTCAGCTCTTTTAACCCTCAAAGGCTTAAACAGTCTTCAGGGACCAAAGCCATCAACTGATGTAAAATGTTTAATAACTATTGAACTGCTAATCCTATCAATACATGTAAATAAGTCAGGTAATGATGCAGTTTCTGAGTTTTTCATGTTCATCAGATATGACCTGTTTGGATGTTCAGAGGCTCCATAGTGAACGTGCAAACACTGTCATCTTCTGGAACATTAATTCACCAATAAAACCCATGTAGTTTGTCAAAGGACGGGTCCTAGACACTTGTTTTTATGTTCAGTTTATGATATATTTTGCTAAAAAAAAAAAAAAAGTAACTCTTTCTTTGTTTTTCTCTGTTTTGATATAATAACTTTGAAATTTATTCTGAGGTGTTATTAACATGTGCATGATCAATAAATTACATACAGGAAAGTAACCAGATTTTCAAAAATGCCAAATGCAGATTCAGATTCAAATTCAATTTATTGTCATACACATTTCCAAGTACATGACAATGAAATGTAATTTAGTATCTAGCCAGAAGTGTAATCGCAGCAGATAGAGGAAGTACAGAATATACCATTCAGTTTTTTCCCCTAATGCAACATTTTTTCTTCGTAGTCAGGAGATTCTGTGAAAAGGCAACCAAAGTCACAGTGTCTGTCGGCCTTGGTAACACCCATCTTCAGAGAGGTATGAAAACTAAATGTAACTGTTAATAGCAGTGAAGTAATTTCTTCTGTGAATAAACACAATTTATAAAACCTATGATCCGCCCATTCTGTGAACAGTACAGTTAAAATATGTCAAAACTGGGATGAATTTTCCTGTTTCTGACTCTGTGTCCACCGTCAGTTGAAGGAGAAGCGGCGGGCAAGTGGCGGTGGTGTAGGAGCCATCGAGGAGCTGGAGAACGCCTTCAACCTGGCAGAGGAGTCGTGTCCCGGCATCTCCGACCGCCTCGTCACACACATGATGGAGAGAGTGTGCAGGTGACGCTTCAGCCTTTTATTACAGCTGAAACGTTCACCAAGCAACAGAAACAGGCTTCTTTCTAACCTTACGTTTCTCTTTCAGGTTTTCTTTAAATGGTAACACCACCCCATCTTCACGGTGAAAGTATAGCTGGATGTCACTTACTCCACCCACCCCGTTTTCTGTCTCCCAACCCCCCCACCCA
>JAPQRP010000011.1:11741378-11758496 GCA_037367295.1 Apogon hyalosoma | reverse complement strand
ACCTCAGATTAAGGACCACAGCAGAACCCCTCTGCCCTGCCTTTGTACCCTGTCCTGTTCCCAAGAGATCTTTTAATTAGTTATAATTAAATATTTTTACAATTTTTCTTTAAGAGCGGAGAGTATTTAAGAGAAAAAAGCCATGACATTTAGGGCGTTGTGTATACCTGTTAGACTGAGATTTAAAAAACTATAATAAAGTCTATGGAAAACATCACATTTTCTTTGGTGCATTTTCTTGTTTCTAACATTTTCTCTAACAGTTTTTATTTTTTATTTCCGCAGTGGGGGTAGACTGATAGACCAGTATCTGATATTTGGCTTTTGCAGTTAAAATCTAAAAATGAAAACTTAAAGTTTTGGGATAATTTTACTGAAATGCCTCAAAACTGTCAAATTAAGAATAGTATTTTAATACTATTTGCTAATATCTTATAACACACACTGAAAAGATGAGAAATATGTACTCATTTGTAAAATGAACAATCATATCCACCTCACAGTAGGTCTCCTCTGTAATAAATGAATTTGAGCACAAAAACAATTTTAACATTGTTTTTTTTTTGCAGGTGAAACTATTTAATGGAAACATGCCTGAAAAGTACTGGATTTATAGGCAAAGCTGACTTTATTTTTCATCAGTAAAACATAATGCACACTAGCATTTCACAGTATGGTAGATTTAATTTTCAGGGTTTCTTTTTCATTATAAGGCTTATTCACTGCACTTAAACCAAATTAATGTAATATGAATGTGGAGAATCAAAACTAAACTAACTACTGACTTTTCCCAGACCTAATGCTTGTACACATTCCATTTGGTTTTAACTGCTCTAGCATTTCTAATTTTTGTACACATGCATTGTAATAGTTCACATTTTCATGAAATTATGTTTAAACTCCAACCTCCTGCCCAACTCTAACAAACCTAGGAAACTTCACCTCAGACAGCATCTAAATCCTCTGAAAACCAAGATATTCTAATCATCAGAACAATATGAACATTCAAAAGCACGCTTCTTGAATGTTATTGCAAATTAATTCAACCCAAAACCATTCTCCTGGTGATCCAGTTTTTGTGAACAGTTATTGAGATACGGTACGACTCAGAGTAAAAAACAAAAAAGCTCCACCCACAGAAGAGATTAATAAAGTTTAATAAAACCTTTATTACAATATATGCATCAGGAACAATATTTGGTACTGTAATATTGGATAAAAACAGCACTAAGGACTAAGGAATGTCAAGAACATCATCTTGGCTGGTGAGGGAAACGTTGGCTAGACTGATGATATCGGGCCATTTTTTTTAACCTCTGTAGTCATGGCAACCACAGAGGACTCAGCATGTAGGTCAGGTATAGTTTACACCTCAAATGGGGGAAAAAAACCCATAATCGACATCATTTGACTTGACGATACAGAAGATGTAAGGAGAAAATGTATCTGACTGAAAGCACAATACGGACAGTTAAATGAAGTCATTAAACTTCTAGGGGCTGAAAATGTGTATTTTCTTCATCTTTGTGACACTGATCTGGGAGCTGCATAATAGATTAAAACCGGGCAGAAAATCAAGGCTGAACACGGCACTTAGTTAATACAAATATAGCTGGCAGATGCATGCACATGAGAAGGGAAACACTCGGCAGAAGTGGCCATTTCTTAACCAGAAGAAACAAGAAATCATATTTTCTCTCAAACAGAAAAGAGAAAATGGGATTAAAAACATTTGAGCAATTTCTGCTACTATGACTCTCCCAATGAAGCTCTTTCACAGAGCAAAGGTTAACATGCTTTTAGGGCAGATGTGGAGCCAAAAGCACTGAATAGAAGCAGCGTTATTTTGGATTTGTCAAAAGGAAATAAAAAATGGAAAAGTAACAGATGATCTTCATGAGACTAAAATAAAAAAAAAAAAACACTAGAAAGATGGTTCATATTACTTCATTTAAGTAACTGGAAATAGTTCAATAAAATAAAAAAAGACTTAGAGAGTTTAAGCCATTAGAACTGTGTGTAAATATATAAACATAACACTGCTGAATATACTGAAAGTATTACAAAAAAAATATTAAAAAACAGAGCCCATAAAGGACCAACAAAAAGATAGTGGCAGTATGAGTCAATAACCAGATTCAGTTCTTCTCTGCTTCATCCGACCATCTGGTCAAACTCTAGCTGTGGCTCAAAAACCTGCAGGAAAAAGTCAAATTGTACTTAACAGTTCAAACTGACCAAAGTTGATATTATTTACATATTTAAGTTAGAAAAAATACATTTTTATTCCAAGTTCATGTAGATTTTTTTTTAATAATTTGTACAGATGGGGATTTTTTTAAAGTCTGAACGTGTTGTTCATGCTGCTGCTTAATTTACCGTTTATCCAGGAAATTAACTGTAATATGCAGTGTTTGCATTAGGTCAGACCTACAGTTACATGAACAGTATTTCTTAAACTGGACTGAAGTCATCATCTGACTGAGCTTGCAAACGGTACCAAATAACTTAAAATTTAACAAAAATTTCTTAGGAAAATTGTGAAAATGCCTAAATCAAATTTTTCTTCCTTTCTTGTGCAACAAATCAGAATGCAACTGTTTGCTTGTTGTTAGTATATTTCTGAAGTTATATAAGGAACATAATTTTAGTGGAGAAAATGATAATTAAATCATGTTTTATCTTTTTTAAATATGACAGAAAAAAGTCATGAAATTCTGAATTGTCCAAAACACTGAGCAAAATAAATATGAATAAATCAATCAATTGGATATTTTGCCCATGCTGTCCATGGAAGTTAAATTAAATGTTGTGATGTGCATGCATGTAAAGTAGAAATTACTCTTCTATTATGTCCAAAGTGGTTCCTCCTGATCTGTTGCATCTAATCAGACAGAAATAAAATAGGAGGTGGTGTGATGGATTCCAGCCTTGTTCATGACAGCTGTGTGAACTCATTTAAAGTCTTTTGACCCTCAACAATCCTTTAATCATTACGTGCTTTATTAAAATGGAGGAAATAAAAGTTACCCAGTCAATGGTACGGTAGAAAGGAATCATGCCAGGGTATAATTCTCAGGGCATAACATAAATCCTAACCACCTGGACATCAGGTTGCCCCAGCTGAGGCATTTCTAATCTGATTAGTTCAGTAGTCAGATTATTATAGAACATGACAACACTGGTATGTGTTATGTACAGGTCTAGTTACCGTAGGATTTTCACACATGTTGGCCGTCACCTTCACCATCTCCCTGTTTCTGCATCTGGGCCTGCATCTTGGCAATCATCTCCTGCATTCGTCTCAACTGTTTAAAAAAAAAAAAAAAAAAAAGAATACAAACATATCAACTGCACTTAAAATAAAGCAGAGAAGAACATTAAGTGATTTCTATGTTCAATTTGGGGGCATTAATGTCTTTCCTCAAACAGAAACCAGGAGTTCCAGTCACTGCAGGTGTGTGCCTTACTTTTTCAGCCAAACTGTCATGTGTAAAAACTTGAGAGGAAGACAATGTTGAGTATTATGAAATATAACACACCAGACCTTCATTTGAAGGTGGTTTTGATTAGAATCAGGCCTTTATTTATAATTTTCTGTTTAATAAGTAGAAATGCATTTAGTATTTATTTAATTGTAGTTCATACACATACATGTTCATACATGTACAATGTGCTGCAATGCACTTTTCTAAAAACGTCACACTTCCCGTTTCAAGATAAAAGCCCTATAGCATTGCAGTGAACTGAAATTATTCATTGTTGCCATCCCATAGTGCTAATAAGTTTCTGCAAAAGACAGTTCCACTGAAGATGTGCTATCAGTATTCAGAATCATCAGAATGACATGCATTGATCCTTTTTGTAGCTGTGCATTATTTACAGCTGTTCAACTTCAGAAGAATGAATACTTGAATGTGATACAGAATATCTAAAAATGCCGTATATTCTATTATCTGGTGCCTGAGCTTCTGTTTTCAATTTCCTGAATTAAAATACTCCAACTGTGACATAAAATTAAATAGAATACAAAATAAAGGCCTGTCTCAAACAGGGCCTGGTACCTCAAGCAGCTGAGAAATAAAGGCATCAGACATTAAACTGCCTGTTAAATTTCCCCATGGTGGGATAAATAGAGTCTTATCTTATTATTTGAAGAATTATTGTAATCAAATCAAACTTTTTCTAATGAAATGTTTAACAATAAATTATAGGTACTATAAAAAAATACAAATAAAGGAGAACAATGTTTTTTAATAAGCCTTGAAGTAGTCATGTCTTAAATATCTCACCTCAGCCTCCTTCTCCTGCAGGATCATATCCTTGTCCATTTCCTCCGGTTCTGGACCCTTTCTGTATCGACGACACATGTATAATTAGTTTTGATGTTACAGATTCACTTAACTGTAATTAATTCAATTCACAATGTAAATTTCGTCCAGTTCAAGTCAGAGAAATGACAATTGCATAGTGACTTCATGTGATTATTTATGAAGCATTATTGTTATAAAGAAGAGCTGTGTGTCTGAATTTCGCACCAATACTGAATAGCGATAGGCAACACGACAAAAGCCACATAGAGAAAGTGGAAAAAAGTGTCAGTGGGTTAGTGGAGTTTTCTGGCGGGCAGATATAGAAAAGCTCAGGTGTGAAAAGTGGGCATCTATGACAAATATCTACAAAGAGTTGAAAAGGGCAATAGTTGAGAGAGAAGCGGCAAGTGGAAGAGGCAGGGGAACAGTGATACCTCCCCCTACTGGAACGAAAAAAAAAAAGTAACAGTACCTCTAACAGTCCACTCATGGGTGTGGACAAATCAAGACCAGACAGCCATCATTGGGCAGATGGCGAGGCAATGTGAGGACAGTAAAACCAGTCCTCTTTTCCTGGGTGGCTTTAGGAGACATTCTAAAACACTCCATTTGGTCTACATTAAGAGTTAAAGGATGAAATACCCACACTACGTTAAAAAAAAAAACCCCAAAACACACAGATAACTCAAACTACACATGCCTTTTAGATACCAACTAACCAAGTGAAACTACAACCCTGTTCTGGGCTGTAGTGCGCTGTGGTTTTATTCTGTTAGTTGGCAGCTAAATGAGCAAAACCACAACACAGTACAGCCCAGAGCATCAGTTCTACCTCACTACCACGACTTCATGATGTCGTCAACATGCAGAATGATGAATGAGAGCTACTGCACTAACATTACATGAACAACAGACAGAAGAAAACAACTGGAGATCCAATTCAAAAGGAAAAACTGTTTAAAAAATTAGTTAACGAGTCCTAAGCTCTTACTTAGAAGTAGTACATGTTTCCACTGTGTCTGTCTGATGGTTTATATAGTTATATCTATGTTGTATATTATAAATTATTAGAGTCTAATTTGAGGTGGGGGAGGTGTGGAAAAGCAAGCAGGCGGACAGGTACATACGCAGGAGACAGAGGCAGAACGTAACCATGGGATGACAACCTGCCACCCCGTTTGAGGCGATCCGAGCGGAAGTTCTCGTAGTGCAGGTCCTGGGTCACTTCCTGCAGATCCTGCATGTGGGTACTGAAGGGTTGAAGAGGTAGTTTTAGAATAAATACTTGGAAAGGATATCCAAAAGCACGACACATAGATGTAACAATGATCAATGAACAACTCTAGTTTGTGGTACGTTGAAGTGTGGACAATAATGTAGAGGACTGACTCCTTTTCTCAAAATATTCTACAAGTGTTGGGAGGAAACAGTACTGTTGGTCAATGTGATTACTTCCAAATCTGGACTATACCTGCAATAATTAATCAACTAGTGCACTGACCTGAGGGGATCCACAGGCTCTAGGTGTGGTAGTTTTTACACTGTTTATTCGTGCACGCTGTACTGCATTTCACCACCGAAGTGTTCTGGCTGTAGCAATGCAATTGTAAGGCTATTGTATTTCAAAATAACTAATATCTCCCAAAACACTGGTCCTATCAATTTGCCATTTTCGCTAGTCTCTTCCTTGTCCAAAAATACATAAGTACACTAAACTGTAGCAGTCAGCTCATTCTGGATTTTGTGTGAATCCCTGGACACACACACACACACACACACACACACACACAGAGGCCACTTGGCTTTTATAATATAGATTACTACTAACTTTTTTTACTAGAACTACTAAATGCATCTTTATCCATTTGAATTACTAACAATTGGTTTGAGCTGTTTGAGGAAAAAATGTCAAAATTCTCAGATTCTGGGAATTTATTTTGGTTTTTCTCCTTTCCTATGACATTTCTTTTGATAACTGTAAACCAAACAAAATAATTGAGGGTATCATACTGGACTCAGGGTGACAAATTTATGTAAATTTTCTGAAGCAATTACTTAATTCACTGAAAATATGACTGGCAGATGAACATAGATTGTACTTGTGTTTTTTTTTATTTTGCACCCTATTAGATTTTTCTTCTACTTAAAAAAAAAAAACCAACTATTTATTTATGTTGTTATACTGTGAATTCAGTTTTTTCTCCTTGTTAATTCCTGTGTTTTTATATTGTTGCACATTGTATTGGTCAGAACACCTTAATTTCGTTGCACATGACTGTAATGACAAACGAATCGACCATCTTGGGACCAATAATGTATATAATAAATTACAGCTGTTGAGAGTTATTATTAAATACAAATTAAATGAGTGGGTCTTTAAGCCTCCCGTTTTCCTTTACTCACATCAGCATGGTCCGCAGCTTGAGGAAGTCATTGTGTTCAGGGTTCTCCACTTCCACTACGCCCCACGGGTACAGACGGCCCCTCACCTTCTTCCCTTTGGCCTCAATCTGCTGGTTGGAGCCTACAACTGCGAACGGGATGCTAGCCTGGAGAACAGGGAGAGTACGTATGTCTGGCTCAGCCACTCAACTTGCACACCTTAGTCGAGCTACGACTACAGCTTGACAAAGTTTAACTGGACTGTTGTCTTTGTCCCAGTCTACATGCACTGGAGTGTAATCGATTTACTGCTGAAACCATGTTGCCTACACTACAATAAGTGGTGATGCGCACTCTTTTAGCTTGTTAACCTATGCTGTCATCAACCCAGAGGTAAACTGGGACAATGGATAACATGGTAAATGTGTACATGTAGCGTACTTTGTCCGCTCTACTTTTTGTGGAGATGAGATGCCAGTCCAGTCCTACCAGTCTGTTTACATGCAGGACCAGATCAACTTTCAATAGCATGTGTTAGTCCTGAGTAGGAGAACTTCAATTTCAGTCAAACCAACACATTTACATGCACTTTTTAAGTCCAGTTTTAGTCAGAATAACACAATAATTCATTTTAAGTGTCATGTAAACCCACTGACAGAGGAAATTCTGCTACAAAAACAATGCACTTATCTTCAGAAGAATGGAAACACTCACCTTGAGGATCCTGGTCTGCTCTTTGAAGTCCTCATCTTCATCTGACTCTGCATCAGGGAGGTGGTAAATCTTGATACCGTGCTCATCGATCTCATCCAGAATCTTATCAAATAACATTACAAAACAACACATTATTATACATTTTCTCAGTGCATTATAGCTTTGTTTAGTCAGGTCAGACATAGAGATTTCAGCACAGTATTTAGGTGAACACAGGACTTTGACCATTTCAATCAACATCTCGTGAACATCTCAGGAAGTGGAAAGAGTCCAGAACAATGGGTGATTGTGCAAACCTCACCCTACGCTTGAGCCTCTCCCTCTCTCTGAGGGTAAGTGTGTCCGCCTTAGCAATGACAGGAACCACATTGACCTTGTTGTGAATGGCCTTCATGAACTGGACATCCAGGGGTTTCAGACTAGTTAGGACAGGAAACAGACAGATGGAGGGTCAAAGAGACAAACTACTCAAGTACATAAGTATGACAACTATGTTAAAAATGTCACAAAATACAACTTAGAGTTAACATGTTCCAACAATCACCCATGGCCAAGAGGGGAGATGAAATAGAAGCAGCAGTGAACTCTATTGTCGACGATGTGCCTTCGATTTAGACCACTCTCGTCATGGAGGTAGCGCTCAAACTGGTCGTCGATGTAGCTGATAATGGTGCTGAAGCTGGGAGAGAAACAGATTAAATACGCAAATTACATAATTCTGTACTGAGAGCAGACAAAGCAGAAAATTCAAAGAAAGACACCCTTACAACATCAGTGGGCATGGTCCTGTTTCTCTTCACTAACCAAACATGAGTCTAGAGTGAATGATTCAGTACAGTTTATGATTTACAAGTTTACTGCAGGTTCAACAAGTTCAATTTAAGACTTTTTATGGCCATCATGAAGGAAAATTAAGAACCATTTAATCGAAATCCAGGGAAAAAATACAATTCAAGAAAATTTGAATCATACAAGGTACAACAAATTTGTTTCATCCATATCTGAATGGCACTGTTCAAGACAAGATGAGGACAAGATATTAAAAAGTAATTTGCGGTCATTATTGTAAGAGGAGATGCCACGTTAGCTCAAACACTACATTCTTGCACACTAGCTCGGTGAACGGTGATAAATTTAGTCTGTTCCATGTTGGGTTTGTTTTGTAGTTTTGTTACAGAATTACAAAAATAACATTAACTCCCTAATCCCAATGATTTTAAGGACCAACTATATATTTAAGACAATTTCAGCCGCTTTAAAAGACTGGATTAAGCCTAGTCTGTGACTTTAACAGTAATTCAATAAGGCTCTTCAATTAAGTCAAATTTAGAAGTATTCTAAAATTTTGAAGATCGATAGAACCTCAGAGCAGTATTTAAGATAACTATCCCCATAACCATAAACCCTGAATTCCATTCGTACCAGTCCTGGCTGTTGATGGCGTCTCCGTATCCTGGTGTGTCGACCACAGTGAGACGGAGCTTCACTCCGCGCTCTTCAATTTCTACTGTCGATGCTTCAATCTGAACCGTCCTTTCTATTTTTTCTGTTCAAAGAAATAAAAGATAAAAGCATATAAGAATAAAGTTATACAATATTTAATATACTGGTTTCTAAAAATACACAAACTCATCTGTAGTTTGGACAAGTTTGTTGGTTTACCTGCTGCTCCGGGGATGACTCTTTCAGGATAAAGGTCAGTAAGGAACAGGCTGTTGATCAGAGTGGATTTTCCAAGTCCAGATTCACCTTTACAAAGCAGAGAATAACAACAACTTAACACACATCTGCAGCCACAAAACAATGACTAGAAACTGATTTATTTACACCATTTGGGCAAATGTCTTCTATTGCAGTGCTCTGTCTAAACCAGGGGTGTCAAACACATGGCCCGTGGGCCAAAACCACCCCACCAAAGGGTCCAATCTGGTCCATGGGATGAATTTCTGAAATGCAAAAATTACACTTTGATACCCTTGATTGTTAATATCCATCATTTTCCTTCAGGGACCACATGCAGCCCAACATGATATCAAGTGGGCCGGACCAGTAAAATACTATCAAAATAATCTTTGAATAATGATAACTCCAAATTTTTCTGTTTGGCTTAAGTGTAAGAAGTAAAATTATATGAAAATGTTTATGTTTCCAAACTATCCTTTCAAAAAAATGCGAATACCTTGAACAAATATCAACGTATATTGTCTTAAGAGATGCAAGTGCAATTTTAACAATATTGTACCTGTTACTGAATGTTTTGTGCATTTGCAGATCCACTGTGATCCATAAGTTGTAATGCACATGTGTAAATGATAAACTGTGTCATAATATTGTTAAAAGTGCACTTGTTTTTCTTAGGAAATGTCAGGTTATTTGTGGTTTTTTACATTTCTTTAAAGGATAGTTTGTAGATGTAAACATTTTCATAATATAATTTTACTTTTTCACTTATTATTTTACTGGTCTGGACCACTTGAGATCACATTGGGCTTAATGTGGCCCCTGAACTAAAATTAATTTGTCGCCCCTGGTCTAAACAAACAGAACAACGGAGATTATCACTGTACTGCAGGAAATGAAACATCTGCCAGTGACGCAGAGCAGGCCTCACATCATACGGAAATACTCACAAAGCTGATACTACATCCGACCTCACCGCTGCTTTTTATTGTAGCCATGTCAACTTACTGATTTACAGATCCCAGTTCCTGAGGAAGCAATCCAAGTGTTAATAATAATTACTCAGCAACATCCAATGACTACAAGTCAAGAGAAAGACCACCAAAGAACTGCAGACTTTCCTGAAGCAAAGAAACTGTATAACAGACTAAAAATCTTGGATATAAGAAATTCTCTTGTTTTATTTTGGACAAAGCAACAATGTCCAACTAAATCTTTTTTGGCTGACTTCTAAACTGACCACAAAAAAAATCTATCTTATAAAAAAGGACTAATTTCATCAATGAGTTAAAGTGAAACAAAATAAATATTATGTCAATCTGCTTCAAACACAAAAAACAAAGCCCATGCCTTCCTCTGTGCTCAACTAAAAATACATCAGATAACCCAAACATTAAAAGAAGAGTAACAACATGGCACCAGAGTTTGAGCCACACCTACTGAGCCACTCTTTAATCCATCAGTATCAGCGCACTTTAAGTCTATCAAATAAAATTAAGCTATAAGCTTAGTAGTGAATTCAATTTGAGGTCTATGTAGGCAATGTAAGAAATTCTATCCCTTTAGCATCAAGGTCATGTTATAGATGTTAAAATTTCAACAACTGCCAGTGTTTACCTAGGACAAGCTGTTACTATGTTTCCACTAGAAATGTGTAGAAAGATTTACAGAAATCTGTACAACATCCCACACTAATGATCTCCCAGAATGCCTTAAAATAGACATAACAGAAGGTTTTATAAGAAAAAGTACCATTACTTATTTATATTCTCAAAGGCAACAATAGTTGGAGTCTGACATCAGAGAAAATATGTGATTAAATTAGTAATTACTTATATACTAATTTGTTATAAAGTTTTCCGTATGTAGAATATAACATTCATTCTATTGCTTTTCAATTAATTTTGACAGATGTTCAGACAGATAATGCAGATTATCAAAGAGACTATGAGGAAATTTTCAACACAAAGAGGCTGCCTCACAAAGAGCTGTGTCTACATCAAGACAACATTATAATCTTAATTCAGATAGATAAATGTTTGATATTATGCTGGATCATCATGTCAAAAATCACACTCTTTACTACATTTACATACACAATTTACATACATATAAGGCAGAGTTTCCTCTACCATTCTAAGCACACCACCTAAGCTGAACAATTAGAGAAATCTCAATGATTTTTCTAACAGTATGAAGGGAACAAATACTGTATCAACCTAAACAAACAAAGTGTTATATCTAGAAATGAGTAGAGGTCATAAATAATTTGTGAAAATGGAAGTGTGATAAAAAAAACTGCATGTTTGTTACATGTTTGAGCTATTTTCAATACACTTACAAAAGTACATATTTAATCCATATAACAGCAGTTTTCTCAGCATCTAAGTCCTCCAGAAACCCCTCTCATATGGGGATACTTGTGACTTTGGTCATATGTTACAGCCCAAGGAGATCCGATAAATTTAATTTCAAGCATATTATTTCTCACTGTGAGGTAGAATTGCAGTAATGTAAATGTACAGGAAATCCCAGATTTAATAATCCGGGTCACAGAGAAGGTTGAAAAAGCCTTCAGTGAGTATTCTGGCAGCAGAGGGAGCAGCAGGCCTCCTCCACTGTGTGAATCAGTCCCTTGAGGCCCATGGCCTGCATTCCTCTCTGGTTTATTTTAAAGCAATAGGATGAGCAGTGTTCAGGAGAGTTTCTACCATCCCCCCTTACAAAGAAGCAGGATGGGTCACACAGTCACAGCACTCCCATCAAGAGTTTACACTGCTGCTCACGCCAGCTGAGCAACTAAACTGAGGTGACGCCTGCCATTTTCTACTCAACAACAAGCCTTTATGGAGTTACACCTGGACATCACAGAAGACAAGATCAGAGAGCAAAACTGTGGTGAAAGACCATGAGAGACAGGAAGTGGGCCAAGATCCAGACATAAACTCATCACAAAAAACTCTCATCAGGCGAAAAACCAAAATGCATTCCTAAAATGTCTGCGTTTGCTCTTGCTGTCTTACTCAAGCCTTGTTATCACTGAAATGTACTCTATCATTTTCCAAAAATAACGTCTCGTCCAGTGACAAGAAGAAAAGTGTTTGAAGAACAGTGATGTTACACTCACCAACCACCATCAAGGTGAATTCAAATCCTTTTTTAACAGACTTGCGATGAACCTGGTTGGGCAGGTTGGCAAATCCAACATACCCTGGGGTCTCAGGGTTGGTGAACTGGCCTTGCTGTAAAAATTAAAAGCAGAGATAGGAGAGTCAGAACTACTTAAAAAATGGTTTGGTGGAAAACAAAAGTGTAATAAAAGTAAAGTTGAGAGAAAAAACTCAGGATGTGTTTAAAGGGGAAGATAGTTTTGGTTCTAATTACAGTGATGACATGACAGCCAGTTATTAGTGCACAAGTAGACATCTGGTCACAAACAAGCAGGGTTTTCAGAGGGGCTTCTTGACAATGTTTGCCAAAGAGACCATTCTCCCACTCCCCACATCATTCCAGTGTTTATGGCTCTGGGCTAAACTTCATCGGAAACTACAGCTGGTATATTCAGATCAAGGAAGAAGGTCCTCAAACAGAGCAATACAACAAAGAACTCAAATTAAATACAAAGGTGTGTTTAGCCTTACTCCACAAATATATGGGCATTTTCTAAAAATAGATGTTTCTAGGGACTTCAGTCATTTGTCCACAAGTAAATGCAGTTTCACGTCTCTGAAATCTGACCTTTCGGAAACTCCATCCATGGTTAAGATAAATGTGTTTAGAGCGTTGCCATGTGGACAGGGAAAACTGAGTTTTTGGCTTATAACGTCAGTGTATGCATTATCTCCTTTTGTTGAGGTCTTAGTAGAGTTGGACAACCATAACATTCATTATCATAACACAATTTATCATTAGTATAAAACTAACAAATATTCAATAGAATTTCAATTTAGATAGCAACCAGAGGTCCAATCTACATGCAATACCCCTGTGAGCATCTAATCTGCTTAAACAGGGAAGAAAAGTAAGAAGGTCAGTGCATTGTATTGTTTACAAAGAGAGTGACAGAACAGCTGGTTTTACCAGAGAGATATGTCCTGCTGAAAGGTGTTATGCTCTGACAATAAACAACTATCTAAAGCTATAATTGATAATCTCTCTTTCTTGAGTTTTACACAGAAAAACAAGTCCACCCTTACACGTAAAGTAAATAATGATTTGACAATTTCTTGTGATATGATCAATATTATGATACAACTGTTATCGCAATAATATTTAATGATGATACCACTCAGCTGTATGTCACAGTGCACATCAAAGCAACACAGCTTTAAAGTCAGGAGTAGGCCAATATCATCAGCTGTTGGCTTTAGACAGAACGTCACGTGTTTTTGACAAAAAATTATGAAAAATTGCAATGACTTAAAAAACACCATTGTATGTGTGAACTATGCCTTAGTTCACTCTTTTTGCTGCACTGTCTTACAGGGTTAATAAACCCTCCCTTCCTTGTCCTTTCAGCAAAAGTTGTGACCGAGATGACTGATAAGCAGCATGTGTTCTTGTTCTGCCTTTGTGCCTTTCAACCACCGTAAAGCCTCACAGTTAGTCATGAGGACTGTGTACAGCAGCTGAGCATCTGCTGTGTGACTGAGCATTCAACAAGGGCAAAATAAAGCCACAAATCTGAGAAAGCATGAAATAACAAGATCAGACTGAACGTTCACATTTTCCACAATTATAGACCATTGAAAACATCGAGTTTCATTCTCTCATCTCAATTACTGCTAAGCCATCAGACTAGAAAGGTAGTCACTGAAGCAGAAGTGGGAAACTGGTATTACTGCATACTATAAACATTGAGATGGAGTATCGAGTTATAATTTTCTGTGCACTCACCTTCATTTTGTCTGCTTGAGACATTTTCGCTTCTTTTTAACCTGAAATTACAGAAACTATTACACATAGATGTAAAACCGGTAGTGGGGATAATGCATGCAGTAACACACCAACAGGCCTGACTGTGTGAGAGACAGGAAGTCTGGTTTCTGCTGAAAATGTTTTGTGAGAGTACTGTGTCTAACCACAAAAAACTGTTAGTCCTATTCCAGCAAGATACATTACACTTACATCACTGTGACTGAAGAACACAGTTAGTGTTGTTTCAGTGAATTGGCAACTATTAGAAATGAACTGACTGAATCCAAATCATCAAATTTAAGTCTAATAATCACTTTTAACTGTTCATTTAGTCAAGCTGAGGAGAAAAATAGAATGATGAAACAGTGATGGAAAGTAACCAAATACTTTTACTCTACTGTTGTCTTAGATACTAGTTTTAGTTTCATGTATTTATAGTTTTTGAATATTTATTCCTTTACTGAACAACATTTATCTGACAACTCAATAATTCAGCTGAAAACAGGCTTGTTTGTGTTTTAGAGATATGTGGTTCCCACAGGATAATGACGCTACAAACACAGGATAATTTTAAAGAAAATGATGCATTGTTGACTAAATCTTTAAAGCTTAACCTTAAATATGAACAGTTGTAAACAGGCACTTTAATGTTGCAGTAAAACATTTTTTTTTTTAAACATGGTAAAACTCTGACAGGAACATCTTACTTTCCTTACTTTAGGTATATCTCGCTGGTTATACTTTAGTATTTGGACGCAGATCTTTTACCCACAGTGAAATATTTCAAAGCTATTAATACTCTTATTTAAATATCGGATATGGATACTTTTTCCAGTTTTAAATCAGTGTCTCTTCACTTCTAAATCAACAAATAAAGCGTTAGCACTCATTAGAATGATGACGATGTGGGATAAGAAGTGTGTTTCATCTAATCTAATCTGTCAACCTCGTAAAAACAAGACATAGTACAATTTTTTTAAGCAAAGTTTGAATGGAAATTAGCTTGATAATTAGCACCGGCTACTTTAGTAACGGTACAAGCCACTGGGTGTGGGCTGTTGCGGACAACTGCTAGTAAAACCACTAGTGCTGGCATGGAAAACACAAAAGCTACGTTGACAATACTAGGCGGAAACAAGAGATATTTTTACCGAGGTAAGTAGTTAACATGTTCGCTGGCTGCTAAGCAAACTGTGACAGGCTTAGCATAGCATTAAGCAGGATGTTAACTGCAACAGCTAATGTTAGCGTCGTCGGTTTTAATGCGATACAAGAGCTAACAAAGGAGTGGACAAACGACCGATTAATTAGCCGAGAATTACTAAAAAAAAAAAAAATATTAGTGGTTTACCTCAGTGTACTCGCAGACAGGACAGTGCAAAGGGCCGAGTTGACGATGCAGACTTGGCGGACACCTCAAATTCTTCAGATTCCGGTGCAGTTGCTTCCTTTGGTTCATGGACCACAATGCACCGGGCGAGAAGAGCAGCAGAGGGGCCGAGCTAGTCTGTACTGACACCAAACACAGGCTCTTAAATGAGTCTGACAGCACTATCAGACATGACAAACTGGTTCACAGTCCTCAAGATGATTACAGACTGAAGATAACCAGTGGAAAAAGTATTCAGATGGTTGAAACCCATGAGTAAGAATATGCAAGTATTACCAGAAAAGTGTACTTAAAGAAAATATCCATGTTTATGTGTTTTACTGTTATTTATGATGTTTTTGATCTACATAACCTCTGTTAAAGGGTGAGCTCCTTTGAATTCTTTACATACTGTTGGGTGATTAAATAAAAGGTGTTCTTTACTCATGTTTTCAGCTTTGTGGCCATAAATTTTCCAGCAAATTAAACTGTTAAAAAAATGTATCAGAGGTGGAAGAAATTGCTCATCACATGAAGTTCAGCTTCAGGTGACTTTCTTCGTAGCCAAATGTACATTGATTTTGCAATACAGAGGAAAGACATCTACTCATATACAACAAACAAAATACATTAAACTAAAACATGTGTCAAAGTACATGGTTAATTACTTTCAACATTGTTGAGTACTTTTATCTATAAAACTGATGGCTGCCAGAATACAGGTGTTTTGTTTTACATTTTGGAAACAGACAGTCTCTGATGAGAGAGGAGAGGATGAAAAAGGCAGTTTAAAGGATGTGTTTTGTCGTTTCTAATGCATCATTTATAAAGGAACATTTAACCCCGTAGTTTAGGTTGTTAGTATTTAAAATAAAAATGAATGAATTAATCAAAATGAATGAATGAATATTAGCCCTGTGATGAACTGGCGACATGTCCAGGGTGTACCCCGCCTTCGCCCGTAAGTAGCTGGGATAGGCTCCAGTGACCCTAGTGAGGATAAAGCGGGTTCAGAAAATGAATGAATGAATATTTGGAGATGCATGACAGGATGACAAGAGAGGAAAATGTATTATCTGATTAGTAACCAAAGCTGTTAGACAAATGCAAAAGAGTAAAAATAATAATAATATTTTGCCTCTGAGATGTAGTTACATAGAAATTGCATAAAGTCATCAGGTAAAATACAGGTAGTTCAAACAGGGCCAACTATAACTACACTGTTTGAATTTTGCTGTTCATACCATGAGCATGTGACAAATACAAATCTTGAATATATTTTTGTAAAAGTAGGAACCTACACAAACTGATGAAAATCCTCAACTGTACTGGATTTGTCAAGGTCTAAAGTTTTGGGGCTGTTTAGTTTAGTCCAGTTTATTCATGAAGCTCATATATATTTGCAAGAAAATCTTCCAGGAAATTTAGAATGTCTGCAGTAGAACACATGACTACATAACTGATTTTTAATGATATAGGTGTATTTTTATCCTAATTTTCTTACTGATGTTGTCATTTGTCATTCCTCAGTGTAATATACTGTAGTAAGACCAGCCTTTGTTTGGCATTTTACCCAAAACAAAATAGTGGTCTGGAAAAAATGAAGACAAGAGCTGGAAAAAATAAGTGACCACTGGTTTAACTATTTATTTGTAAATGTTTGAGCTGATTGATTGATTGATTGATTGATTGACTGATTGATTGATGTATTTATTTCAAATATGAATGTCAAAACAGAAGAAA
>JAPQRP010000011.1:11694719-11714485 GCA_037367295.1 Apogon hyalosoma | reverse complement strand
GTGGGGGGGCATGGGGCACAGAGCAGTGAGTGAGACCGACTCACTATAAAAATAGATGGTTTGGGCTGTTTGTTTTTTGTTTTTTTTTTTTTTTACACCTTTCCTTGTGAATTTGACTCTCAGCCCTTGCCGCAAGGTATTGACATCAGTTTGTCGTCCATCTGTCCGTATGTGCAAAAACCTTGGCGTGCACCAATAGTTCTCAGCTGGGGGGGGGGCAGCTAGTCAATGATGAGGAAACCCTGTTTTGGACTGAAGGCAGAGGGTTTTCAAGTGTGGGCACGTTATGTTTTGTTTTTACTTTTTTTTGCAGTGTTGTCGTGATTTTCCTTTATTTTTTTTTAACTGTGTTTTTACTGACTTTTGTCCATGTAGCTGCTTTTTGGAGTTCAACCAGGTGCCAAACAGCAGCTGGACTGATTTAGACAAAAAGAGAACCAAAACAGCAACTACTGGGTCAACATTCAAATACTCGTTCAGTGTGTTCCAGTTCACAGTTCATGTTCAACATCCTAAATCTCTTAATGATGTACATTCAGAGTGCCTTATTTAGTAAAAACCTGTCAAACTTCAAGTCCACTCTGTCTTTTTCTGTTATTCCACCTGTTTTGACCCTGAAATACACAGTAAAGCAAAACCACTGAAGAAAAGGAACACAAGCACAAACTCACAGCAGCTTTTATGGCACTGAAACAGACGTAAATTCACAGCAGCTCGTTTCATTGGCAATGTCTCAGGGCTTAAAGGGTTAAATAGTAAGAAAGGACTCTGAAATTGGATTAAATCCAGTATTCCATCTGCAGGTTTTGCGCTGGATCAAAGTTTCTATATGTGTTCAACAGTTGTTGGTTTGACTATAGTAACCGTCTCGGTTTGATTCTTATATTTCTATTTACAAACATCTGCCATCAGGGAATTAATTTGTACCCCTTGGAGAAAACATGTCTATGGCTTGCTGACAAAATTCACTTTGCACAAGTTAAAATTCAAACTTCTCATAATATTTAACAAGCTGAATTTTACCTGAAAAGTGACTAAAAACAGCTCAGTCTGAGATTTACAAACACCGCACGTCTAACTGTTGAGATGACAGGAGCGCCTCACCACTAGAAAAACAGGATTTTATTCTGACAGTTACATTTGTCTGTGTCAGTTTGATGTAGAGCCGACTTAAAAAATGTGATGAAAAAAAAAAAAAATTGGTAAAACAAAACATTTTTTATCATGGAGTAAATGTAGTATATATAAATAAAATAAACCTCCAAAAAGCTGTCGATATCAAACACTTGTAGGCAGAGGAACAGAACACTTTCCTGACAATTGAATCAGACCTGAGATCAGCCTCCTAAAAGCTTCTCTCTATAAATTAACAACTCTGAATGTTCTATGTCTTGGTAAGTATTGGCTGTTGAGTCTTCTTGTGATTTAAAAGACATGCTCTAACTTTATATTTGTTTGTTTTCCTTGTTGTTGATCAGTTACATTCTGCTGCTTTCACCTAAATTAACTGGATATCCTACTTGATCTTCACAGAGATAGAATCCAACTTTGTGATCTGAGCAGCAAAAATTATTTAATTCATGGGTGGATGGATACTTATCAGCTATTAGCTACTTTGATATAAAATTAATTTATCTAATTTGAGCTTCTTTAATCTCAAAATTATTTTATTTGTTCCTTCAACTTTAACAGTAAAAATAAAACAGTGAAAATTTCACCATTTTATCAGTCAAACATTTAATCAAATAACCAAGAAAAATAGTTGACGGATGAAAAGGCTTTTACACACCAGGGTTGTATTTTTGTCATTTTTCAACTGTTATTCATGTTGTTTTCACACAAAACTCAAAACAGGGGTGTTTTTTATTAAAGGTCAAATTTTTCCATAAGCTTTTGATGTGACAACAAATTGATGGGCCTGTTGATTTCTAGCCACCGTTTTGTGTGAAATGATAAAGATAATGAAGTGGAGGATGAGTGAAGCAGCACTGAGAGTTTCTGTACCGCAGATATCTAATGAATCAATCAAACTTGCATTGTGAGGTTTTTTATGCAGACACTGGACCCAGAAAAACCAAATCAGAGTCCCAGGCTGCAGATGAGGCTCCAGGTGATGTTAAATCATTACCATTTCTGTCCAATGGGCTGAGTGACCATATGTTTTATTATACTGAATATTTCATCTGTTGATAGTTTGTACTGTCACTGATGTGAATACTTTTGATGCAAAACATTCCCACACGAGTATTTTAAACTTCATTGTTTATTTGTCAGACCTCCGGTATGTAAAAATGAAACTCAGCAAAGAAATTAAGTGTTAGTTGCAGCTTTAACCATGTGCTTTTGCATTTAACTCTTTAAAACCTGACGTGTCATTGCTGACACACCCTGCACATATGCAGTTTGGATGGCTGTAACTCTTTCACGGTTTGTGCAATTAGAAAAATTCCAACAGTGTCTGAAACCTAAGATGTTGCGCTTTATAGATTTTATTGGGTCATTATGGTAATTTTGCTCACATGCTTCTACTAGAAGCTGACGAAGAAGCCATTTTAGCAGTATTGTAACATGCAGTAAATTGTAAATGACTGCTAGATTTTGAAATATCTGGAAAAAAAACTGCTCTGGAAAAATGGGCAAATGAACTCACTCAAAGCATATTTTCTAACCTTTAAGTTAATCAAAATAAGAAAAAAAAATCTAGGCAGACCATTCTAGGCTTAGGGATTAAAGGGTTAAAGCCTGTAGTGGGTGTCCATATCTGGGTCAGATCCAATCCAATGCTGAAGAACCATTAAAGTAAGATGAAGTATCTGATCCTGAACAGCAAAACATGGAGTCCCCAAACCCTCTGAGCTAGATTAAACCCTCTGAACAACTGGGTTTCCTTTTCCCTGCAGGACACCCCTCATGATCAACCCTAATATGTCCAATAATGAGAGACATCATGCTGTACCTTGATCTGAAGACCCTTGAACATCTTCGGCTTGTCGCTCCTGACAAAAGCTGCGGAGAAAAAAATGAGACAAATGTCGGTAATGAATCAGACAATTAGCCTTTCTATTTTAGTACTAAGGTCTGTTAATTAGTGACAACTGCTAAACCTCCAGAGTACGCAGCATTAACAGCACAGGAGACAGTTGAGAGAACAGGACAGACTACAGCTGAAGTAAACAAATGACGACCATATGGCACTGAGAGGACTCCAGACGTTCTGCCCTCGTAAAAACTCCATCAACGTCACCTGACACTGAATGAACTGAATGTTACGTTGAGCAGAGATGGAGCCGAGGTCCAAACCCAGGAGGCAAGAAACAAAAAAGAAAAACAAAACTTCAAAGGGTTGTTTGGAAAACCAGCCTCAGGCATTTTAGACCACCTACTGCAAGACTGATCTCCATCTCTTATAGACCTCACAGGACTTTAAGTCCTTTAGTCCTTTGCCCACTCTACAATACACTTCAGGCATAAAGGAATTTCAGTTTCATCGCTGTTTTAATCGTATTTTTCCACTTTCCTTTTAATGTCAGGTTCAATTAAAGGGGTCATATTTTGCTAAACCCACATTTATTAGTCTTTGGTTCATTTATTTGTGTATTTGGACCCTAATAGTTCATAATGCTGGAATTTGAACCCTCCAGGTGCTGCAAAGCTATCTTTATATTAATTCCGGCAAAAATCCTTCTTAATTTCTTACATCTATAACTAGTTACGTCACGACATTTGCACATATAAGGTCAAGACTTCCAATGAACATTTCTCCGAGTATGAGATAATTGTTTGTCAGCAGCAGCTGTTGCAGTAAAAACTGAAAATATGTCCAAACTTCAAGTCGATTACCTAAAATGTTCAGGTGTTGGTTGTATTAAGGAACTCAAGTGGCTGAACGGATCAGAAAGTACGGTTAACAACCTGGAGGGGGTGGGGTGTGAAGTGGTTTATTTGGATTTAAAGGACCAGCGCTCAAAACGACCTTTCTGGTGTCATTACTCAGAAATAGGGTTGAAGATGGACCTGTGGAGTTGAATTAATGAAGAATTCAGACCCAAGCAGAGCATTTACAGTTTATGTAGACCACAGGGAAATGTTTTAAAATGAAGAATTCCATTTAAAAAAGCAAAATATCACCCATTTAAGTTACCTACTTTAATCAGCATTTTTTGCTTAATTTTATTCTTTCATTTTCAGAACTGCTTAGTCCTCTGGAGAGTCGTGAGGTTGCTGGAGCCTATCCCAGCTATCAACGTATGTGTGTGTGTGTCACAAGGCTGACATGAACAGCCACTCACTGTCACATTCACACCTACCTTGGTATTAGTTCAGTTTGTTTATCAAAGATAATTATATTACAACCATAGTCAAAGGAAAAAGGAGCACATACCTGATTTAACCTGCAAGTCAGTTTCATTTTTGTTGTGACTGTGGTAGTTTTATAGGTATTACAAGTTTACAAAAAAAAAAAAAAAGGTTGGCTGACAGAATGCATGACATAAAATCAGTTTATTAGAAACATCCCATTTTGTTCTTTGACTCACTCACTACTTTGAGGGAGTAGTGAGTCACTGCTGGTCTCCCATGGTGATGAAAACTATCACCACTGGGCCTTGAAGCAAAAAGCACCAGAAAGTGACCAGATGAGAAGACAACCAATAAGAAACAACTAGAGTAAGAGCTGATGAAAGTGGCAGTAATGAAAGTTAATAGCACTGTTGTTGTTTTCACCACTGGATACAGCTCTAAATGAAAAGAGTTCGATGCTGAAATGGCAGCGTTTCTCCAACATCGGTGAGTTTGACGTAGGAGGTTTATGAAAGTATAATGTTACTATGTGATGTTTTTATCTATGGAGTCATTCAAACAAGATCAGAACTACCACAGATTAGTCTGAACAACAAAGAATGAACTTAAACAGATCTTTAGTGCAGCTACTGACAACAAAAACTGTACAGAAAACGGAGGTGTTTTGTGGTTTTACTGTGGCTGTTTTCTGTCTAAAAACAGAGCTAAGCTAACAGAGCTATAATGTAAACTATCAGCTGACGCATGTGAAGATTCAGAGACAATTTTGACAGTCGATTTAAAAAAAAAAAAAAAAAACTAACAGCCATGAGTTTTTGTTTCAAGAAGAAAACTTGATGATACTATAATAAAGATGTGTGCAAACAATGAACTTTATACTTCACTGAGTGAGTGATATAGTCTGTGGATAGATAGGGTTGATGACTTTGGTCGGACTAAGTGTGTTCTAGTACACAACTTTCCCCTGCTGTTGAGATTTTTGGATATCAATACTACATAGAACCCCTTTAACAGAGTTGAAAATGAAGCTTATTTGATCAACAACTGTATTGTGTTGTAGTATTTAATTCCAGTTTTAATTAAATAACCAACAGTGTAATATCAAACCAAGATATGAACCTCTCACCTTGGACTTGAGGGAACCTCCCCAATTTTCATCCGCACACTTCGAGGATGGCGCCGGCGTAGAGCTGAGCACAAGCAAACACAGAAAAGTATGAGACAAGCTTTTTTTAATCCACATATCACTGCCCGCCCTCCACAGACAGAAGAGGCTGGAGGTAGGACGTCTGGCCCAGAGTAATTTGATTCAGACAGACTGATTCATAAAGGTGTCCGAGTGACTCCTCGGGGGTCATTAAACCGTGAGCCTGTGCATATGGAGCAGTGCTGATGGATAGCAGTTTGTGCAGCGCTCACTTGTAATCAAACCCCCAGCACCAATATACAATAATTTAGAGGAAATTGGAGTGTCACAGCAGTATTTCAAGGCTTTGCTGCTCGTTGGTTCAGGGATGAGAGCAGTAAATGGCCTGGTTGGCTGGTTCACACAACAAATTAAATTACTCATGCAGAGCTACGACCTCATCCTCTTGTTCTTCTTTTCTTTGTGCATTTTGTACACAGTCCTGCACTGAATAAATAGAGCTACACCTTAATGATCACTTTCTTTGTCGAGAAATTCATTATTTTCTAAATCCAAATAACATGATGACATTCTCTAAAGTTCTGTTTGATTCCCAACCCATAGTCATTCAGGTCATTTTCAGGGAGGAGAAATGAAACCAGAAAAATTAAAAGCAGGAATCACAAGTTGATGATTAGTTTCATAGCTGACATCTAGTGAAGAAATTACCCGATTCCCCATCTATGTCTGACTAACACCTGACACAAAAATATCTGCAGCTGAAATTAACAACACCACATTTATTCAGGGATGTAAACTTATCAGGGAGGAAAGTAAAAACATTTTCACCTCCTAGGAGGGTCTGAGGTTGGATCTTCTTTGGTTATTGTCTTGTGATTTATGCTTATTTGATGAGGGTTTTTTGACTGATCTGCACAATTTTGATCTTTGTTTTTCTTGCTTTTCTTTTCACTGTGCATAAAGCAGCTTTAAAATAAAAACTTAAAATTGATGCACTCATAAGAACTAGAGGATAACAGTTCCAATTTACTTGAATTCCAGTAACCAAAACTGCAAAAAAGTAACAAACTCAAGAGATTTAATTATGTCAATATTTTCTAGTATGAACTGGTGACTCCTCCAGGGTGTACCCTGCTTTCGCACATAAGTAGCTGGGATAGGCTCCAGCACCCCCTGTGACCCTAGCGAGGATAAAGCGGGTTCAGAAGATGAATGAATGTTTTCTGGTTTCCTTTATCCTCTATGACAGTGGTGGAAAAATACTGAGTGTACTGAATGTGTCACAATGTGATACAGATTCTTAATGATGCACATTTTTATTTCACATGAGTATGAAGACCAGTGGGAATACAGCAAAGAAGAACTGTTGCCTTATGGGTATCCCACACTCCCAAATACACCTAGTAACAGTTAGTTTTTGAGCAAGGTCACTCCGACTTCAGTTAGGAAATAACTTGTCTGTTGCTTGGGTGTAACATGTATTGTGCTTAAATGCTGATGTTTTTCTGTGTTCGGGCTCCTCTCCCACAATCCTTGACTTGTGTGAGTGTTTGAGAGTGGTGATTTATTCACCCAAAGAGAATACATTGCAAGTATGTGGCTCTGTTTTATAGACTGACAACTAATCAATATGTCAAAGAAATAATCAATAATAAAATAATCATTTTTTAAGCGTTCTAAGATGCATCTCCATCTCATGTCTGCATCTGTCTGTTTTAGCAGCACTAACTGTCCTCCAATTCTGACCATGAACATTCAATTCTCATACAGTTAAAGTACATCATCGTGAATATTGCCACTCATTTTGCTGTTTCTCTTAATTTTCTTATTGTGTTGTTGCTTTAAAAAGGGAACAGAGCACCTTGTGTTTGTAAGAATGGATGACTGGTTAAAGAAAAAGAAATCAATGCGTTTTTTTGCTCTTTGCGGGTGCTCTAATTACAATTTGGTCGCTTGAAAGACAGGCTTTGTGTGTGACATTTATTCATTGATTTTACAAACAATACAACTAAAAGAGAAACCGTCACCAGGTCATTTAAAGTCAGCTTGTGTCGTTTCAGTGAGCTTGGCATTTGCTCTCTTCTCAAGTGACATGATTAGGAAACTGCAACAAGCGTTGTGTTTAACTCACTACGTCAATGGAGGTTCAGTTCAGCTAAATGTCAACACTGTTTTCTCTTGAATTAGACTCATGTTTGTCCTTAATATTGGTTATAGGTATTTTATAATTTATTATATTTTTATGTCTTACATAGGGGCAGCTGCAGATCATGCAGACCCTAAGATTCACTCCTCTAAATAAGTCTCTCCAGAATGTTTTTGTAGCCTGAAATACCTGGTTTTGTACATTTCACATTCAGTGTTTCTCCTGCGACATTGTGGCAGGGAATTTATTGCCATAAAAACTCAAAATACTAAAAAAAAAAAAAAAAAAAAAAAAAATCACCATCTTGGTATTTTCACAACCATAAACAAGGAAGCTGTTGATATACATCTCAACATTTTATTTCAAGAGTGAACAACGACATGTTGCAGTGATTGGATAAAACTGCCAGGTCATGCAGAATTCAAAGGGATGGACTGAATGTGTGTCGGATGAGATTGGAACTTCCTGAAGGGACTGGTTAATAATGGGTCAGCTCTCCATACACTTGTGCTCTGTAACACGTCCTGCAGCAATCACACAATATAATTTGCTGCTCACTGGAGCGTTACAGCAGTTTCAGTTACAGTATGATGGTGTATGAAAAAGCCATAAATTAAAACCCACAGACTGGTTCATCTGATATATACCACCACACACTCAGCGGTATGACCACGTTTTAAAAGGCTTCAAAGCTGAAACAGAGGATCCTCAACTTATTGTCGTTGACTACACACCGTACAGACTCTCTAAAGATGTACTGTATCAGCGGCACCTAAGGGAGATGAGGTGCTGTGTAAAGAAGGCTGCATTTGTAAATGAGGAACCAAAATGCCCTCCATGTTCATTGACTCTTACTAATAGACCAGGCTGTGTAATAAGCCATTTCTCAGAGGGTTTAATGACACGGCACCGATGTCGATTGTGAGACTGAAAAAATTCTTAAGGCAGATAATTGTTGCTGTCTGAGGGAGAGAATGTGTAGTGAGACTGACGTGTCTACGGGAAAAAACTCAAACTGCAGCCGACGACAGGGAATCACTCCTGTAAGTGACATTTTACTTCGAATGGTGACAAGGAAGAGGCGTAATCCTACCTCTAAGCATCTGTCTGAAACAGAGTTATCATCAAGAGGTGTAATGAAGTGGGCATGGTACTTCTTCAGGTGCTGTTGCTGGGAAACCGTACACGCTCTGGGGGCTTTGCTTAATCCCAGAAATATCACCTTGTTTTTCCACCATGACTTAAGTATTTGTTAAGAAGGACACATCAGGGATTCGCAGTGATTAAAGACTTGGAGCAACTAACGCTGGACAACACATTTCATTTGAGTTTTTATTTTTAATCAGTGGGAAAAAATTCCTAAATCTTAAAAATAAAGATAAGTGATTCCTCTGGAAACCTTTCTTTTAAAATAAAAACATTATTGTCACTCAAAGACTGATGAAAATTGTGAATCATCAGCAAAACTGAAAAAAATAAATAAATCAAATCAAATGGGGTTTTAAGTTTTTGTCCACTGCACCACTCCCTAGCTTCAACTACTCATTATTTTCATTCTACTTATTAATCAGGGTTTGGTCTGTAGGAAATTCCCAAATCATGAAAAATGTCAATTAGTGTTTGCAAAACCTGAAGATAGTGTTCTTATATATCTGGCTTGGTGCTGCCCGTAACTGATTACTTGAAAAAATTGCTAATTAATTCAACGGTTAATCAAGTAAACGCTGCAGCGCTATCACAGCAAGACCTCGTCACTGGTTGTAGAAAAATGTGACATTTTAACCTCATGGGGGTTGGGAGTCTGGGTTATGGAGCCCTGAGTCTGAACATCAGAGTTGAGAGGCTGACAGACAGACAGACAGACGGCTGCTGACAGAGTGTGTGTGGCAGCTCAGATCTGACGAACAGCTACAGACAGTGCCAACAGACTCACTGACATAAAGGCCAAAGGCAGGTTGTTTTTAGTAGCACTTCAGATGCTGGGGAGTGTGACATTGTCAACAAACATGTCATAGTCTGACAGGAAGGTCTTCTGGGTCTCCGATACTCAGGCAGTATATGACATGAGTTCTCCGAGTATCAAGCCAAAATGTCATCCAGTGGAATGCTACAGTCTGTAAGTCCATGACTGGACAAACTCATTTTAGTTCAGAGGCCACATACAGCCCAATTTGCCATCAAGCAGGCCACACCACTCAAATAATAATATATTAACCTATAAATAATAACTATATTCCATATCTACAATAACTCTATTCTGCCTCAGCTTCTCACTTACACATGTCCTTTACAATTTACAGATCGCAGTGAATCTACAAATGCACAAAACACTTAGTAACAGGCATAACATTGTTAAAATTCTGTAATTTTACTTTTTTCATACCAATATAAAAACATTAATAGGTTATAGGTTGTCATCATTGATAGGTTAATATGCTATTATTTTACTGGTCTGACCCACTTAGGGTCAAACTGGACTGGATGTGGCCCCTGAACTGAGAAGAGTTCGACACCCTGGATTGTTAATATCTTCAGTGTAGTTTTACGACTCACAAATTCACCCCACAGACCGGATTGGACCTTTTGCTGGGGCAGTTTTGGTCCACGAGCCACATGGTTGTTCCCCCGGTTTAGGCCGATAACACCATCCTATACCATTTACGGCATTTAGCCCGGTTTCACCTCCTCTGTTCTCCTTGAATCACCTGTTATAAATGACATGCTCCACTCTGTGACCCAGTGCAGGCAGGTAATTACTTTCGGTTTGCCTCTGTTCTGCTGTTTGCTCCCTTACCTTGCGCCCTTCCATCTGGGCCTCCTGCTGGCAGCACTGCCGGCAGTCGGGCTGGAGCTTGGTGAGGCTGAACTCCCCTAGCAGGTCACAGGAGCTGCACAGCAGGTTACTGGAGAAGCCCAGCTCCCTGCAAGCCTCTGACGACAGATCGGCACCGAAGGCCGACAGCTGTGGAGAGGAAGGAGGAGATCAGAGACAAAGACAAACAAGACGACATGTTTTTAAAGTGCAGGAGCAAGTGTGGTGGCATTAGAGCAGTGACAAGAGGTGAATGATGGTAGGAAATCTGTTTGTTCCATCCCACATCAACAAGGACCAAACAGATCACATCAAGCATTATCTTGAAAATACAATTTTAATTTACAACAAAGAAAATTGCTATGACATTTTCAAATTGCTATGATATTTTCCAAAAGTTATAAAATCCTAAAAAAGGGCAATAGCCTAAAACAGGTTTAAATGTTTTATATATTTGCAATGAATATTAACACCTTCCCATAAAAAAAAGTCTCAAGGAAATTAAAATAATCCTTCTTGGGAAGATACAGTCGTTGTTTTTATGCTCTGAACCTACATTCAGGAAGATATGTGGTAGTCAGCCAGTCGTGTGACTAAATAACATTTAGATATGCTGGAGCTTTATTAATGTCTACCACAAAATAAAAAATTTGTTTATAAGAAATTAAAAAGCACATATCAAAGATAAACTCTGCATGTTGTGAATTATCCTTATCCCTAGGATGTTTTAATATATTATATCCTCATCTTGGATATTCAATTAGTGTAGCATATTAAACATGTAGCTACTACTTATTTATTAATGTAATGTTAAGAACCATACATAAAAATCTCCAAAAAAATTTGTTGAGTGCAAAGGTATTGCAGGATTCAAAGATCATCACATATGTTTCACATACTTTCTCTCAAGGAAACTCATAGCATGAAGTGGGAGGTCTGGCTTAGTTGGTATGAAAACACTCACTGTTTGTAAGTCTCCAGTACAAGGACAAGTTCTTTTGGATCTTTCATGACTGATACACAACAGAGTAAACACCATAATGATCTACTCATCAAAACTTGTACTTTAATCAAATTTGCCACATGTAAAGAGTATTAGATTACAAATCTGAAGGAAAAATAACCAGTGAATTTGATTCTTTCACTTTGAGAATTAAAACACTGAACAAAATTCTATGTCTAACTTTTCCTTGAAGATTTTCATGTTTTGTAAACATGCCTGAACATCTGTTAAATTAAATGGATGTTTAAGGTTTGGCCATCCTTCAAACTGTAAATGAATTTTACCAATGAAGAAAAGACCCAAAAATGTCCTGATATTTAAGACTAATGTCGTTTTTTTGTCCAAAATGACTTAACTTGCCAAAACTAGGATGTAGTGTTTAGCTGTGCAGAAAACCTCAAGTTATTGGTAGTAGTATTCGAATCCTTTACTTTAGTACAGAATGTGAAAATACCTGAATACAAGAACTTCACATTTATATTTATTTTCATTTCACTGTTCCATTTAAGAGTATGCTGCATTTTAATGTAAGGTTCAGCTCATTTTAACTGCTTTATATTTCATTTGGTAGTTTAATCTAAAGCAGTGCATCACATTCCTTTACATTCAGTACTTTTATGGTACCAAACAAACTGCCTAGACACTATTGAGAATTATGTTGTCATTTGATTACATTTCATTACTTCATTACTTAAGGAGCAAATCTCATCAGTGTCAGTGCAAGTGACACAAAACTTATATAGATCTTCCTTACTGATACTGTGTCAGCAGACAACTTCAAGTCATGGGAAATTGGTTAGTTATTCATGCTCTACACTTACTTTAAATGGAAAAATGCTGTTATGCGTCATGGAGGGCTCATGTATCATTAAGGAACAGGAAACTGAGCTGACGAATCAGTATCAGCTTCATTTGAACTCAACAGCCCTGTTTCAGCTGGGTGATAATGCATTTTACAGCCAATACAGGAGAGTTTTTGGAGCATATACTTGGCTTAAGAAAGGGTGTTTTTCTTTGCTTTATCACAAATATTCATAAATCTTAGTGGCTTTCACAGAAGAGGATGAAAATTTGTATTATGCATACAGTGAAATTAAATATAAATGTATAGAAGGACGAGGTACAACCTTTGCTTCTGGGATGTAGTAGAGTAAATAAATAAAGCTGCATAAAATGGAATGCTCAAATAGTGTAGATGCACCTCAACTTTTGGCTAAAAGGTGTTATTTGAGAAAGAAATGTGAACTGATCAGAACAAGGAACTGATTTTATGGTGGGAAACACAAGTTTGAAACACCGGAAGTCGATGATTATATCGTCTCTGTTAAAAAATATATATATCACCAAACTCGTCATACTATTTGGTTTGCGAGTATTAACGCTGTCACATTGTGGAGGAGATAAGTAAAAGTCTCCGGTTTCCAGCTTTTCTGGCTCGTAGTGTCTGAGGATGAGCCACGTCATTTTGAAGCTCCGGCTTCATCAGGATGCGGTTTGACAAACTGGACGTAACATCTGACAGTCAGCGGCTACACCGGGTTAGCTTATGTTCACAATAATGTAGCACGTATGAACGGATATAACGGCCTGTTCTCGTTGGTAAAATACTCACCGTTTGTATAAGCGACAGGAGCCAAAGGAGATAAACCTCCCCCGACATTTTGGAGTCTGCTTTGTTCGCGAAAAACTACTCTGAGGACCCCATTTATTTTGTGCTGCCCGTTGCGCCTGACGGTTAATCCTTCTAGGTTTTGAATTTATTTTTAGTTCATTCACGGTGCATTAAGCTTTTAACATCCACAGTAACATATTTTCTTTGAATGGTGAAGGAACTGTAAAGAATATTATTATTATTTTTTTGTTTCAGGAGTTTTGGCAAAAAGCACGAACACACCATAATTGTTCTTCTTTTTCTTCTGATTTTAGTTTACAACGGGTTACTTGTACCTTTACTGCCCCCTTCTGTGTGGAAGCTACATCAGAATACGTCTCATAAATGCGCTGTTGCCCAAAAAGTTGGAATAATTTTGCTTCCAGACACATTCTTCTTTTTTATACCTATTTATATATATCATTAATCATCTTTGACCTAGCACAGTGATTATATACTGAGTTCCAGTTACACTTTAAAAAATAATCAAAAATAAATCCCTTTGTCACAATCATTTCATGAGAAGAGGTAAACACATTTTTATTCTAACTTTATGGGGAACGGTGTATATACAGACACAGATACAGTCTGTGATGATGTTTTTTCTCTTTTTTGTTTTTTTTTTTTAAATTATTATTATTATTATTCTATGAGCCATTCTTACGAAGCAAAAATGTCATCATTACAATACAGACTGAACAAATACACTTGGAAACATATACCATAAAACCTAACTATGACAGTCAGGAAAAAAAATAAAAGGACAAATCAAAGGGAAAAAAAAGAAAAAGAAAAAAAAAACATTGTTAAAATTACATTCACTTCTAAGATATTTCAGACTGTTCTTATTTCTTCATCCAATTTACTTTTTTGTGAAAATATAATTAAATTCAAAAACTGTATTTGTTCCCAATATTACATGATACTTTTATACAACCAACAAAATCTAACAAAATTAAAAGTAAAAAAAAGAAGAAAATAATAACATTTAATATCTGTTTTTATATAATAATAATAATAATAATACTATAGCATATAATAAACAATAATAAGATTCCAACAATGTAGAACAAATAACGTGGATGTATGAATAAGGTGGATAAAGCGCAGACAGAATATCACAGAATGTAAACATAAATTATGCAGTACGGCAAAGTTTATATTTACAATCATTATTGCAGAGGCATTATTAATGAATAAATAAATATAAGCAACAACATTTTCGTGTCATTTTAACTTTTTACACTAAAACAAAGAAAAAAATTTGGAGTTGTCATTATTTCTAGGTTATGATAGTATTTTACTAGTCTGACCCACTTGAGATCAAGCTGAACTAAAATTATTTCAACACCCTTCATTGTTCATATCTTCAGTGTAATGTAGTGTCACAAATTCATCCCACGGGCCTCACTGGACCCTTTTGAGGACTAGTTTTGATACCCCTGTTATAGACAGAATAAATTGTAATTACATCTTGCTTTGTATCCTCAGGAAAATAAAGAGTTTTTCCTCGCACGTAATTATCTGTTTCTTTACAATGAAAAAAAAGCCAAATTTCAATGAAGCAAGTAATAATGCGTTAAAAAAAATAATCCAGAAAAAGGTTGCGTATGTGGTTACTACTTCGCTTACTTTTCTTCTTCTCTTACATGTTTATGGAGCTGTTGTCATGGTTGAGGGGGAAACGGCGCCCTCTGTCGGTGAAGCTCGAGCACTGCAGGCGAAAACCGTCCAATCAGGTGTGAACAGACAGTGATTGTGGACGAATAGAAAGGCTGGTGTGGGTGTTGGACTGAGTATACGTCCAATGGTCTGGGTGGTAGTACCAGTGCGTGTCTGTGGTGCGGAGGTGAGCGCACTGGATGGGACAGGACAGCGGCTGCATGGGGGACAGCCAGAGGGGACGAACCGGTACCGGGGAGCCTGACCGAGCCCTGCGGATGGGCTCGGACTAAAGACGGACACGAGCAGAGCATGAACACGGAGCTGTGGAGGTAACAGAGGGGCTGAACACTGGGGCAGAGCCACGCACGCACAGACAGACAGACAGACAGACAGAGGGCCATGCACACACACTCTGCCGCTTTGTAATCACCGTCGTCGCTGCTGTGCGTGTGCGTGTGTGCGTGCGTGTGCATGTGTGTTTCAGCCTCTCCTCCTCCTCTTCCTCCTCCTCCTCCTCCTCCTCTGAGCATGGACTGACCAAACCCCTTCTCTGGATGATTTGATGGGGCTACTCAGAGTCATGATGCCGCCCAAGTTGCAGCTTCTGGCGCTGCTGGCGTTCGCAGTGGCCATGTTCTTCCTGGAGAACCAGATCCAGAAGCTGGAGGAGTCCCGGGGAAAGCTGGGTAAGTTTGGCACATCCACATCCTGTCACATCCACAGTGTGTGCGTGTGGGGTCTTTTTCTACACACCAGTGCATCACTATTGTTGTGCATTTGGGTCAATATGAGGAGGAGTGAGCAGGGCTTCTTTCTTTCTCCACACATGCTTCTTCTTCATGTTTTGGCTCAGATGATGGAGCTGCAGGAGGAGATAGGGATGTCCTGTTGAACTTCACTAGACTGGAAGAATAAAATGAGTATGAGTATTGGTTTAAATTTAAGAGGTGTTGTCTGAGTTTTTGAGTTGTTGCTCTGAAAATGTAATCCGAAGCTTCGCCTGTGGCTCTTTTGTGGACGTGTTTGCATTTTTATGATGTTTCATACACTCATATCTTCCAGGTTTGCAACTGGGGCTGTGTCCTGACATGGATGTTACACAAATTCAGCAAATAAAGACTTTTGTATAGATCAGGGGGTGTCAAAGTCATTTTTGTTCAGGGCCCACGTAGCTACAATCCAATGTGATCTCAAGTGGGTCAGACCAGTAAAATTCTATCATAACCAGTAAAATAATAGTATAACTGATGAATGATGACAACTCCAAAATGTTCTCTTTGTTTTAGTGTGAACAAAGTAAAATTATATTATGTAAATGTGAGTAACTTGAACAACCATGTACAACCTGAAATTTCTGAAGGAAAAATAAGTGCAATTTCAACAATATTACATCTCAGGTTATTATTAACACAACTTACAGGTCACAGTGGATCTATAAATGCACAAAACAGGTAGTAACTGGTATAATATTGTTAAAATTGCATTTCAGGTTGTTCATATTTGTTCTGATTTGTGCTGATGGAATATTTGCAATATAATCATATGTAATGGTGACAATGGGATATTTATAATATAATCATGTGCAAACTTAACCAATTTTTGCTTTGGTCCCACTGTTTTTGTCTGCTTGTGCGCACTGTGAGTTGTTGCTTGTATTTCTTTTTGTATGTCTCGGTTATGGTATTATGTTGTCTGTAAGTTATTGTTTTGTGTTTGTTTTTACCTGCCAATGGGACTCGAGATGGAAGTTAACTGTATGGTTATAAACTCTCATCTTTATGTGTAAATGTTCATTAATAGGAACTGTCCTATTTTAAAAAGAAATAAACAGTTCAGTCAAAGGATATTTTGGAAAATCTTAATATTTTCACAATGTGATTTTACTTCTTTCACATTAAACCAAGGAGAAAATTTGCCATTGTCATTATTTATGAGTAATTATGCTATTATTATTTACCTGAGATCACATTGGGCTGTATGTGGCTGCTGAACTAAAATGAGTTTGACTGTGTAATTTTTGCATTGGTCGAATTCATCCCACAGGCCGAATTGGACCCTTTGGCGGCCTGGTTTTGGCCCACGCGCCGTATGTTTGACACCCCTGAGTGACTATATGGGAAGGCCTGTTTGTAATTACATCTTGCATTATATCCTCAGGGAAATAAAGAGTTTTTCCTCATTTCTAATTATTTTTTCCTTTTTTAATTAAAAAAAAGTCAAATTTCAATGAAGCAAGTAATAAAGCATTAATATGTGAACTAGAAAAGGTTAAATAGGACATGTATCTACAGCAAACAAATTACACAAAGGTCTAAAATATGGTCAGCATTATCAAATCCTATGATATGTGCTGACAGAACAGATAACAGTAGCACAACCGGTTTTGTTTCCCATGTCAGACCACGTTCATGTGACAGACCTTTGAGATACCAGGGCTTTGTTTGGGCCGTCACCTCTTCAGAATCACCCCCGTTTGTGTTCACTCTCCTCCGTGTTTATTTGTTCTTCCTTCGTAATAATTTCCTGTCTTCATCCGTTCCACGTGGCCGAATATGAAGAGACGTCCAAGTAGCACATATTGCTCCCCAGAGTGTCATTTACAACACAGCATAATAAATTATATAGAATAATAGATGCTTTTCTAGGCTGCACAATATATATCGTCTTATTACACAATCTAAGCTGCTCTGATTCTTTAATAAGTCACTTAGAACATAGCAGTGCAGATTGTCAAGGGTGATTAAACTGTCAAGTCATTTTTAAAGCCAATTTTCTCCTCAAATGTGACAATTTAACACTTAATCACACACTGGCCACTTTATTAGGGACACCTGGTCTACCTTGCAAAGCCATCTGCTTAACATTTGTTACCTCTTCTGTAACCAGTAGTTGTTTGTGTTAGTGTTGGCTTTCTATCAGTTAAAACCAGTCTCCTCTGACCTCTGGAACTGCCCGTCACTGGATATTCTCTGTTTTTTGATCATTCTGTGTAAACCACACAGATGAAGATCAGCAGTTTCCGAAATACTCAGACCATGACACGTTAAAAATCACATAAATCACCTTTCGTCTCCATTCTAAAGCTTGGTTCAAGCTTCGGCAGATCATCTTGACCCTGTCCACATACCATTTATGTAGATATTCGTGTTACCATGCAGTTAATCAGGTGTACCTAATGAAATGGCCAGTGAGGGTACATGGTTTTTTGTTAGGTCACCCAATACATTTACAAGTATTTTTCTTTTTTTTTTTTTTTCTTTTTTTTTTTTGACATTTTATTAAAGAAACAGCGAAAATCTGCCCAAACCTTTATCTGGCTCCAAGCAGAGTTAGATTTAAGGACCCCTTTGTGCTGCCAATACTTTAAATATTCATTCATTTTTTTGTACCATTTAATCATCAAGAGCGTCATGGGGGGGCTGGAGCGTGTTCCATCTATGAACAGGTGACGACAAACACCCATTCATGCTTACATTCACACCTACGGGCGATTTAGGTTGTACTTTGACTATTATCAGTGGAAATAACACCTATTATCAGTGTTATTAGTAGTAGCTGCATCTTATAAGTCTGTAATAACCTTAGACTGACTGTGTCTTGTTTTAACGTCTGTTACTCGACTCCAGCTCTGACAGAAGCAGCGGATATGGATTAAACCAGCAACGCTAGCCATCCAACCATTAACATAATATTGTTTTTTTTGTATGATTTCCACCAGCATAATATATCACATTTAAAATTCAATCTGTCATGGGACTTTTCCAGGGCTCTTTAAGGCATCGGGGAACAGTTGATTGATTAATCGACCCAATGCTCTGCAGATTGATCAATAATGAAAATAAAAGATTTAGCACTGACTTTACCGTCTACACCCAGACTTAATTCATCAACAACAAGGGTGGGCTTTTGTCACGGTGCATGTAATTTATATCATGGCAAAAGCAGCAGAAATTATTTCTATATTTTGACCTTGCTTGTAAGCAGTACTTGTTCCGAATTAACCCTATTTTTGGTGACATTCACTCTTCTCTGTGTTCATTTAATGCATCTGTGCTTAGAGGAACAACAAAAGGCTAAAAATGTTGCTGCAAAGAATGCGATTTGCTACACAATGATGTCAACATGAGCATAATATGAAGCGATGCATTGCTCAGTACTCATCAGCGATGTCGTTTTCACTTATTTCTGGTAATTAGACGTCTGTGTCGACCTGTTTCAATACTCCACTGACATCCCTATTATTTGTTTAGTTGCACCTGTTCTGGTGACACAACATGCACCTTCCGTTGTGCTGCTGAGAGTTCATGGTTGATGTTTTAATCAGCCACAATAAAGGAAAACACCTGCACACAAAGCTATTTAAATACACAGTGTCTGAAATCTAACAGCAGACACTTTGACTTGTCAGGACTGATTTCTCATTTCCATTAAATGTCCTTACACCTGTGCTTTTGCTGCTGTAACACAACAAAATGTCTGCTGTAAAGAAAAGTGTCGGGCTCCTACGCTCATCAAAAGATCCAGGAGGAAGTGTTGACCCCTGAGGTACTCTGCACCCACAGGATGTCTGCACCGCTCTGCTGTTCCTTAAAAAGCTCTACAGCGGAGGCACCACTGAGATAATCCTGCAATGTCCCAGATCTGTACTGGGACTGAGCCCCTGATGGGAGCTCGCAATGAGATTTGAATGCAGCTCCGGCCATGTTTCAATCAGAGGGAAGAGTTTGGTAAAGGGGGGGTATTGGCAGTGGGGCGGCGTCCCTCTGAAAGCAGAATAGTACTAAAAATATTTAAGTAAGAGCACTGTGAAAACTATGAGCCACCAATCCTCCCATGGGATTCAAGCTCCAGTTTGTGCGCTGCATTTATTTCCTCCTCCTTTCATTTCACCACAATTAAATGGAATCTATGACAATTAAGAAATGTTTTAAAGGAGTGATATTTTGCTTTTTTTAAACGGAATTACACATTTTAAAACATTTCCCTGTGGTCTACATAAACTGTAAATGCTCTGCTTGGGTCTGAATTCTTCATTCATTCAAC
>JAPQRP010000011.1:11667670-11683501 GCA_037367295.1 Apogon hyalosoma | reverse complement strand
TTTGAGAGGGAGATGTCCATTAAGAGCTAAAACATTTGCGAGGGGTGGGGTTTGTTGTGCCTGGCACCACTTGTTAATTATGTTTTTTTGTCACACCTGCAGTTTAGAGTGATGGCAACATTTTTTGAAGGTATTGAAAAGAAAAAAGAGAACAGTGTGGCATACCCTAGATTTGTTTTCCACAATATTAACATTCATTTAATAAAAAATATATAGTGTGTTAATAATACAAGTGCATTTATAAGTGATAGAACTTCACAGAACACTCGATATAAAGCGATACTTTCTGTAAACACCTTCATCAGAGTTTTGTTGAGAGCAGGAGATGGCTCTGTCATAATTCTCTATGCAGTAAAAACCCAGACCTTTCACGTTCCAGTATCTCTGTTCTCCAGAATGAATCACGTAAACACAGCAGTTCCAGTGTTTTGGCTTTTTTTTTGTTTTTTCCATTCCAGCACAAAATGGCGTCTTCTTTTTCTCTAACTTGATATTCAGACTATTTTGTATTAGTAGATTAGTTATTTTATTAATCTGGCATCTTTTCATCTGACAAATAACATGACGCTGATGAAAACTTGTGATATTAATGCCACCAGCGAGTGGTGAAACATGGAAAATATTTTGGATAAATGGATAAAAGCCTCATCCAGAGTCAATACTGGCTCTGAAACAACACTTTTCCTCTGACTCCTGCCTTTTCTGGCTAAAGGCATGTTCATTACACAGTTGAGTGCATCATTATTTGTGAAACATCTGTCTTCACTACCTGTTTTTATAGACACTGAACTTTTTTCCCTAGGGAGAAAATTCCTAGACATGCACAAAATCGGAGGTTTTTGTCTTGGTTGTACAGGTTTATGCAGCTCCTGTATTGTGTTGAGTATTTGGGACCAGTCTGACGATAAATGGAAGGTTCATTTCAGGGAGGTTTCGTGGTACATCGAGAGCTGCACAAATAGAAACGTAGGTAGCTTATAAAACTGTCACCTCATGGCCTTTGTAATGGGAGAAAATGACCTCTTCACCTCTTTGCCCTGTAGGTCCTGGGAGGATTTTGTGTCACCCAGCATGACAGATACTCAGAGCTGTTTTTTTCTGACTTTTTCTCCCTGATTCGTAGCGTTTTATCTGCTGGCCCTCATTCAGCCTGATTAAAGGAATTCAATTTCCATCTGTTACATGGTGATATTTAGTTCCAGACACAGGCGGCTCTGTGATGAGCTCTGAGAGGGAGAAGAGATGCTGTTGAATGCACAAGATGGAAGGGATGCATGCACTCATTGTCCAAGTGTTTGCAGAGCTGACGCAAGACTTGAAGCATTCATTTGTTGTCGCAGCAGCTTCTCCCGGGCTTGTGTTTGAGTTGTGTTAGACTTTGATTGTCATGCCAAGCACTCGCAGCCACAAGCCCTCCCTCACGCTCCGCCCGGGGAGCTGGTCATGAATCGACTCTTTAAAGTGTGCGCAAAGGAAATACAGACATTTGTCTCTAAACACATTAGAGAATTACTTTGAAGACTATGAACTTCCTGCCTGAAAACGTTTCATCTTCAGAAATGGCTCATGGCTGTAAATGGCCACAAGCCACTTTCCCAAAGGCATCTACTACTGTATTTTTATAGGTTTGAGAGGCCCTCATAATACTGACCTCAGGCAAAAACCTCTCACACAAACAGATTTGTTCTTAAATGCCACATATGAGTGATCTAAGAGGATTTGTAGCAGTTTAATATGATATTTAATAATTAAAATGGGGCAAGAGTTGCAGCCTTATTACACACGATGAAGAAAAAAGGAAAATGCACAGTGTTCGACTAATTTTTCACACAGCATAAAGATAATATAGTTAATGGTTTGTTCAATCAGCTTAATTTTATTTGTAAATGTACATCCATTCCTAATATTTAGGTTGCAACAATTTCATACAAAGCTGCCACAGAGGTAATTTTAGGATTAGTAGTAATGAGTTAACCACTAACTATTTTTGTGGCAACTTTCAAATCAACTTTACATTTACACCTTTCCTTAGTGATTTATCACCATTTGTAAACATATTAACCCCTGTGTTTTACATTTCTCAATGAAAATCAAGGATTTTCCTATATTTAATTCACTGAAAAGTAGATTTTCATAAATTAATGAGTGAATTGAATGGAAAAACGAATGTTATTAACTGAACATAAAAAGATGAGTCCAGCTACAATAGATTAGATTTCTATAGTGCTTTTCAAGGCACCTAAAGTGCTTTACATTATTGATCCATTTACGCTGACATTCATACTCTGGTGATGGGAAACTACGTGTGTAGCAACAGCTGCCCTGGGGCTGACAGAAGCTGCCAATTCACACTAAATGACCACCACTGAACATTCATACACCAGTGTGAGTGACACTGGAGGCAAGGTGGGTGAAGTGTCTTGCCCAAGGACACAAATGGCACAGAGCGAGATTTGAACCGCCAACCTTTCGATTATTCGACAATTCACTCTACCTCCTGAGCCATGGGTGCCCAATGGCTGCCTGGTTAATCAGTGTTGCAGAAGATGATGGTGTTTCCATGTTCACTCACTACAGAGCCTCTGAACATCCAAATGGGTCATGTCTATTGCTGCTGAAAAGTAGAGAAGCTGTATTTTACCTGAATTATTTACATTTATTGATAGATTTACTGGATCAAAATTTATTAAACATTTTTGGTCAGTAAATGCTTTTGGTCATTGGTGACTGTTTAGGTCTTTAATGGAATTTAATTTAATGGAATCTGAAACACTCTGCACTTTAATGCCACTGAATAAAGAACAATCATTCATCTAGGGCCGATAGAAACACATAGGCTCAGAAGTTCTGTTGCAAAACCTTGAAGTTTATCAATACCTATTTATGTCCACAAGTATTTGAACTGTGTCGAGAATCACTGTTGACTTTTGTACTGGAGTGTCACTCAACAGAAACGTGGATTTTGGGCCACCAGAGGGAAGTTCAACACACATGTCCAATAAAGATCTCACAAAGATGATTCACATTGAAGCTGTAGCACAGCTAGCATTTATTATGTTTACACAAGTCCTTTCAACGGTTTTCTGAAGTTAAAAGCATTTGCTCAATCTGATTTGAGAGACTCTTACAAACCCATTGTTTAAAAAAACAAGATAAAGTTAAGATAAGAATCTTCTTGCATGAAGGCCATTTTTAAGATGTCACAAGTTCTCAAAGGCACATTACCTGCATTTTATTTGAAGGGATTTATCCATCCTTCATCCTGTCACAGACGAGCCTCTGAGCTGCATTTGAAATGTAAGTTTATTTATGATCTAAGAGCCTACCTGGTTTCCTTTTACTCCTACGCATTAGTCAAGTGTGTAACAGAGCCATCAGAACACCTCATCTGTGACTCACTCACAGCGACGCAACACCAAACGGTGGCTTCCTTTCAGGCTAATTGGTGACACACCGGCAGGCCTCAACTAGACCGAGCCGCTTTGCTTCCATACATCCGTGTCCAAACCTCAGCCGCTCTCAAGTGCAACCCCCATGTCTTCTTCACTTCATCTTTAACCGCACTCAGATTCCCTTTGAACTCTCCCTGACACCCCTCATACCTGTTTTTAGCTTCTCTGAGGGGTATAATGGGTGTATGAGTCATTTGCTTTCACTCGGCACATGGGCATCTGCCGCTGTAAGCAGCCAGCAGCGTCTGCCGCCTGGACCTGCTCAGTCACTCTCTGAAACATGCCATTTGAGCGGCTAATGGAGGAGAGACTGGAGATGGGCGTAGGTGTGGGGGATGGATTTGTTGTGGGAGTTGGGGAGGCGCTGCGTTAATGGTCATACTGGGCTTCTGCTGCATTGTTAGGAGCAGGCTTTGATTGGGCTGAGGATTTATGGCCCCTGGCGCGTACTTCATCTGACAGAAAGTGTGTTCCTGCAAAGTGGGGCGCGGTAGCAACCGGAGCCAGAGTGGCATTCGCTGCTGCTGCTGTAGCAGGATGACAGACAGGCTAATCGGTGTGTTATGGACGGTTTCACACCCTGGATGTAATTGGAGGCCGTTCTAGGAGATCAGCCCGCTCCAGTACCACCCATCACTATGCTCAGCTCCCGCCCGCTCATACAGACACACTTTTTTGCTCTTTCTGTCTCCATCTGTTCTTACTGCACTCCTAAGCAGAAGTGTCAGTTTACTCAACTCCAAGATAAGAGCGTCAAATATCATGTGGCACCAAAACGCTGCAGACGTCCTTCTGTTGACTGCAGAGGTGTAAAGTACAGGGTTCATACAGGTGCTTGAAATCCTTGAGAAGGCTTGAATTTCAGTGTTGTTTTTTCAAGGTCTGAAAAGTGTTTGAATTTTAGTTTGAGTGCTTGAAAGTGCTTGCATTTATAACCAAAGCTACTTACAGAGAGGTGATACATTTTGAAAAATAAAACTTTATGTCAAAAAACAGAATTACTGGGGTTGTACCTGGGGTTCTCAGGTCAACCCCAGGTACATTTTATCTTAATCTTTTGCTCTGTGTGAGTGTGCCTGAAGAATGCCAAGTGGCTTCCCTTTTTTTGGATAAAACTTTGTGTTCTCCTTTAATTTCTAAACTTTTTGCGATTATGAAACATAATTTTAGATGTTCATAGCATAATACACAGTACATCATTGTGATAAAAAGTGAACAAAATAATCATGAATATATGTATTCTTGTAGATATATATTTTACCCCAGCAATAAGGTGCTGTGCTGGAAAATTTTGAAAATGACCCTTGAATGTGCTTGAAAAGTGCTTGAATTTGACCTTGAAAAATGTGTACGAAGCCTGAAAGTAACTAAATACATTTATTCAGGTGCCCTCAAAGGTATCCTTAAGGACCCAAAAAAAAGCAACCACTAATCTAGAACATTTAATAACCTTTAAGTTTGTAGCACTTGTTATTGCTTTTAAATAATTCAGGTAAATTCAGTTTTTCAGCTTTTCAGGAGCATCTGACTTGTCATAGAGGCTGGTTTTAGATTCAGTTAATGATTCATTTTGCAAAAAAAAGTCTTTTTTTTGCCCTCCATTTTCTCTGCTCTGATAACATAACCTTTGCATTTACTTTGAGCTTCTATGAATATCTACATGATCAGTAAATTATATGTAGGAAATAAAGAGGATAGTATTATAATCAATAGAGATAAATCACTCAGAAAAGGTTAAACATAGAAGAAAACTGATTTCAAAGTTACCAAAATATAGTTAACTAGCATGTTGATCCGTGGTTCCCCACGGGTTCTAGAACCTCTGATACTGATTACTTTGTTTACTTTCTTGGTAAATTCCACTGGCATTTTCAGTTGAATAACCTTTCAGCTGACATGTCTGTTTCTGCACATGAAATTTGACACCATGGCAATGTGGGCCTATTGCTTATCTGTTGCTAGGTAACCCACTTCAATAATGATTCTATGATTCTGGGCATAGCAACGTGGTTGTTAGACTATTGTATTCTAAAATCACTAATGTCTCCCTGAATACTGGTCCTATTAACTTGCTGTTTTTGCTAGTCTCTTCCTTGACCAAAAATACATAAGTATACCAAGCTGCAGCAGTCAGCTCTTTGGGGCTTTTGTGTGAGTCCCGAGACACACACACAGAGTCCACTTCCTTATTTATATAGAGATGGTTAACTCATTACTATTAGTCCTATAATGACCTCTGTCGCAGTTTTTTGTGGAATTTGTTGCAGTCTAAATGTTAGGTATGGATATGCATCTACAAATAAAATGAATTGATCAGACAAAACATATATTATCTTCAGTCTTTAAGGGTAAAGTACAAATTTAAGGTTGTACTTTGTGTTATTTTAACTCACCTACATGTATTTACTAGTTGCTTTAAAGAGCAAAATTTTACACAATAGATAATGTAACAGGTTTGTGAAGCTATAATATGCACCATTTATACATCAAAATATCTAAGAAAGTTTAGGTCTATGTTAGATATATTGTTGACTTTTGTACTTGCATATCACATGTCCAACAATATTCAAAGGGAGATAAATGTGTAATTTATTCAGTCTAATGGCACATGTAATTTGTTTACCTGTCACTTATGTCACATCCCCTTCACGGGGAGCATTACATCAACTATCATTCCTTGCAGCTGTTTTATTAGTTTCCTGATCACTGATCAGCTGCAACATTACGCCTGAACTTGACAGATGAAGTGTTTATCATCCTGCTACAATGACACCTTTCAGCGGGTGCGGTATATTAGGCAGCAAGTGGAAGTAGTTCTGGGAAGTTGATGTGTTGGAAGCACCAAAATGGTGTGAGTAAGGTTCAGAGTGATTCCATGGGTTGGATTAGTTCATCCTGCAAATTCTTCAGATGCTCAAAAGCCTGTGATCAGGTTGTCCAGGTCATTTTTGGTAGGTACTACCCACTGCAGACCATGAGCATCCAACAAGACCAGCAATTCTGGAGATGTTCTGACCCAGAAGTCACCATCACAATCTGGCCTTTACCCATTCTGCTGCTTCTAACACCATGTTCAAGTGCAGAAAGATGACATAGTAATAACATAATGTACTTTTAATCCCCCTCAGTCAAAGATAGTGTAAGATTCTGCTGAAAGTTACTGCCCTGTTATTTAGATTAGATTGTCTTTGTGTAAACTTATGATGTCCATATTTATATTTGAAAGTACTCAGATATTATAACTGCACAAAGCTGTTTCCAGCAAACATATCACCCCAACAAAGGGGTCACGTCTCCATTTGATGCCGTTTGACCTAGGAAAAGTAGGTCAAGGTGACCTATTTTCAACATTGGCTCCTGCTCCATGCCAAGATGTATACACGGTATAAATTTGGTGCAGATATCTCATTGCATTCTTCAGATAATGCAGTTACGTTGTTGAATGGACAGATGGACAGATGACAAAACGATTACAATATCCCTCTGGCCAGAATGGGCGGAGGGGTAAAAACTATGCATTATGACCACTTTAGCTGTCATTGATCATAATGCTATGGCTCAACAGTGTGTATCACTAAGTGTAACGTAATTGGAAAAATGAAAAAAGAAAAATTTTTACAGCTGAACATAAATTGAATTAAAGCTGAATGATAAAAAAAAAGTGCTTATCTTTAGTTAAATGTGACTTATTTCACCTTGAAGTGCACTGCACGTCTGCACTTCTGGATTTTAGACAGCATAACATCCTAGAAAAAAAACCAAATCTATGGTAAAAGTAGACTGAAAACAAAGAAAACTGTTAAACAGTACAATAATATTGCAAAGACCAGACATTATATTTTAATCTAAATGTCATTTTCTAATTGTATTGGCTGCAGAAATTATGTCCTTGTGTCAGTCGACACCAACCTTAACCCTCCTGTTCACATCATGGATTTTTAGGGGGAAAATGACTGTGAAAGCTTCTGTTAAATTCATGAGACCTTTCAAAAATATTTTACATTTCAAATACTTTTTTCAGTCATGATTTTTTTTAAAAGTTCATTCCTCAGAGCTGAATTTAATCAAAAATTTCAACATTTTAGAGAAAACATTTCTACCCGAATCACATCAGAGAGATTTTCATTGGCAAAGGCATTGAAAACCCTCATGATCACAACATCAACTCTGTAATCCACATGTGTGCTGTCTTAACTCTGTTGTGTGTAGTATTCAACCATGGATACTCCACAGGGCACCTATTCTTTATGTTACTGTCCCACATATGTTGACTGAAACCGGTCTTGATGTTTGGAAGTTGCACAATAATTGGAAAAAGGAAAACATTACAATTCACCCTCAAATAAATTAAAATGATAAGCTTATTACAGGTGGTTGTGTTCCACCGCTGTTGACCGGTTGTTGTCACCTCCTTTCCGAGGGTTGCGAGTCTTCATCGGGGGGGGTCTAACCGCCTTCATCTCCTGAGCTGTTGTGATAAATCAGACCTGTGATACGTCAGCTCACAAATCAGGGTCAACTTTTCTCCACACTGTATTTTAATCACGGTAAAAGCTACTAGATCAAATTCATGCCTTGAGACTCACACCTCTTCATACCTACTTAAAGCCTGGGGTTTCTGGCAGATGATGGTTCCTGTGGTTGTAAACATGTGACAGCAGGTGTCACTTTCCTCTCTGCAGAGTTAGCGGGGTTGCTTCTTCTTCCTGACACTAATCAGCTCCTCCTCTGACAGGGAAACAGCAAGCGGCTAATAAACCTCTGTCATGATAATAACTTATAACGACAGTACTCTCATCCAGCTCCTTCTGGATCAATAGCTGTAAACAACGTCTTTATTTGCATGCTCGTCTTCTTTGTAATATTGAAATCCCTCTTGTGTGTTGTATTAACCCCATTGGACGGGAGCCTGAAATATCTGCCGCTGGCGTCGGAAATAAGGTGCTATCAAAGAGAAAGGAAACAACAGTGGGGAGGGATGTGAGATAGAGGAAGAACAAGAAATGAAAGAGATGATTTAATTTTCTTTGCGACACAGGAATATTTAAAGTCCTGGCTGGTGAACATCATAAGCCTCTACTTTAAGGAAAAAAAGGAATTTAGAAAGCACGCCTGCAGCATTTTTTACAACCAATTTCATCAGAACACAGAGGGATAAATGAGGAAGGAGGATGGTTCAACCCCTGATTCAACTTTGCTCCTGTTAGTAGAACAACTGGCTTTTATCTGCTTTCTTGTAACATGTCTAGTGCTGGGCATCCTGAGAGACGGGCTGTTAATGTGGTGCTATGACACAGTTTCCACTCTTGTCTCAGAGTCAGATGTCTCCACCTCTTTCTCTGCTTCCTTTTCTTCTGCTGTCTTTTGTCAGTGTCATCTGTAGATTGTGTCTCTTCGGGGGCATTGTGCCGTGAGCTGAAATACAACTTCAAGTTCATTAGAGAGAATGCAAATAAGTACATGGCAAACAGCTGTGGTGTGCGTGTGTGTGCGCATTTGCGTGTACATGCACAGATACTAATGAAGTATCTGGGTTTGTGTATATTCACACTCTTTGTTGTCCCGCTGCGTGAGGATCAGTAAATTTATGTTAGTCTGTGTCTGCAGATTTTCTCCTTTACACTGGCTGTTTTCTGATTCTGTTTTGTGCCCAACACTTTGAACAGATTTCCCTCAGATGTTAAGAAACGTAGCATGTTTCAGAATTCATTAAATACAAGATTGTGTGTAGTTACAGCTGAGCTTGTCACAGTTGTTACATAATCACATAACTGTGATTACTTGAGCTGACCACAATCATTCTGCATATTGTTAATGGTTTCCTTCCATCTGTAGAAAAACAGATGAAAGAAATGAACAGAAATGTCATATTTCCATCACTGTCTGGATCATTTTTGTACTGGAAGGAGTTAGTCTTCAGGGCTTTTTGTCAGAAAGGCTTTTGTGTGTCAGATGAGGCAGTATGAAGCGTGAAAGTCCACAGGTGGAGCAGGATATTGTGGATGTACACAGGACACTGTGTCATGCTGTGACAGATTGAGGTTGGCATCTCAAGGTAAGTGTGACCTTTAGACTTTAACTTGTTATTTTCAGGTTTTTCATGATAATTTTCAGTTTGGTGTCAACACCAAAACACTTTGTTAGGTTTAGGAAAAGATCCAGATTCTATCCAGATCTTTTTATACTTACAGTGTATAGTGTTTGCCCTTGTGTTGCATTTATTCTTTTTTTATTTATTTTTTTTTACTCACGTTTGCTGTGGTACTCTATTGTTATTGGATGAGTGTCATGCTGCTGTTACACTGTAATTTGTCAGTTTGAGATAAATAAAATCTATCTATCGATCTATCGATCTATCGATCTTAAAGACACATTATGCTAAAGCCTTTCTTGTACTGTAATTTGTTGCTGTCTGTCATTCTTTTAATGATTTACTGTGTAAAATTTCAGATTAATTTTTAAAGGATCTAATTGCAGAAATTAAATGTAATTTTCGTTTTTTTTCTTTGTTTAATGTAGAATCACTTAAAATAGTAACAGTCATGAGTTATTACCTTAGAATGAATCATTTTTTATCTAAAGATGGAGCAGATCTGTGCCTCCTCCTGTTCTGTTTACATTTTATAGCAGTTGGTTTCATGCATTAAGCTACATTACCGTCACCTTCTATGTTTGAGACAAATCAAACACTGACTCTAATGGGGCTTTTTGGGTTCTTTGTGGCCACCATAGTAGAGGGTGAGGGCTATTCAGATGGCTGCAATCTGCAACTTCACCACTAGATGTCACTAAATATCACAGACTTAGTCTGTACAAATGTGGCCTCTTTTGCTCTGTTCGAATGGCACCCAGGTCAAAAATAAGCACCAGCAACTTAATTATTAATATTTTACAGACATATCAATGAGCATATATTGACATCATGGATTTTGTTTTAAAGCTAAACATCACAACACTGCATCGTATGTGTTTTAGTTCTGTGCAATACTGGATGATGTTAACTGCAAAATGTTTTCTATTTAAAAAACACAGGGGATAACTCGATTACCTCTAATTAGAAACAATTAATCAGTGTGCATGTGCATAGAAAATACCTCCAAGTAATGAAGTTCTAATATTGATGAGCAGTTATTGGCATTAGCCCCATGAATTTAGTTTCAAGTTTTGTTTAGGAATACTAAAAGGCAAACAGAAAGGTCACTTTTTGTTCACATTCCAATATTCAATAGCAACAGAGGCTGTTTATTAAATACCCTTGGCATAAAAGGAACAAAAAAAGACCCAACAATCATTATTCTGAATTATGTGTATGTCAATTAATCATCAACTAAAATTTCATGATTTTGAAAGCCCTAGCTGCAGCTTTACATGATATTACACAGAAGAAGAGCTCAGTCTGTCAATAAAGAAGCAGCATTATTGGACCAGTATTGGACATCAGTTTAAGCGATGTAATCTGCAAACTGAGAGGAAATGGTGGGACAAGTGCATCCTATCACAGTTATAGTCTGATGGTGAACACAGCAGCACATCCTCTCTGTATAGATGGCCTTGAGACTCTAAATATAATGAGATGAAAGTAGAGAAGCAGGGAGATGAAAAAGCAGAGATAAGCTTGCAGAGATGAAGCGATAACATGGACTGGTCTACTTACTGGATCGTTCAGTGGAACAGTGTTCACATGGTGGCTCGTTTCTCTGTGGGACAGATTCTCTGCGGCGTTCACCTGACCCTCCCACTCATCATTAAACCTATGAATAGCTGTCGTCTGCTCTGTCTAATAGAGTGTGGAGTTTTCCCTGGACTCCTATATATGCATTATTAATTATCTGTTTCAGGGCTCGGAGTCGGAGGGAAAAAGAACATCAGATATCTGTGTTGTAGCTTGCAACTAGATCTGTGCTGTTATGCAAACATTGTTTGTTGTTATATTAGGATGTGAGAGCTGAGTAGTTCTGTTTCACTCTGAATCTATATGAGAAAGGTCTATTTCATATTCTTTGAATTATTTTCTCAATAAGTTAACTCATTGTAGGAGGCAGTCATTTTAACTTCACCTGTGTTATATTTATACCAACCACTGTGTGATTCTTGATAATTTGATTTTTCAGTAAAGTGTCGTGTTCAAGGGACAATAAAACAGCATCATAAATCAAATCAAATCAAATTTTATTTATATAGCACCAAATCTTAACAGAAGTTATCTCATGACACGTTACATATAGAGCCAGTCGAAACCAGACTCTAATTAACAGAAACCCAACAGAATCCTCCAGGAGCAAATACTTGATCATGTGCTGCTGTAACATTGTGTGAACATTTATTTTGTTATATTTTGTAAGTCTGTTTTTTTCTGTGGACATCAGAGGCAAATGGTGAAATGAGTTGGTGAAATAAACTGAACTATCAATGGCAAAGGGAAGTCACATACCAGAATATACCCACAGCTGAATTCTACATCCTCACAGACTGTGTCACTGTGAATAAAATCTGAAAGTCATTATTTACACACATTTGTATTATGGGATCATCAGGTTTTCTCCTTCAAACAAACATTCAGACAGTCAGTCAAAATAACACAGTGCCCTATAATATTTACATGATACATCAGCTGATAGTTTACATTATAACCTTGTTAGCTTAACTGTTTTTAGACAAAAAACCACCACAAGAAAACCACAAATACCTTTGTTTTCTATACAGCTTGTGTTGTCAGTAGCTGCAGTAAAGATCTGTTTGGAATCGAGGTCAGAAGTGTCACAGTTTAATCTGAACCATGGATCAACAGCAAAGATAATAACATCACATAATAGCTTTATACCTTTATCAGTCTCATAAACAAACTCACCCACGTAGAAGAAATACTCTGATTTTCAGCATCAAACTCTATTCTTTTCATTTAGAGCTGTGTCCAGTGTTGAAAACAACAACGGTGTTTCTATTTTTTCATTACTTTGTCACTTTCTTTGACCCTAAAATTTGTTTCTTAGTGGTTCTCATCCATTTGTCATTAGTTGAGCAGTAGAGTGACTCACCACTCCCTCTAGTGGTCACATACATTCACACAGAAAGAGCAGCATGTATTTCTTAATCTGTATCATAATACTGGAAGGTCTCAGAGCATCTGTGTGTGTGTGTGTGTGTGTGTGCGCGCGCACGTGCGCACAGTTCTGAGAAGTTGAGATGTTTTTAACTGGCCAATTTTGTACCTACAGTTGAGGAATAGTTCCATCTTCACATTAAATATCTCAGCAAGTTGATAGGACCAATATTCTGGAAGATATTAGTAATTTTGGAATACAGTAGCCTTACAATCACGCTCTTATGACTGGAAGCACAGTACCACACTGCATGAAATGAAGTTAAAATAGGAACAACACATTTACTAACTTCAGTTCCTAGGTATCTGTATTAATATGAACACGTTAGTATCGTCATAATATCAGAGCTCTTTATTCTAAATGACGATATTTTTATTGACCTTTTAAAGTAGATGCACTGCATACAGCTCCTTTCAAACCGAGCTTTAATAGTCTCACAGTGACAGTGCAGTTTCTCATTTTAATCATTTTTTCATAATTACAACTTTTGTGACATGTGACTAAAGACATATTACTTTAATGATAATCATCATGATATAAAATCATGTTTCAATAATAATCATTACTGCTTTACCACTGTATTCCTAACGCTAGTCGCAAGCCTGAAAAACTCTGAATATGGTCAAAAATATAAAGCATCTAATTATGTAACGGTAGAACAGCAGTTGCTAATGTAAAATGTCCAATGTACAGAAAAGAGAGAAAAAAAAGAGCTTTTTTTTGACAAACGCAGTCCCTCTTCAAGGTACAGTACTGTTGCATTAAATGTTAAACACAATTTCCTTTCACATTTCTCTAGTGAAAAAGGACCCTTTGGATGTAATCAGATATGTGTGGGAGGATGTGGCAGGATTCAGCACAAATGAAGCTCTGCTCAAACCACATCCCTGTGATAGAAGCAGCTTCTGTTTTATATACGAGCTCCTCGCGTTTGTCTCAGCTGGTCAGAGTCTTTGTCTGACTGGGAATTATCTTGTTCTGTGTCACGTTCACTCTCCTCCATGTTTGTTTGTTTTGCCTTCATGCAAATTTCCGGCCTGTATCTGTTGTTGTGGACAAATATGAAAACGTTGGTGATGTGATGATGAGGGTGATTAGTGACACTATGAAATAAACAGTAGAACTTAAAATAGAACGTCACATAATATACATGTGCTTAGTTCTGATATATGTGAGTGCAGTGTTTGAGTCTTTTACATATTCCTGCTGTGGTTTCTTTTCCTCTAACAAATGCATTCCCGCTGAACAGTTACTCTGGTATCTCTCTTCCCTTTTGAAGCACAAATGCCTCTGAAAATGCTGGCTAATTCCTACTGCTTAGTCACTGCCAATCTGTGCCAAGATGAGATCTCTTCCCATCAAGAGCCCCCCTCCCCTCCACAACCTGTCAGACCCGCCTTTACTTAACAAGGCAGGGGAATGATGAGATCTGCCATCTGTGTAAATTGCTCTGTAATCTCATCTGACTGGCTGTTTCTGATGAAGGAGACAGAACGTGGCCCCTTCACTCGTTCTGTTTTCCTCGACGTTATTGGCTCACCTGTCAACGCAGCACAACACTTCGATCGCACAGAAGACGTATTAGGGCAGAAAGTGGCAGGTTCAGCCATGACGATCATCTCCAAGATTGTTACCATTTGCGTCGACACATGGCTGCATTTAGACAAGGAATTTTTAATGAGCCACATTTGGCTGGATGTTATTTTGTGTATATTTGAGTTTAGTTTCTGGCTTGTTTTTTTAGTCATAGTACAAAAAAAATGCAGCTGAAATATCTCACAATCAGTACAATACTTACAACTCATGCACCTTGTTTTCCTAATCTCACCTGTATATGTCCTACACTGCCTGTATATATCCTTATTTGTTGTACATATTTGTCATTTGTAGTATAGCATTAGCTTTTGTATATTTCAGTAGTTTTAGTAGTACTTTAGTAATATATGTATACTGGGGCGCCGCTAGCAATTGTGGGCCCCATGAAAGCTGAATGTTGTGGTTCCTTTATAAAACTGAGTATCTTGTTGGGGATGGGAGTGCTCTCCATAAGTAACATCATTAACGCTGGCGTGAAGCAAAAGTGAAACTTAACATGCTCTCAACGTCCGACTCCCGGCTTCTGTGCCTCTTTTATACAGCGGACCTTACGTGAAATTTTCACAACTTCTAACCTGTATCCATTGGATTCCCTCCACTGCTCTATTGGCTCCCCAGAAATGCTGGGTCCCATGAATTTGTCACATTCACCCCCCCTTTACCATGCCCCAGTATGTATATTTAATGTTTTATCTTGTAGTTTTTTGCACATGCCTACATTTTTTAGTATCTTGCGTGATATTTTTATACAGTCTTTTTTGCAAGTGTTTTTGCTGCTCAACAGAACAGAGCTGCTAAACTGATTTTCATTGTTCCTGTGACAGTGACAATAAAGATCTATTCTATTCTATTCAGTTCAATTCAATTCTATAAATATTTTTCTATTAATCCAATGAGTAAACGGTTTATATAGCAGGACCACATGGCTATTTCTCAGTACTTTATGCCTGATATACTGGCACCTCTTTGTCTCTCAGTGTGCATTCACATCCCTATTGTTTCCTTTCTGTGGATTTCAGCCAAAACTTTTATTTACAACCATGAAAAGCGATTAACGTGTTGTGTCTGTGTATCGATCTGCTCCGTTTCAGTACTATCACAGTGCAGTATCTACACACAACAAACAGCACACACTGCTTTGAAGAAATTCAGCAAATGTGATTTTCTTTTTGGCCTTTTACCAGCTGCCTCCTCGTTGCTGAGGTTCGGATCGCAGTAACATTTGATCACGTGATGTGAACAAAACTACACATGCTGGTGTGACCTGATGAGAGCAGTATCTCTCTCAGTTTTTCTCCTTTTCTTTAAAAATCAGATTTAACATGCTTCCAAAAATATACAAATGAGTGATTTATGAGTAACTTTACTGGGGAATAAAACAACGACAGATAACATCAAACATCAGCGTCATTTTGAGGTTTTGACACTGATAAAGGAGGTGTCAGAACCAAAACACAGTACATGTATCTACAGGAAAAAAACTATTCAAGACCAAATAATTTTAATCAACTTTAATGCAACTGTGTGACTTATTTGTTTTATCTTCTGGTTGTAATTTTAGAAACTATTTGTACTATTATTGTTTATCTGTTTTATCAGTCTTAGTATATTTTATCTTCTTTACATATATATACATACACACACACACACACACACACACACATATATATATATGATAAACC
>JAPQRP010000011.1:11628412-11661239 GCA_037367295.1 Apogon hyalosoma | reverse complement strand
GAATTTGTCACATTTACCCCCCTTTTATGGCGCCCCAGCTTGCATATAACATTATTTTGACTGACATCAATCAAAACTGAACTATTTCCAGGCTAGTGATATGGACTCACATCTCGCTGTGAAATCATCCTGTCAGACGCAGACTCCTGCAGATTTCCTCCACGTGAGACTATGTTGTGTTTTAATGCCGCCGAGTCACCACCAGACTGAATCCTGCCCGCTGATTGGCTTCTGAGGCACGCATTCGGCCAATGAGGACTTTCATGCACCTCTCCTTTGCCATCTATGCACCGTCCGTTTTTTTTCTTTTCGAGACAGTATGAATACTCAATAATGTCAAATTGCTCATCGTTAAATCAGCATATTCAATATGGAGGGGTGATAGTTATATCAACTGACTAATCAACTAACAGCATTTACCTGCTATAAAACTATTGTCATCTGCTATTAAATGCCACTATCAGTCAATCTCCAAATAAAACATGTCCTCATTTATAATAATAATAATAACAATAATAATGGATTAGATTTCTGTAGCACTTTTCAAGGTACCCAAAGCACTTTACATTATTGATCCATTATTCATTCGCTCTCACATTCTTCCTCTGGTGGTGGTAAACTACATCTGTAGCCACAGCTGCCCTGGGGCAGGCTGACGGAAGCGTGGCTGCCAATTTGTGCTAAACCAAACATTCATACACATTCAGACACCAGTGTGAGTGGCACTGGAGGCAAGGAGGGTGAAGTGTCTTGCCCAAGGACACAACGGACAGACTAGGACAGAGCGGGATTCGAACTGCCAACCCTTCAGTTATTGACCCGCTCTACCTCCTGAGCCTTTGGCCACCTTTCTCCCTTTAGCATTCAGCTGCTGCCGGCAGCATTTATACACAACTCAGTCCTTTCACATCTTGCCTCCTATTCCCTGAAATCACCCCAGTTACAATAGTAAAGCAGGTTCTGCTCTGTTTTAGTCAGGCCTGTTTCCTCTGATAATCCATTCGCTTCCAAACTCATCCAAAGACTGTATTAGTATAATTAGAAATTCAGAGGTGCAGTTTATCCAAAATGATTGTGAGTGTGTGAGTGCTGCAGTGGTGACATAACTGTCCCCCTGGAAACCTGGCACTGCAAAACAGCAGCGTGTATTCAAGTCCATATAGAGGGAAGGAGGAGAAACAGCGGCAGCAGACTAACTCAATTTTTATACAGCAGCAACCTAGATCTCCTCCCTGTCATCCTTCATTGATTTTGCAATCCAGTGGCATCCAAGCAGAACCATACAAGCCGTACACCTCAGTCTGCCGTTGATAGCCAATCTCTATTTCCCACCCAGCCCAAGGTTTCGGTTCGAGGGGCTAACCCTCTCAGGGGAAGCCGAGAGAGGGAGAGAGCTCCTACTGCTCGATAGGACCGATGATGGATTTATGAGCTGCTTGGAGAAAGGATCATCTTCTCTCCCCCACTTTTATTATCCCATCAGATCTGACGTGATAGCAATAATACATGACTGGCTGTCACATTTTGCAGATTTGGCGGCGAATATGAATGATGATTTGAAATGGTTGCGTCTAATCGGCCGCAAAATTGCTTCAGTAAATATGTTCGACTACCAGTGCTCTGTCTTCCTCCTGTCTCTCACTTTGAATGCAACTCAGAGTAATAGGCTTGTAGTTGTCACAATGTTTAAGACCCATGTTGGCTTCACGGTTCATAATTAGCTTTTAATGCACAGCGAAAGCTTGAGGGGAGGAAAGTGACGGAAATGTGGAGTGAAAGGAGGCCTGCTGTGTGGCCATAGTAATTCAGCCTTTTGTTCTCTAATTAAATGACCTCAGAAGGGAGCGCTAAGCCTAAGTTTGCAAGTGTGTGTGTGTGTGTGTGTGTGTGTGTGTGTGTGTGTGTGTGTGTGTGTGTGTGTGGCGCCCTCTGATATGGAGGTTTGTGCCAAGTGTCCTCAGTCTTTCAATGAATAGGGCGTCTACTACAAAGCCTCAGGAGCCCTCTCTGTGCCCGCTTTGCCTCCTTCGTGGTTGTTGGAAATTTGGCACAAAACACCTTGTCTCTAACAAGTGGTTTCTGGGCCCCTTTGCATAGTTGAGGACGTTGTATTCGGAGACACTGTAGCCCCTGGCTTTTTCTTAATTTCTCCCACCTCTTTTAGAAGAAACACAGAAGCTGCCAGCTTTTCTTCCAAGCTGAAATACTGAGGGCGTTTAAGCCACATAAGGTGAAAAGCATCAGCTGTACATGTTGATGTCCTGCTGTTTGGCCACGTAATTATCGCCAATTCAAGATCAGGTCATAAAAGTGACTTAAATCTGAAGCATTTTTCTTCATATGTGACTCAGATCTGTTTTTTTTCTGAGCTTTTCACTGTTCATAATAGACACTTTCATGTGGAATTGATGTGATTTTTACAACACTCTAGATTGATATCGATGAGGCAGTCGGTGGGAGAGTGATCTCTTAGACCTCATATTTGACAGATTATCATTTCCTCATGAATTCACTGCCTTCCATTGCACATCAACTCATAAATGAAACCATAAAAACTGACATGGCGACCTCTATATTTTCTTCTGTAGGGCAACATGCTGTGTGTGATGTCTTTATTATTCTTTTTTGGAATCTGACATTGGCAACAAAACCTAATGCAAACAGACAAATGTAAAATCTGATCTGAGCATTAAATCTGGATTTTACACTGGCGATTGCAGTGTGGACGTCGCCAAAATTGTTCTTAGCAGCAAAGTTTAAAGCAGATGTTCGCAAGTCTTACGTTAATCTGCCAATGACGACACCGAAATGTTTCTGGTCTTTGTAATCATTCCTCATGTAAGTAAATACCGTTAAAAGGACCATTCATAATGGACTTGAATGAGTGAATAAACAAACCATTTACTCTGCAACAATATGGTCCAAAGTATATATAAACATAATTTAACCCATAAAGACCCAGTGTGACTTTAGTGTCAGTTCCCAAATGAAAATTTCTCTCTATTTAACCTTTCTTAAGTGATTTATCACAATTTATTGTAATATTATCCTTGGTGTTTTGCAAATTTTCCAGTGAAAATCAAGTATTTTCTTATATTCAATTCACCGATCATATAGATGTTCATAAAAGCTCAGATTAAAGTTTAGGGTTATTATATATGAAACAAGAGAAAACTGAAAAAAAAAACAGACTTTTTCAGCAAAGAGATCAGAAACTGAACATAAAACAAGTGTGTCCATCCACTGTCACTGAGCCAACTCCATGGGTTTTACTGGTGAATCAATGTTGTAGAAGATGACGGTGTTTCCTCATTCGTTTACGGAGCCTCAGAACGTCCGAACGGGTCATATCTGATGACCATGAAAAGATGACAAACTGTATTTTACACCAATTATTTACATGTATTAATAGGATTAGTGGATCAACAGGTATTAAACATTTTAGGTCAGTAGATGCTTTTGGTCAACAGTGGATGGTTGGGTCTTTATGGGTTAAGGCGCATAATTCAACCATAGACGATCTTTCAGACTTTATTTCTCTACTGGCCCAAAAGAGATCAGTAAGGAAATAATGTCTAAGAAAACAAAAAAGCAGGATTTTATATAAGAAAACTGTAACTTATGAAGATTTCTATTAGATTTGTCATGTTCACACTGCTAAAGCGTTGCACCATGAAAACACATTTTTGCACACAATGAAGGTCATTATTTTCCCTGAAAGTACGATAAGAAGGAGATACTTTAAAGCAGCACAAACAGGACTGATGACAGCAACTAAAACCCATTTCAGAGTATATATGTGGACCCGAATATTGTTTTAAGACAGACTTGAAAAATTGCAAACCTATTCTTTTAGAGGTTTTCTGTACTGGTATAATGTAGTTACGTTTGGTCTTATTATTATTATTATTATTTTTTTTTTTACGATATCTTACTCCAAATCTTCCTTTATCGGTTTAAATGTTGTTTGCTGTTCTCGCTGCCTTGAAAACACTCAACAGTATGGTGTTGCTACTGAAAAAAAATGACTGTAGATAATCCTCAGACTCTGCTGTCAACAGATTTTGTTGGGACTATTTCTTTGGTTGAAAGTAGAACCTCTAAAAACTGTTGAAAGGGAGGTCTGTGGATTATCCCAAGCAACAGGAAATAGATTTATTTGTTGTTGTGTTTTTTGTTTTTTTTTACTGCTGAGAGCACTACAAATCCTTCTTCCAATCCATTTTTATTGACAGCTGGAGTCTGCAAACATTTCCATCTGATGGGCATCAAGTACAGCATATATTGTGCATACACTTTATTTGTATTTGCCTCAGAACCCAAAATGATTTTCAAATATACTGTGCATACCTCAGAGTGGAAAAAGAAAGAAAAGAAATTAAAGGGTAAGAGTGACTGATCTTTTATTTACAACATAATAACAAACTAACAACACAAACAGTCGCTTCATATCAACTTGGGTCGATGGCTTTTTGAATAATGTTCATGTTTTTGACTGATATCAGCTGTTACCCTCTTCTGTTTAACAAATGTCCGTTCCTTTAGCGTCGGGCTCTCATGTGACAGACATCTGATCGCACCACAAATCAAACTTCATTTAGCTCCACTGTACTGGAGTGGAAGCACAGACAAAACATCGACACATGAATCAAAACCGTCTGTTCTCTTCTGTAAAACCCCAGAGTCTTGTAAACTATTAAACATAACGATTAAATGCACAACAATTACAACTGTAATTCGGTCACTTTTAATTTGCACTAATTACTAAGAAGAGAACGGATTAAAAACACAAATAAAGACAGTTATAATTTGTTCTGTCTGTAAAACTATAGTATCTAACATCAGTGATGCTTATGATCTTTATGTTTTTGACCTGTGCACTGACATGCTACCAAACATTTATTATTATTGTTATATAATTCTGAATATTTCATGGTATTTGTTGTTTTTCAGCTTGTTTTTACTGTGTGGTTTGCTTGGTGCCACAAAATGATACAACGCTTGGTAATGTCATCAGCATGCACGTTTTTATTGTGCAGAATGCAATGTAAAGTCACAGAAAAGTAAGATGTGGGTAATTATCCTGCAAAAATAAATTCACTGGCGACTCATTTAAGGGATGTGGGTTACGGTTATTAAGAGTTTGGGTTACATTTGATTCATGCATTTGATATAGCCCAGACTGTGTTTTAACCACATGCTAAACACATGTTTCACAAGCTTCATTAACTCTTAATGAAATGTCTGTGAAAAGGGTGAAGGTTGTTAAGTTATTTGTTGTATTAGAAAGTTAAACACCAATTTTAAGAATGGTACAGTGAATACGTCTCCTTTTATTACACAACACTGTCACACTTCTTGTGGTGAACTGTATTATACCACATAATTTGTTGCGTATTAAAGTGTCACAGCTGCTGTTTTGGCTTTGTGACAGTGTGGTGGTAAATTGTTAATGTACAGGAAATTAAAACCAGTTTATATAGGATATGGGCCAGCACTGCACATAACCAACGGTCCTCTGTTTCAAAAGATGATGCTGCTATCTGCTGACATGACCAAAGCATTATTTTCATGGATGAAAGTAGATTAATGAGGTCTAAATAAAAATAATATTCTAAACCCACATTTTTGACTAGTAACTAACACTGTTTTCATTATTATTATCCGCCTCCAGATGCGAGTTGTCTCACGAGAGTTCATTATTGAGACAGAAACTCGACTCAAATGGTCAATTTTCCTCTGTGTGTTTTTCAGAAATGTCATTTTAATGTCAGAATGTTTAAAGGACGTGTGGTTTGACTTTCATGAGGCAAAAGAATCAGTCAAAATCTGTAAATCACATTTGCCGTTTCTATTGGGATGACTGGGTCAGAACTGCTGTGAGTGTCCGAAACCATCTGTGTTGGTTCTAAGTGTTTTTAATGTTAGCTGTGGCCTTTTCAGGAATCTCAATCCAATTGCAAGGTCAGCCTGTGTAATCACTGTACATGTGCTTCCTGCGTGGTCTTAAAAAGTCTTAAAAGTCTTGAATTTGCACAAATTTGGCAGCCATATTTAGACCATATTGGTACATCTCTTACATTAAGTACTTAATGTAGTTTACCTGCAATGGCCTTGTGCATTGACTGTTTTTCCCTTTTTATGTCTTTTTATTGCTGGTATATTTTGTTTGTACACATTGCATATAAAAAAAACCCTGAAAATAAAATATTAAAAACAAAAAATTACAAATCTGCATTTAATACCTTAAAAGTCTTTAAAAGGTATAATATTTGGTATGGTAGGTCTTAATTTATGTTGCCATAAACCTGTTGGTTGGTTGTATTGAGTTTAAAGGTGTCTGTTAAACATCCAATCTTCAAAGAGAGTAACGCTAGTCGACTCAATTCCACCTGTTCCAACCCGGCATTTTGTATTAAAATGAGGAACCATTTATCACTAACTTTGCAGAAACAATCACAGAACATTCAACCCAACACACATGCACCTGTTAGTCACGTGCACGTCACCCAAAAAAGCTGACTTTGTGTGGTCGTGGAATAGGTTGTGAAATGGGCATTAAATTCTGTTCTAAGTGGTTTCAAAAAGGTCTGAAAAAGTCTTAAATGTAACTTGTTGAAACCTGTAGGAACCCTGTGTACCTTGTCTCAGAAGTCTGTATTAAAAAGTTCAGTGTACGTATGGCGAGATTTTCCATTTTTTATGCCCCTTTTACATTTTTATCCAGGAGTTTCAGTTTGGATGTTTCAGATGGAAGAAGATAATCAGTCATCTGTGTTTTCATTTTCATTTAATAGACTCACATTACAACTACAATAAAACTGTCATCAAATCGTGAAGCTTTAACTCCCATGATCCGCTGCTATTTCACATCATCACCTGCTACTACTGTTCGATTCAGACTCCCCAAGTAGCAGAAACATACTCCTACGTTCTGTGTGTTTTAACATCATGAAGGTGTCCTTAAACACCTGGTGCTGTGTTTCAGACTATAGACACCTAATATTTATGACTTGTATTGTCACGGGTTGGACTGTGGTTCTATTTTTTCGAATGTCACGGCCATTCACTGTACACCATCATAAAAATAATCCTAAAAGGACATTTGAGCCCGGGCAGTAAAGCAACTGTTATTGCTGTTGTTTTTGGCTAATGCATGCTTGCGATGGATGCGTGAATGAATGTGTTTGTTGCAGTTGTTGGGCGTTACTGGGAGCTGACAGCCTTCAGCCATTACAGCCACCTGGCGTAGCTCCACGCCACCAGCTGCAGGCGTGCGGAAGCGGCGCGGCTCCATACGTAACCCGACCCGCGGCGTTTGATCAGGGAGGACGTTAACAGCTGCTCAGGACAGTGTAAGAGAAGGGGCAGTGACAGTATTTCTATGTGTGGATGTCCATGCTTGTTCACACGCATGAAGGTGAAGGCGGTGGGATCGCAGATGACATCTTAATTGGCTTTCAGTGCCAGATGCCAGGCTTTAAGCCGGGCCGGGCCTCTATTAGCTGTAACAGTGTCTGAGTCCGGCCTCCAGCTCCACAGAGAACTCCCACGGGTATTAGGTGCTCCCGTCCTCGCACACAAACAGCCCTCTTCTCGCTCCATCCGTCCCACAGAGCGCTGCGAGGCTTTGTCCTGCACCAGTCAATCTCAGATGAATTCAGGGGGAAAAAAGCCAGAGGGTGAAAAAAGGCCGGGCGTCTTTGTGCTCAATCTATTCATTCCGAGGCACTGAAGTCTGGCTTTTCTGAGGCCTCCTGCAGTGTTTGGTTTGAGATACTCCCCACCTCCTTCCCCATCTCCAGTCTTCATATTTATAGTACAGTGTCCTGTAAACGTCCAGTTACCATCTAAACGCTGACTTCTAACCCTCAGCTTGGAAAGTCATCTTTTCATCCTTATCATGTGACACTTGGTTCAGAAGTGAAACTGTTAGTTCTATACACTCGACGTGCAACGAACTATTGGTATCAGCGGAACAACAATTTTTGACTTTAAGGACATGAAATAGCAGGATTTTCTCCAGGGTTTGTGGAAGGCCTTTTTTGTTGCTGTTATTTGATTAAAAACAAAACATTTTTCACAATTAAAAAAATAATAATAATAATATAAAGTAATAGCAAGTAGGGAGGGGGATTGATAAAAATTTAACGATTCTGATTCCATTATCTATTTTGCTTATTGATCTGATTCCTTATCAATTCTCTAATCAGTTCTCATTGGGTGAGGGAATAAAAGAGTACAAACAGGTTTGTTTGCATTAACTGTCTTTTATATTTCCATCTCTGCATTAAAAATATAACATATACAATACACACAAATAATAATAACAGGTGATGCATTCTCAAGAAGAACCGGTTCTCGATTCCCATCCCTAATAACAAGTAATATAAAAAGCAAATACTCTCACCTTATCTTTTCTTATCTTATCTTGCCTTATCTTAATTTTAGCCTTGCTTTATTATAGTATTTAGATGATAGCTCAATAGATTGTGAGCCACATCTGCTCACTGATGGAGCCAAAATGCAGTTACAAATGTCCAAGTTTGTTTCCAGAAAAAAACCTCCCTTTGGGTTAACAGGATGTCTTTTCTCTCCAGAGTGACAGTGGAATGTCAGCAGAGCTCCTCTGTTTCTTCAGCTACGTTAACAATAGGGAAAACCTTGTAATAGCAAAAAGGAAAAATTGTCACCACTTAGTTTTTTAAAGTCCTGTAAATGTCCAGGTACCGTGTAAATATTGACCTGTGACCATCAGCTCTCATCTCTTGTTCTTCACTGTCCCCCATTTCACCCATATCATGTTACACTTTCTCAGATGTGAAACAGACTTAGATGGCTCATTTCAATCAGAGGATCTGCAAAATAATTTTCCTAAAAATAAAATTATAAAGTATTGTTTTAATATTGTATGATTAGAAGTGTGTTGTGGGGCTGCTTTTCACCAATAAGAAATATGTTGTAGCCAGTATTCCCATCATGAAGTGAGTGAATGACTGTATGAATAATGCTCAGTCAAATTACAGCATTGCCCATAAAGTTAAAATGAAAATGTTGAAAATATATCTTATTCTTGATAGATGAATTGTAACTGGGACTCATTATGTAATCATTACATCTGTTTAAAGGTGATTGCTGTTGTGTATAAATAGGAATAAAAAGAGGAATGTGTCTGAAAACAAAAATATTCTAACTTTATGGACAACAGTGTGTTATAAGGTATAACAGTAAAGGAGCAAACTCAAGGAGAACAGAGATTTGAAACTGCAAACCAGCAAAATGCAAAACGTGGTATTTTTCAGTTGCAGTTCCTCAGCTCTAGAACACTTCTTTATCAAAATTTTAAAAATTAAAAGCTCTCAACATCAGTGCAAAACTATGGCTCAGACAAACACTGAATCATATCGGAGCATTCATGACAACCATCATCAAGTTGTTGTCGTCCAGTTCATATTTGTTTTAGCTGTTTTTCTTCTCTCTATTTGCATTATGTATATTTTTTCCTCTAACTTTGCGAACTGTGTCTGAGTGGATGTATTTTGTAAAGTAAATATAGAATAAAAAAGACCATGACATCTAGGTCTAATTAATGTTTTGTACCACTGTTAGGAAAAGTTGTGCACAGTGAATTATTCCAATTAAATTAAGTTCCATGACAGTAGGTCCATTATTTTAAGTCGAAGCACTTGAAGACTCATGTTAGATGTCATTGTTCATTAGGGCTGTGACCATCCTTCTGCTGTTCATTTCCTTTAGGTTTTTAAGTGTTGTGCATCCTTTCAGTGATGCCCCGTCCTAGAGTTGAGGGAGTTGAGCATTGCCCTGTGGTTGCCGTCTTGGTTCTCATGTTTTATTCACCGCATAACCTAAATTTGCTATAAAAGTCTGCAAGAAGATCTATATTTTTTTCTCATTTGATTTCCTTCCACTTTCTTTGAGATGATGGATATGTGTCGTACCTTTTTGGAGTTTCCAGTTCTTCTCAGATTCCAGTAGAGTGACTCAATACTCCCTCTAGTGGCCACATAAATCCTTCAGCGTAAAACTCAGTTCATATCTAAAATTCAGTACAGTGGTGTCAATAGCGTAACTTCTTAGTGCTTTATTTTCTATACTCTAATAATAATAATAATAATAATTTAAGAGCTTTTTTTTAGATTTCAAGGTGGATAGACTACATACAGCCCATTTAAACACGGTGTAATTCACAATGTGAACCAAGTAATTGAGTTCAGCATTTTTCTTATTTATTTAAAACTATTTGTAATCAAACTGACCATGCACTGTTCGTGTCTTCCATAAATAGTATTTCTCTAAATGTCTTAAATAGGCTGGAGTGCATAAAGATGTGCTTGGTAAGGGCATTCTGTTTAAAGTTTAAGTTTAATTGCAAAGTCCACAGTTTAAGTGTAGCCAGGGACATTTGTTGAACGTTGTCCTGTCTTTTATTTCCTGCCAGCTCGTGCTTTACTGCATCCAGTAAAGGCAAAAGGATGGCTATAGGACTGTACAATAGATCTAAAATAAAATCCTGCAGCCACTTCACTTTGGTGTTAAATAAGGAGTGTGAAAGTAAAGGTAGGGGACTGATATTAAAGTTGAATTTGATTAGCGAACAGGAGATGTGGTACCGCAGCGTGAAATAGGCTGCTCACAAAATGATTAACTAATATTCCTGTTTGACATTATTCTTGATCCTTGGTGTGAAGCAAGAAAAGAGTTTCAGCTCTCTGAAATGAAAAGGAAATCCATTTTTAATGAAGTTACAGTTTAGCCTGTGATGCAGCAAGGTTACCTCTGACAAGAGTGGGATGAATTTCACGCAGTAATCCTTGTTAACAGCAGCATAAGTCCTCATTCAAATGTACATCAGCGCAGTATTATTTGAGCACAGCTGTGTTAGATATTAAATGTTTCTCCAAAGGCCATAGAAGCATGGATTCAGAGTTTGAGTAGATCATATCCAGCTGCAGAAACAATAAAGAAGAACATCTGCATTTGAAGCTGACCTCTGCTGTTGTGTCTCCAAGAGTCTAGAAATATTGAGCTGCATGTTTTTGGGAAAGTGAAGCTAATCAGAAACTCACTTAAATCCCCCAAATATAATAGCCACCCCTCACCTTTACTCACCTGTTTCTTCTTCCTGTCGTCCCTCCAGAACGAGCCATCGCCAGACACGAAGTACGGGAGATCGAGCAGCGGCACACGCAGGACGGACTTCGGGAACGGGACTCGTCTGCGTGGTCGCAGTCAGAGAGCGAAGATGACATGGTCATCATTTACAATCGCGTGCCAAAAACGGCCAGCACCTCCTTCACCAACATCGCCTACGACCTGTGTGGGAAGAACCACTACCACGTCCTGCACATCAACACCACCAAGAACAACCCGGTCATGTCCATACAGGACCAGGTCAGAGCAGAAGGACTACAGATTCAGCATTAACCCACAAAGACCCAGTGTTCCTTTTATGGCAGTTCCTAAATTAATTTTTCTCTATTTAACCTTTCTTATGTGATTTATCACCATTTATTATTACATTATCCTCAGTATTTTACACTTTGTCAGTGAAGATCAAGTATTTTCCTATATTTAATTCATATATTTATATCATATATTGTAGATGTTCATAAAAGCTCAGAATTCAAAGTTCAAGGTTATTATATCAGAAACAGAGAAAACTGAAGAAAAAATTACTTTTTTAGAAAAATCTGTCATTAACTGATCATAAACCAAGTGTGTCCATCCGCTGTTATTGATCCAACTCCATGGGTTTTACTGGTGAATCAGTGTTGTAGAAGATGACGGTGTTCCCACGTTCACTACAGAGCCTCTGAACGTCCATATGGGTCATATCTGATGACCATGAAAAGATGAATAACTGTATTTTACACAATACACATGAATTGATAGGAATTGTGGATCAACATGTATTTAACAGTTTACACCAGTAGATGATTTTGGTCGACGGTGGATGTTTGGGTCTTTATGGGTTAAACCAGGTCTACATTAGTGGAAAAACTTATTCAGACACATTTAACTTTTACACAATCTCAAATATTATCATGAAATATTTGCAGAAAAATTTTCTTTCAAAAGGTGTGGCTGCATCAGATGCAAGCAAATACACACACACACACACACATATATATAAGTTGTTGACCGTTTCAACATGTCATGGCCTGGATGTGTTTCATTATCTGTTGAACCATCCGGTTAAACCTCGATGGAACAGAGCACGTGCAGAAGGGAGCATGAGGGTTTGGAAAATGGAACAATATTTTGTTCCATTCTCCATTCCCAATGACTTAAGAGTGTTTCTTAATACAATATATCACAAATGCATGAGGTGTCCAAAAACTTTTTTCCAAAATTGTAATATAATCCAGATCAGTGGCTCTGTTTGGCCTGAGGGTCCAAGGCTGTGCTGATGATTAACACCAGATCTAAAAAAAAATTAAAAAGGTTACTTTTGCTTTTTTTACCCATTGTGGAAGATTTTGGTGGATCTTTTTGTAGAAATGGAAAATACACTGTTGCCCATAAAGTTGGAATAATTGTGTTTTCTAATGCATTCCTTTGTATCTCTATTTGTACTCATCAGTAATTGACTTTGACCAGATCCAGTGATTACATAGAGTCCCAGTTACACTTATCTTATTATCACAATCATTTGATTAGAAAAGGTAAAAATATTTTGTTACAACTTTATGGGAAACTGTAATATGCATAATTGTGTTTTCATTTGTGTTTAATGAGATTGCTATCTACAGGTAGAGTGGATTTCCATGTCTCTACAGTAGGTCCAACCAGACTTCCTTTATTTCTTTTTCCGTTTTAGTATGCAGCACTAAGTTCCAGTTTGGACCAGGATTAATATCCCCTAAATCAAAAAGCTAGAGTGGGCAACAAGAGTCTTTCCATCACTAGATATCACACACTGAACCTTTACAAAAATAGGATAAACAAACATCTATGGATCTATTCAACTCTTATTCTGATCATGCATTAAATAGTACTTTGAAATAATATGTCGATAAAGATCCAAATGCATTCTGGGTCATTTGTGTTAATGGATATTTTCTGTGTTAAGTTTACATACACTTTAGCTTATTGCAGTCAAACCTTTTTTTTCACAGTTCTCAACATTTTTAATACACTCCTTGTTTGATTTCAGATAACCCAAATACTATAATTTGATGATGTGAAATTTTAAAATAATAGTAATTTTATTTGTTTGATCACATTCAAAAATTTTACGTAGACTGTGTTATACTTTAAATTGTGGTATGAAATAAAGTTTTGGTATTAAGTTTATTTTTTGTGTAATCTTATGTTGGTTAGTGTATTCACATAATTGATTGAGTCTATGAAAAAGAGATAATGCATTTGTGAGCATTGCATGAAAAGTGTGACAGATTTGGTTCAAAAGGAGAAGCAGAATTTATGAGATCTAGCATATGTTTAATTAATGTCGAGGCTCTTACTGCTTTATTCCTAGTGGTGACGTTGAGTGAGAAGTCGCACTTTTTAATTGTGATTCCATGTTGTGAAATCCAACAGTCATCAGAACCTTGTGTGGCGCACTATGTGTCGTATCTTATATTAATTTTAGACTGAAATAAATAGATTATGAAGTTGTCAGGTGAAAATACATGCATGTCACAGCTGAGCACGTATCTTAATCTTCCTGCTTTATCTTTGTTATTTTTCAGGTACGATTTGTAAAGAATGTGACTGAATGGAGGGAAATGAAGCCGGCTTTCTACCACGGACATGTCTCCTTCCTCGACTTCACCAAGTAAACCAACAGTTTTTTGTAACGTATTCCTGACGTTGGTGCTGTAAATATCAGTTTAATCTTGTCGCTGTGGCTTTGAGCAGTCGACTCCACCTTGTGGTCATTTAATACTCTCACTTTCACGGTTGGTTGTAGAGAAGTAAATGTCAAGTCAGATTTATTTATAGATTGTATTTCATAGGACAGACATAGAAGAATCAGAAAGTAAAAACAAAGCAAAAGTCCGAGTCCAGCATTGTGTTTGTTGTTTTAGTGAAGTTCTAATGACCACATATATGCATTTCTCAGTCTCCGTTTTAAGATTCAATCTGGATAAATGTGAAGTATGTGCAGCAGGAAAAACAAAAGTCTCAGGGAAAAAACAACTCCCTTTAATGCTTTTGTCCAGACAATATGAGATTTATTGCATACATTTTCTAATGTTTTATGCCAGGTTTCATTCACATGTCAAATGTTTCTAACAATTTGTGCTGTTTCTTGTCATGGGGTCAGAGGTCACACTAAATAGGGCTTCATCTTTTAGAACTCATTTATTTCAGTTTTCTGTGTCTTTTAAAGCTGCGCACATATTCCCTGTATTTTCTTGTTATCTTTAAATATGTATGATCATTTCAATCCTGCAAAAACAACAAACCTAGAGGTGTGTAGCACCGCATTATGTAATAACGGTGCAATACATAAAAATGTATTAATTTTTCACCTCATTATGTAATAACGCCACATTTTATGATAACATGTCACATTTTGTTCTAAAATTCTTGAACACATTTTGTAATAATTATTATTATTTTGTAATAAACTTTGCCACTTTTTGTAATAACTTAATACATTTTGCAACCATTTGCATCAAAGGAAATGCAACAAAGGAAATGTAATAATTTGGTGCATTATGTAATACACCATCAAAATTGATGCCTAGATTGGAAAACCATCATACCAGCAGAACAGCAGTAAACATTCCAGCTTAGTTAAAATTCATTTTAAAAAACTAGTAGGATGTTTCATCTGTCAAACCTAAAACAAATGTAACTGTATTCATTATAATGGAGGATGTGTTCACAAGCTGGAGACAAAAGCTGCGCTAATTTATTCCTGACAAGAAACGTACTGGTGCACTGAAATTTGGATGCACTATTACAAAATGCAACAAAGTTTATTACAAAATGCGTTCAAGAATTTTATTACAAAATGCGGCGTTATTACATAATGAGGTGAAAAGTCATTATATTATTACAAATTGCACCATTATAACATAATAGGGCACTATAAGGTGGCCTAAGACTTTTGCACAGTGATGTGAAATCCTACTATAAGCACGATTTCTAGTTTGAAAAAACATATGAAGATACCTTTTAAACCCATTATCAAAGTATTTACTGTAAACAGTTTTATTATTAAGGTGATAATTGTTATTTTTCAGGTTTGGGGTGAAGAGGAAGCCTGTATACATCAACGTGATCCGAGACCCTATTGAAAGACTGGTGTCATATTATTACTTTTTGCGTTTTGGGGACGACTACAGGCCCGGCCTGAGGCGCAGAAAACAAGGAGACAAAAAGGTTAAAATCCAATAATCTAACACCTCTATTTGTCCGAGGAAAGAACACAGATTTATATGTAATGTGGCTATTGTTTTCTGTTTCAGACATTTGATGAATGTGTTTCCGCCGGTGGCTCAGACTGCGCTCCGGAAAAACTCTGGCTCCAGATCCCGTTCTTCTGCGGTCACTACTCTGAATGTTGGTGAGTATTCAATAAGCTGCAGCTCATTCAGACAGAAACACCCCATATGGATCAAAGTATATGGACACTGGAGCATCATACCTACAGCAACTGTTACTAGGGCTTGGGTGGTACTCCCTAAAGTGTTAACATGACCTGTCAAAGCTATATTTCCTTAAGTTTGAAGGCTGTTTTTTCTTTCTGGATGAGAGTTGAAGGAGAACTTGATAATGACTTATTTACAGGTGTAAAAATATTGAGAAAAACTAAGTAAAAACAAATGTAGAAGCATTTTGGAAGTTTTTTAGTCAATAATGTAAACAAAATTGACCTTAAAGACAAAAGAAAACTGTATTCAAGTGAAATTTATTATAATGCAACATTTCCCATTAGCGTTTCATAGCCCAGCTGCCTGTTAGTGACTGCAGCACTTTTGTCCATACAATGTATTAAACTTGTTTTACATTAATCACACAGAGGGTGAGTGAAGGATTGAGCACTACTTCATCTGAGAGAAAAGCCTCAGTGTGTTTTTATTGACTAAGCTATACTGGGAAAACTCTCACCTTATTTGTGTAGTTTTCAGTCTGTTACAGACAGCTGTTGCTCACTCCTCTATACCTGCTGCTTTTCCCAAAGACCAAAAATGGGTCATAGAGCTGTTTTTATTTGGCTGGTAGTTGTAATAATCATATGACATACGGTATGTGAATTAATTGTCCTAAATAAAATACAGTCTGGCCAAAAAATCATCATAATATTGAGCTGTATCTTTGATTATGCTATGCATTTGCTTTGTTAACATTCCAATAAGCTTATGTCACAACATTTATTTTTATAATTTTTGGACACATAACATTGCTGAACTGAAATAACCCCAGATCAAAACACTGCCCCCACAAGCTTGGACTGCAGGCACTAGGCATGATGGGTAATCAGTTCATCTGTCACTCTAGAACAGGGTCAATCTGGGCCCAATCCCAATTCACCCCTTGGCCCAACCCCTTACCCACAAGGGGTAGGGCTTGAAATATTCCCCTGCAAAATGGGACAACCTTTTGAGGCCTGTTACATCATCAGCAGTTATCGATGCCACTATAAAAAGATGCGACAACTTTGTTTACTGAAGAATTCCCCATGCCGTCAGCAGCTGTAACCGTCTCTGTTCCATGGGCTTTGAGGATCTTTTTGTGACTATCAACCGCAAACCGCGGAAATGCGATCTATAACACATTAAAATGGCATTAAACGGTCAATCAAATTATTAAGTTGTTTACGAAGAAAATACATACATTTGTGTGTTTCTTTCATCACACTGCTGCACTTCTTTGCTGTGTCTACCTCCATCTTGCCGATGTTTCGAACAGAATTATGGGAGATTTCTCATACCCCCCTGTTTGTAGTGTGGTCCTGAAAAATCTGTTTTGAGGGCCAAACAGCCCTCCCCCTTAGCCCTTCCCCTCCGACTCATCAAGAATTGGGACAACCCTACCCCTTCACGTAAACGAGCAAAATGGAGGGGTAGGGGTAAGGGGTGAATTGAGATTTGGCCCTGGACTCAACAAACCACATGACCTTTTTCCATTGAAACATAATCCAATCGTTATTCTCTCTATCAAACCAATGGTTGTTTAAGAAATAAGAAGCTCCTGCATCAGTTAGAGTTAAAGAACTGAAACATATTAATCACTGCAGTAATTATCCAGTGGAAGGATCTCAACTAGTTGGAAAGCAGAGGCCTTAATGACAAAGACATAAGACGAAAGTAACATAAAAGATGCATCAAGACAAAAACAATGAAACAGAAAGGGACGGCAAAAATGATATAAATGACAAAAAAAAAACGAACAACCATGAGATTGTTTTGACGATGAATGTGTCGGTAAAAAATGTAACCCTCATCACAATTCCTGACCCATAGTGAATTTGGGTCCTGAAGAGACATGAAATCGATTTTTTTTGGTTTGCAAGTTGAAAAAGTTTTGGACCTACTGCTCTAGACAGCTGTTCCCAGGATTTCCTCAGGACTTAGTGGCATAGCTTTCTCCAATTTTGGACCTTGGTTGTGGAATAACCTTCACCCTTCACTACCCTGTAATTTAATGATTCTGGCTCCCTGGGAGAATTCAGAACTCTGACAAAAACCTGTGTAACTGAAGAGTGTTATTCAAAATCCTCAGCTGGATTTTCTTTAAAAAAACTAGAAATGAGAACAGGTTTACAGCTCAGTTAACCAGGAGTTTGTATTTTCCTTAAATCAAATTATCAGGAGAGGAAATACTTCATGTCATTACCAGTGGTTTAATTTGTATATTTGTTTGTTCTCTTCTATTCAAAGGATTGTTCTTTTTCCAGCGTTTTTTGTTTATGAAGAGAAGTGTCCAACATATACTCTAATACTGCTGTTAAACATGCTCTAATTGATACCAAATGTACTTCAATTTGCAGCTAGAAACAATGCAAACAAATGCACTATTGTCTGCTTTAGAATAAAACTGACTGAGCTGTTTTCTGACACGGTTCAGCCTTTTTAAAACCAGATAACCATTCCTTAAAATGTGTTTGTTCAGTAGGAATGACAAGGGCAGGACCTGAGTTTGAAAGGATTTGTTAAAGTCCAGATGTAGTTAATTCCAGGCAGTGTGGTGTGTTTAGGAGGGACTTTGTCAGTTTTGTTTTGTGCTTCACTTTAAGCCTCAGTGCTTTTCAGTCATATTTTCTTCTTCCTCTTCCTCTTCTTTTGGTATCTGTCAGCCTTGATCTGTTCTCTTCTCATGTTGATCTTAATCAGTCTCCTTCTGCTCTGTATGTAATCTCCTCTCTCTCTCCTTCATTGTCTCCTCCATCTTTTAACCTCAACCCCCTGAAAATGGCAGCTTAGAAGCAGATCCTTCTACTTCAGCAAAGTTTGCACAGTGAAAAAGTGGTGGTTTAATGTGGAAACATTTAATAAACACAAGAGACAAAAAGCCCACATTGCTGCCAGTTCTGTGGTGCTGTGTTTAAGAAGGCTTTGCCAGAAAGTTACTTAATATATTTTAGCTTCCTCCCTTACTGTTTCCTCACCATTTTAACACCTCCTCGTCTCACTGTGGACTCACATCCTGTCTCCTCTCACTCAATCATTTTTCCTGTCTTTTCAGTTCGTCTCACTTTCTTTAGTCTTTTCTTCGTGTTTCCAGCAGACGCAGCCGAAACAGTGACCGCCGAAGCAGAACAATGAGAAAAATAACCAAGACTAACATGATCTCTTTGTGCAGGAACGTGGGCAGCCAGTGGGCGCTGGAGCAGGCTAAATACAACCTGGTGAACGAGTACATGCTGGTTGGAGTGACAGAGGAGCTGGAAGACTTTGTGATGATGCTGGAGGCTGCGCTGCCACGATTCTTCAAAGGAGCCACTGAGCTGTACAAAACAGGTGCAGTATCTGCTAAGAAGCTCCAAACCTTCACCACAATTTAACAAAAAAACTTGGGTGGTTTGGAAGATGCACATGAATGCAGACAGTGTAAAGACAGGATATTTAACCCACAAAAACCCAGTGCTACTTTTTTTTGTTCCAAGTCTTTTTTATTACACGTCGAGTCAACCACAAAAGCATAATACAATCATCGCTTTTTTTATAACCAAACCCATGAACACTCCCACCCTGTTGCACCATAAAAAAGAGAATTAATTAAAATAATAATAATAGACCAATACATAAATAAATACATACAGAAATAAAAAATAAGAGACTCAGATATTAGTCACAGACTAGTATTAATAAGACTACTCTGGAATAAGTGAGAGATCTACCTCTTTTATGTGATTCAGAACAGGTTGCCAGGTACTGAAAATCTTATTGGCTCATCCTCTTATAGAATATCTAATTTTCCAGTGTTAAATGATGTAAACGATCCAGAAACCAAGATCTAAATGTTGAAGGCTGTTTATCTTTCCATTTAAGAAGTATTAGTCTACAAGCTAGAAGAGTGGTAAAGGCAATCAAATTTTTATATTTTTGATTAAAATGAAAAGAATGTGATGCAATACCAAATTTTGCAATTGTTGCCTCAGGTTCAATATGAGACCCTGATACATCAGAAAGAAATTTAAATATAGACTGCCAAAAGTTTTTCAGTTTTGAACAAAACCAAAATGACCCAGTGCTACTTTTGTGAGTTCCTGAATGCACTGCTCTCTCCATTTAACTTTCCTCAAGCCATTTGACATAATTTTTTATCATAATATTCTCTGTATTTCTGCATTTTTCAGTGAAAATGAATATTTCCCTGTATCTAATTTAGTGACCACGTAAATGTTCATAAAACTCAGAGTAAAGCTGAGAGTTATAACAAGAGAAAACTGAAGAAAAAGTGACTTTTTCAAAGATATTAATGTAAAAACATTAAGTAATTTGTCAAACTACATGGGATTTACTGGTGAATCAAAGTTGTAGAAGATGACGGTGTTTCCGTGTTCACTACAGAGCCTCTGAACGTCCAAATGGGTCATATCTGATGACTATGAAAAGATGACAAACTTCATTTTACCTCAGTTATTTACATGTATTGATAGGATTAGTGGATCAGAAGTTGTTAAACATTTTAGATCAGTAGATGCTTTTGGTTGCTAGTGGATGTTTGGGTCTTTGAGGGTTAATGTTTTGACTGGTCACTTGCATTTAATTTATAAAAACACATCTGTTCCTTTTCTGGGCTCAGATGCAACTTTGATGACCCTCAGAGGTGGAACAAACAAAATACTTAGTGTACTTAAGTGTAGAGTTTTCAGGTATTTATTTTTCTTTTACCTTCTATAAAAATCTGTACTTTCCGTTCCTTACATCATCAAAACAGGCCCACTTGAAAGAATTATAGATTATTTTTGTTTTGCATCACTGTGCACCTTTCTATCATCAAGGCTGGTTTCAGCTAAAATGGATGAAATGTCAACACATAGAAAAAACAGGAAAAATAATCCTTTGCTGTAGGCTTTAGTGCTTATCACACAACAAACGGAACAAGATGAAAATAATGTAAATGCCAGGAATATTCAAATGTTTATTTAATAGTCTTTGCATTATATTAATATGACTTGAGGTTCAGTTAGTTTTGCAGAGAAACAGCCAGAAGGATCCTTTTTTGCTCGTTATACTTTGAGTACATTTCCGAATCTGGACGTTTTCACTCTTACTGCAGATAAAGAGTTGAATCAGCACTTCTACTCTCACCAGGAGTACTGTACCCATCACAGATGCGTCTGAAACCAGAGAAATCCAATGACAGTTCTTGACACAATATAAGATTTCCATTTTTTTGCTGTGTAAAAAAAAAAACACCTGGCATTTGTGGATGTAAGTCTTTTGAAGTTGGCGAAGGTGTATCCCATTAATCCTGTGCCCATACCGTTCTATTACTTATGGATAAAAGACAGTTCTGAGTCTGAGGCCTTTAAATCTTCTACAGACAAGGAGGTTTCTGCAGTCGAATACGTTCAGCAGCCACACTGAGTGATACGGATATAGTAAAGTTGCATATGATGCGTATGCAGAATGTGCAACAATAATATCAGTGAATCCCAGGCGACAATGGAGGTAAATGTATAAGAACAAAACGCCATCAGTGCACGTTATCAACCCATCATGTTATAAGTGAAGGTTCATGTTCACGCAGCAACAGAACTGGTATTTATATTCACATTAAAGCCTCCAAAGTCAATGAGGAGTTGAAGAATGAGGACAGTTTTTTGACAATGTCAGAATTTAGTGCCTGGGTGTCTGTGAACCTTCCTACTTATGTTCCATAGAACCACTGTTCATTATCCATGACAGAAATCTCTACATTTTGTCATCTTTGGTCTGATTCTGCCATCATTCATAGATATTCCTTCAGATTTCTTGACTCTTTTAATTCAGTCCTGCACAGTAAAAAGTGAAATGTCCAAATCCCATCCCATCTTTTTTTGGAGAGCATTGTTTTCTGGATTTATTTATTTTTTTATGATTATGATTAACTTTATTTTGAACATAAGTGGGAACAAAATACAAAGGTGAGCAAAAGGCAAAGAGAAACCACAAATTTAAACAGAACATTCCAGAATATCGAAGGCGATTAGATTACATTAGATTAGATTACATTAGACTTTGGGCAGAGCCCTCAGGAAATTGAGGTTCCAAAAGCAGCACAACACCAAATATACACACAAGAAATACTACAAGAAAAAAGCTATGCAATAACTATTAAAATGAACCGTAGTGAAAAATTGCAATTGCACATTGGAAAGTACTAATAGAAACAAGTGGCAAAATAGAAATAATAATAATAATAATAATAATGATAATCTTATTATGTTATCTTATATTATGGTGTCTTATTATGTTATAATATTATAATATAATAGTATATACATTGTGTGTGTGTGTGTGTGTGTGTGTGTGTGTATGTGTGTGTATGTAGTTTCATAATGACGGAATAAAATTATAATAAAGTGATAATAGTAAATAGTAGTCATAACAACAATATACAAGTAATATAAGTGTGTAGTAGTATGAGCAACAGTGAGAAAACTAAATTACCAATAGTTAGAAAACAAACACTGGAATAAACAATAAATAACATTCCACCACAGAATTGCACAATAAGCCAACCAAAAAAAAACAAAACACAATATACAACTACCTCATTTTGGGTCCTCAACAAAACTTTATGTTTGAAATGGAGTAGGAAGAACCTACCTTAAATTTGCATAACTAATATATACAGTCCATAAAAAAAGAACAGGTCAGCACTAAGGTAGTGGAAAAGAGCTCAGGTTATAATATACCATAGAAAACAGAACAACACAAAACAATACAGCTGTATTTCCTTCTCTAAACTCTTCCATTACCATCCTGGATTAAAGTGCTGTTCCTCATCCTTATATTTCTTTAAAAAAAATCTATGTTACATATTCCTTTAAATTGACTTTTGTTTTCATTTTACTTTAATTCATTTGTTAGAATGTTCCATAGTTGTGATTGAAACACACATCCTTTTTACAGTTGTTCTGACTCAATGCATTTGTAAATTCAGTTTCTTTCTATGTAATTCTTAGGACATAATTCTTAGATTATATTCTCCTTCTCTCTGTCTCTGTTTTTTAACCTTTTAATGATTTTCTTTCACATTTATGGCCAATATCAGCCCATCTTTACTCTTGAAGGACTCCACCTTCACCTTTTATACCACACTATGATAAATACCACCTGCTGACATCAGTCACTGTCACATATCATTATTCACAGATGTTACTTCATTATTAGAGTTAAAATGCTCCCATCCCAACTTTTTTTTGGAAGTGTGTCCCAGAATTAAATGACAGGAACAGATGTACATTCACAAATAAAATGTAGTCGACCTCACCGAGCATAAAATATCTTCTCTTACTGTGCAATTAAACCGAGTCACAGTCAATTTAGAAATCACTGCTTTCTGGTTCCATGTGCTTTTTCCCCCAAATCTTTCTCACTGGTTGATTCCTAATTAAGGAAAAAGCATCTAAACAGCTCAGTCATACCGCAGAGCTGAAATGTATGTGCGTTCGTTGTGGTTGCAGTTTATATTGCTCCCCTGAGAAATGAATTTTGATCAATATGCACTCATGCCTCTCGCTGATGTAGTTACAGATGACTTACAATGAGTGCCGCCAGAATGAATAATAGGGAGTGTGAAGGAATTAAATGTGACAGTAATATATACGCGCTGGGACTCAAGGATGATCGTTACGTTTAGCAGCAAATTAAGGCACTGACGTTAAACTGGTATTTATGTAATGAATTTGAAGACCCTATTATGTGTTTGTCAGGTTTTAGACAATTCAGGCAACGTGATTAGCGATCTCAGAAAGCACTTTAAGGGAAGAACTTGCCTTTAATCTTGGGAAATTTAGGACGGAATAGAACTAAACAAATCATGGACGTCAGGGTTTACAGAGTAGATTAGATTTAATTTTACCGACGCAGAGCAGAAGTGCTCCACAAAATGCAGTTTCAGCATTCCTTATGGAAGAAGGTAGTGCAAAGACTAGAAATGTAAGCAGTATTGTATGAAGAGTTATCGCATATAAAAAGAAATAAGACCTAAAACAATAACATATCTTAAAATTCATGACAGTAAATACCAAATGGGTCAGAAGGAGAATAAAATATGACTGCAGTTACTGGAAATAGAAATATAAAATAGCATATATCAACAGCTTAACCTAAAAATGGACCAACCTTTAATATTAAAGATGCTATAATTAAGTAGAGACATAAAGGTAAGATATGAATGAATCTTTTTTTGTTGTTTGTTTTGCAGTTAAGCCTAATGTTGTTGCTTCTACAACAAGAATTTCAGTCTGAATCAGCACAATTAATAGATTATCAGAAAAATAACTTATTAAAGATACATTTAATGCAGAAATAAGTAATGTTGTAAACCTTCTTCTCTTAATTACTTCTTCGCTTAATTACTAAGTATTTACCCACTAAGTGTATAGTAAATGATGGTGTATCGTGTAATTACAGCAGCTAAATAAGGAGCCTGAGTGGCTACAGTAGATATTCAAAGCTGATAGAAGGATAACAACACAATATTAACTCAGGATTAGCTACAGCTTCCTGCTCAGAAGATGATTTCTTCACCATAACTCAGCCCTTATTGCAGTTATTTCTACTTGTCCTTGTCTGTTCTGCTCAGAACATGGCTGTGAGTTCAGTGGATATGTATGAATTTATATGTTCAACCTCACATTAGTCAATATTAATACTGCTGTTGTGAGAGGATGTCATATGTCAGACCCTTTATTGTCTGTTGTATTGTGTCTCTTATATTGAGGAGCATGTGTTTGACTATAGGTTTTATGAACATTTTACTGAGTTGCTTTGTTTTTTTGTTTTATTCTGTGTCTAGTTCGGTTCATCATGTTGAATGATAGTTGTCTTTATGTTTAGAGTTGTGACATGAAAGTGATCCTCCAGTCTTAACAGGGTGTGAGAGAGAGGATGCACCCTTCATTGTTCAAATTAAAATTCAATTTGAGAGAGTAATAAATAATTTTTTTGCCATTTTTGCTAAGAGTAACTCATTGCTCATCACTGTATAAATTAAAATTTAATATTCACATCATAAAATTTTAAATTTAATTTCTATCCACTGAGCAGATATCCAAATAGTCAAATATGTGTGTAAAGTATAGAGTAAATACAGATGTAACACAAAGAAAAGTGCAGTGTAGTTGTGACCAGTTTAGGCTGTAATGTTATCACTTATTTTTTGTCATCCATCAGTTTAAGATACAGTTGCAGTTATCCAAATTTCCATTGACATCGTGGAGGTTTGTCTTCTGTATTTATTTGTATTTACCTTCTACCCTCAATACTGTGATTTACCACATGCTTTGCCAAGTAAACAAAAGAACAGAAAAATAGTACCTTTTTTTTTGGCTTTGTTTTTGTCCTGAAACAGGTTACTTACATCTCCATTTCCTCTTGTCACAGGGAAGAAATCCCACCTGAGGAAGACCAGTGAGAAGAAGCCGCCCACTAAGGAGTCCATCGCCAAGCTGCAGCAGTCGGCCATCTGGAAGATGGAGAACGAGTTCTACGAGTTTGCACTGGAGCAGTTCCAGTTTGTCAGAGCGCACGCCGTCAGAGAAAAGGACGGCGAACTGTACCTACTGGCGCAAAACTTCTTCTATGAGAAGATTTACCCCAAGAACTGAACAGACGAGGCATGTCCACTGTAGAGTTTGGGGTATTTTTTAATTTTAAATTTTTTTGTTGGAGGGAGGACAGGACAGTTTGTACAGACTCTGATGTGATGTCTGAGGAGAAGAGGAGGAAAGTGAGAATGAGGCGAGACTAACAGTGTGTGGATAGTTGGAGAATATGATGAGGAGCTGCAGAACAAACTGCCTCTGTGGAACAGGACACTTGTATTCACAGGTTAAAGAGCTGGATGGGGGGGGGCAGCTCGGCAGCGTCAGCAGGTTGTGTTCCCAGCAGCCTTCACTCCACCTTCACTTCCATGTGAAACGCCGTCTGTTACCGGAGACGGCCAGTCCAACAGCTGATCAGACCACAACTGCTGTCCTCCGAAGTATTTCCATTGGCTATGTACTGTTTGGTTGTGTTTGGTTGTATTTTAACTCTTTGCTATGTTTTTTTTGTATGTAAAGACATTTTCATGGTGAAACGACATCCCCATGCCTCACCACTACTAACTTAATGAAATGTAAGACTACTGTGCTGTGTTATTGAACTTGAATGAGAACTTTTGAGGTTTTTATGAAATAAAAATCCTGTGACCATGGACGTCTTTACAGAGGCAAGTGTGTATATTTTCTACTGTACTTGATGTGTTTTATTTGATGAATCATATAAAATGTGCAGCTTTGCCCAGAGGCTTTTTCTTGGAAAGGAAAGAGGGAAGCATTTACACAGGATAGTCATTAAAGTGTGCAAGTGCACAATAGTGTAGATGCTGCTGCTGTAAATATTTAACTACTTTTGCAATTCTAAATGAATATTTCATTTCCAGGCTGACTGGGTATAGTACAAAATTAACCTATTTATACTGTCAAGACAATTCTGTGCATTTTTATCAGCTAAATATGCACTAAAATATTCCTTTGCTGCTGTTTCATCTGCCCTTGGTTGATTTTATTTTTCTTTGTTTCTTTAGTTTTCATCTCATTTGTTTTCATTTGTATTTAAAGGCCATTTAATGATCATTTTCAATTGGAAGCAGGGCTGCGACTAATTATTTTCATTGCTGATTATTTCTTTGATTAATCGATTAGTTGTTTGGTCTTTAAAATGATGGAAAATAGTGATGATTGTTTCCCAAAACCTATGATCTTGTCCTCTTTGGTGCATTTATAGAGAAGGAAAGAACGCAGAAAATATGGCAATTTAAGAAGGTTGAGTTTTTGACTGTTTTTGCTCAAAGTGATTAATAAATTAGCAAAATACATGCCAGTTAATGTATTAGTTGAAAGCAAATCGATTAACTGATTAATCATTGCAGCTCTGATGGAAAGTTTAAAGACAGAATGTTGCTTGATTTTGAATCTTCTCTGTATTAATCATGAAGGTACTGGTTTGTAAGTAAAAAAAAAAAAAAAATCACCTGAAATGCACAGGAACTTTCTACAAAATGTCTTAAGTGTGAATGGAAAGGTCCAAGTCCAACGTACAGATGGTGTTTACTTCTCAGTTTTTGTGCCTTCCCTACACTCAGCTGTCCTTGTGTTGCAGCTTTGTCAGATGGATTATGAACAACTCGACTGTCATGGCTGTTTTCATCTTCTGATTGCCAAAAAATATACAAATGGCTTTTTAAAAAAAACAAAAAAAAAACCTGCTGCTCATGCATGTGTGTTTCTTAATTCAATGCAAATGTTTGTGCATCCTCAGGTGCAGCAGAGCAGGCGGTGGTAAGGTCAGATAAAGCCGCTGCTGTGGAAACTAAAGCTGGATTATTTCAGAGCTGGCATCCTGCAGAGGGAGATAAAGAGCTGCCAGGTTGGGTCCTGTTTGTGTGTTTACCTCTTTCATATCCTTTCCAGAGTCTACATTAAAATGATTTGCTACAAAAGGGAGTGAAAGAGTGTAATGTAATGTAGTGATTTAGTATTTGTAGTTAAAGATGTTTACATTTCCTCACTGTAGACTTTAATTCATTTTTTGCACCAGAACGTAGCCTGTATATGTTCAATATTTTCAGCAGCTAATAAAAAAAAAAAGTGGATGCCACTAAAATAGAAACGCGGTTGTGCGAAACCAGACAGTTTACAAGGCCAGAGGGAGTTTATATGAGTGAGTGCTGCTCATCCTGCTCAGATCATCATCAGCGGAAGTTGGACTGATCCCCATTAATCTGAGATCACTCTACACTTGCAGCGTTCTGCTCTTGGCCCTCTGACCCAGATAAATGCTGAGGGTGTCCCCCCGCTCAGGAGCCTCAGTTACAACCAGCCCTTTAAACATCTGACCAGGAGCATTAAACATAAGTTAAAGACGCAGCGTTAACCCCTTTGAGGCCTTTTATGAGGCAGTAACAAGGAGCATCAAAGGAGGTGGCAACAGCAAATCATATTTTAACAACACCCAAAACTGTACATCTCAACACACCAATTTCATTGATGAGTAGATTTTAAGGCTTTACGTTTACCTCATAAAATTTTTGTGAGCTTGTAATACCCAGTGTGCAGGCAACCTCTGTTTTCCTTTTGACTTTAACTCTTAACCAAAATGTTACATTTTTTCAAGACTATAATATTAATCAGAAATGCTTCATTCACAAAATATTCACAGTAATGAACCGCAACAGGCTGCAATTTAAAGGTCCAGTGAGTGTATAATGACATTTTGTATTTAGTAATACTGAGCAGAGAGTGGTACTGTGTTAAAAATGTAAAATGAGAGTAGTTATATGGGTTTTTATGTTTGAGACTGACAAAATGCGCATACCAGAATTATCAGCTCTATGTCAGTTTTACTTGATAATCAAATAGCTTAAATTACAAAATGCGCACAACAATTGGAATATCACTACAGCCCTCCTGGGCATAATTATTCAATTCTATTTACACAATATAGACAAAAGTATCTGGACACTTCAGACTGCGGTCTTTCATTGCTAACAGGAGGCAGGCTGCAAAATAATATTACAAGTGTCATCATATAATTACATATTATGGTAAATATCATTACAAACATTTCTGTCTTGTCTTTAATTTGTTTACACTTGCTTATAAAATGCTCACAAAATGCATCAGAGGTTTTTGATTTCACCTAATTTTGCTCAAATGTTGAATAATCAGCCTTTAATTTAATGTGATAAAGCAACTGATAGTGACATTTCATGATGACAATATTTCTAATCTACAGGTATGGAAAGTTCTACACTGTTGCTGTGATACAATATCCCATTATATTTGTCCATATACTGTATTATGCTTTATTTTGGAGTTCTCACAACTTTTCCTTTTTAGTAATTTTGTCAGGATTTAGGCAATTTAATACCATTTTGATTAAAGAAGTACATAGTGAAGAACTGAAAAACAGAGGGCACAATATGTAAACACAGACAGAACTTTAATCAGAACAATAATTATAATGTTTATTTCCTTCAGATTTCAAATCATAAGGCAAAGTTGCAATAACATTTTTATTGCAGTGTTTTTACTTGACTTTCTCACCCTAAGCTAAGAAGATTTTTTTTATATTTATGTATTCGTTAAAGATGTTTTTTGGTTCAGACTTGCCTGGCTGGACATCTGTTTGCAGGGGTGTAACACACAAATCTGGGCCCTGTACACATGTAGGTGCAGTGACATCAAACTAAAGGTTAGTGTCCTGGATTAATACTTCTTCCCGATAATCATTACAACTACATTACACATAATATTTTCACAACCCTATTTAAAGAACTATGCAAACAGATGCTTTTCTCTGATATGTCATTATCCTCTTTAGGCATCATTTTTCTTCTTCTTTTTTTTTTTTTTTAATTATTGGTAAAAAAAAAATAAAAATCACCTGGAGTCCTCACTATCAATGTTGCCTATTTTTTTACTCCCAAATTCAGAGTGGAATCAACCATGTCAGCATCCACATGAAATTTTGTTTTTAGAGTCTAAACATTTGTGCAGCCAAAAGAAATAATTCTTACCCATATTTTGATACTAATAGAATATAATATAAAAGTTTTGCTTCTTTGTCTATACAGCAAATTCAGGGTCCACACTGTAAAAAGTCTCTGCTGGTCCCTTCTTATTTTAATCAATTTCTCTCGTGAAAATGTTTTCAAATAATTTCTTTGGAATCTGTTCACAGGAATCACTATGATCTTAACCCTTAAAGACCTATAGGTATTTTTGTGGTGTCTTCCTAATGAATCCCTCTTTACATGTATCCTTCTATAAATGACTTATTGCTATTTATTATTATATTACCCTCTGCATTTTGCCTTTTTCTGTCAAAATTAGGTCTTTTTCTATATTTAATTTACTAATCATGTAGATGTTTATCGAATCTCTAAGCAAATTCAAAGGTTATCATATCAAAACAGTAAACTGTGGGGAAAAGTGACTTTTTCAGCAAAATATATCATTAACTAAACATAAAATCAGTCTTCTACTCTACTCTTGTTTGTCAAACTCCATGGGTTTTACTGGTGAATTGATGTTGCAGAAGGTGACAGTGTTTCCACGTTCACTACAGAGCCTCTAAATGTCCAAATGGATCATATCTGATGCTGATGAAAAGCTGATAAACTGTACTTTATCGGAAATATTTACATTTATTGATTGGATAAGTGGTTCAGAGGTTGTTTTTTAAATTTTAGATCAGTAGGTACTTTTGGTGACTGTGGCCTGTTTAGGTCTTTGACGTTTTAACTGAGTTATCCATTTCAGTTTGTTTCTTCTTAATATGATAGTGGATCATCTGTTAACATTACAGTCTTTTGAAGGCTATTGCAGAATGTTTTTAAGATGTGCTTTTTTATCATATGAGAGACTGAAATGCTGGAATTGCTGGTTTACAGAGTAGGTGGTGACTAAACCTTTCTACACATCTTGAAAGGAGCCTCAGAAAACCTCCTCTGTTTTCCATGATGCAAAGATATAAGCCCTGTGTGCAAGATTTAGGGGGATTAAGTAGGATTTTATGTTATGCTGCTATATTTCTACAGTAGCTCTGAATGGACATCCTCTTCTTTTTTCTGTTTACAGCAGGTGGAAGAGGTGGAAATTAAATAAAAAAGTGCTAAACAAACACTGTAATGTCCATATTTTTTTTTGCAGTTACCATAGGTGTAGTGTAGGGAAAGGTGGGTGGTGGTGTGAGTGTGTGTGTGGGGGTGTGGGGGGTTCATGTGGTTGCAATCTCCATGTTCACCGCCAGATGTCATTTTAAGTTGAATTGGAACAAACTGAAACACAATATCAATCCATTACGACTACTACTTTTCAGCCATTATGGACTGAAAGCAGGTCTCAAAAAGCACAGCAGGTTTTTTCCTCTTTTTCCTCTAATCTGTCTTTATACTGTCAATGAATGTCCCCTTGACGATAAATGTATATAATCAGTATCAGTGGCAACATCAGTGTCATGTCCACAACATTTTAGGCAGAAAACGGTTGTCAAAAAAGATGCCACAAATATCACACACTGAAATTTAAAAAAAAAAAAAAAAAAAAATTATCGAGACAGTTTTGATTTAGTTATAGCACTCACTGCTGAGGAGTAAGAAAACTGCAAACTTTTCATTCTGGGCTTTTGAGAGCCCTCCACTCATCACGACATCAAGTACCCTGTTTCTTTACGGGATTGTAAGTGATTATAAGGAAATTACAATAAAAGAAAAAATCGGATGGAAAGTGAATTTCTTCAAGTTCAACAGTACTTTACCTGAATATTTAAAATTTTGCTGCTGCGAAAGATGTATAAAAAGACCTTCAAATCCTGTCTGATGCACCTGTTCTCTGTCTGTTTATGGAGTGCATCACCATGGAGATGGCGATAAAGAGTACTTACCAAGGATATTCAAGCTCACATAATTCATAAGTCTACACAACAGGTACTCTGTGTTCATTGTGGAGACACTGCTCAGGTTATGAATGAGAAACCGAAGTTGTCGTTCATACCAATAAATATCAGAGACATTGAGCTGCGAGTGCCCGGTCTGTGAGACATATGCCTTGTGTTGACTGTGTCCCTGTGGGTTATGTAATGCAGCAGTAAGTCTTCTCACTGAGGTGTGACATGTCATGCACCGGCCCCAGAGGAGAAGAGTGAAGTGTTTGTCCCATGGTTTCTTCACAGCAATTCCTTCTGATCCATCTGAAACTCAACAGTAAAGTCTGGCTCTTATTTAATAACAGCAACATATGTCAACATCAGATGCATGTTTAGATCTGCCCAAAAAAAAGATTTAAAGTGATTATACAAAATAATGCTGAACATTTTACTAAAATTTCCACATTTTGATCTCTATTTCCTACTATTTGATTATAAATTGTACTTTTGTCTCTAATGTTAGCCTAAAAATTAGGAGATTTAGATTAAAAATATAGCTTATGTTAAGGTTTATGAGAAAAAAGTACTAAAATAGAAAAATAAAACATCTTAGAAGTTACCACAATACAAGGTGCCTCCTTTTGGACTCATAAAGGTGAGTTTAGCAGTGATGGATGCGAGTAATCTACCTAATATAGTATAAATATGTGGCACCTTCAGAATTTCCATTTCATGCAAAGTTATATTCAGCTATATTTGTTGAACAGCTTTATTTATTACTTTTCAGATCATGATCATTTTTCTGTACAAGTTATAGCAGTTTTGAATATTTACATAGATTATTGCAGCTACATTTGGTTTTAATCATTTTCATCAAGCATTTGCACATATATTTGTCACCTATAAGGAAATCCTCATTATTTTTAAGTAAATGATAATACATTTTTTCTATGTAAAACTTGTCAAAAGTTTACAGAGTGCTTCAGACACATCAAAGCAAACTAAATAAAATAAACCCACACAAACCCATGCACACAACAAGGCAATAAATATAAAAACTAGCACATTAACCCATGGTTCCCCACGGGTTCTAGGTCCTCTGATCCAGTTCAATCCTTTACTTTCTTGGTAAATTCCACTGGGATTTTCTGTTGAATAACCTCTCAGCTGGCATGTCTGTTTCTCCACATGAAATTGGCACCATGGCAAAGTGGTCCTATTGTTTCTCTGTTGCTAGGTAACCTACTTGAATGGTGATTCTATGATTCTGGGTACAGCAATGTGACTGACCATTGGGAGGCCACTGTTTTCCAAAATTACTAATATCTCTCAAAATACTGGTCCTATCAACTAGCCGTTTTTGCTAGTCTCTTCCTTTACCAAAAATACATTTGTATGCCACACTGCAGCAGTCAGCTCTTTCCGGATTTTGTGTGATGCCCGAGACACACAGACACTTCCACTTTATAATATAGATGGACAATAAATTTCCACATATTGAAATGAATATTTCCATAGATCACTGCAGCTACATCTGATTTTAATCGTTTCCATCAAGCATTTGAACATGTATTTTAAGGTAAATGATAAGCTTTTTCTATATGGAACTTGTCAGAAGTTTACGGCGCGTTTCAGAGACATGAAAATAAAAAGAAATGAAAAAGTCAAAGCAATCAAAAAAAAAAAAAAAGCAAAATCCATCCATTTTCTGAACCCGCTTCATCCTCACTAGGGTCACGGGGGTCGCTGGAGCCTATCCCAGCCACTTAAGG
>JAPQRP010000011.1:11599683-11628312 GCA_037367295.1 Apogon hyalosoma | reverse complement strand
AACTCCACACAGAAAGGTCCCACCAACTGGTGTTGGAATCGAACCCAGGACCTTCTTGCTGTGAGGCACGAGTGCTAAAAAGCAAAATATATAAAACAATTTAAAAATATGCACGTGTCACTTTTATAAGGAAGTTGTTTTAAAATGAATGGACTCATGGTAAATCACAGATGCAAGCATGCCACATAGCAATAAATATACAAATTGACAATTGGCATATATTGAACTGAATAATTTACATTTTTTTTAAAATCACCCATAAGAAAATCCATATTATTTTTAAGTAAATAACAATAAACCTTTTCTCTGTGAAACTTTTCAAACATTAGAGTGTGTCAGAGACATGAAAACAAAAAGAAATAAAAAAAAAAAAAATAAATAAATCAAAGCAGTTCAAAAATAAAATAAATCCACACAAATTCATGCAGTCAACAAGGCAATAAATATATAAATTGACAGTATATTTCCATATATTGAAATGAATATTTATATAGGCCTTGATAACTGCAGTTATATCATATTCATACATATTCATTATTTAAAGTAAAAATTTAACTTTTTCTGTGTTTCTATGCGAAAATTCATAGAAATAGACAGAGACGTGAAAACAAAAGGAAATGATCTAATCAAAGCAATGAAAAACAGCAAAAAATAAATAAAACAATAAAAAAATAAATAAGGCAAATAAATAAATAAATAAATAAATAAATAAATAAGGCTGTGCCTCCGTCCATACACCATACATCCAGTGCTGCAGTAGTTCTACAAACAGACAGTATTAGTGAGTGTGTGGACCGGATCAGATCATATAGATGTGGTTTTGGTGTATTTTAGTGTCTTTTGGATCACGTGTCCGCAGACGGTCCGGGCAGAGTGGCCCAGCGGCAGCGGGCTGGCTCCTCTGGGCGGGCGCCTCCGCTTTAACCACCGCCTCTTTCTCCAACTGCTCCGGGACAGATTCATGCCTCAGCTTTTTATTTATGAGCTCCGTTCCTCCCTCCGGACCCCTGTAGCACAGCCCGACCAACAAAAGACGAGTGAAGACGACATGGGACGCCCCGTGTACCCGAGATGACCGATGGTTTGGTCCAAATAATCCGTTCTTTTTGTCGCCAGAGAGGGAAACTTAAAACAAGGCTTGTTTTTGGAGTTCCACCTCCCCTCCTCTCCCCGTAGGATTTGATTCAAAGGCGAAAACCAAGATGGCCGCCGATTCCGTGCAGGTAGGAAAAGTTGACAACTGTTGCGAAAAGTGCGCAAACTTACTCCACAGTGTTAATTATAAGTTAGCAAACAGTATAATTTCATGGAATTTACTTCGCTGAGAGCCGATAGTGCTGCTTTTAAAAGAACTGGCTTTGTTAGATCCCAAAATGTTGCCTGGGAATTATCCATGGATTGAGGCCTGGGAAACAATTACCCAAACTAACTTATCCTGAAACATCAACTTTTAAACCAGTGGTTTTGTGCGAAAGCCTCTGTGTTACTTTAATGCTATGCGAATTCAAATGTATGCCTTGAGTGTAAAAATAATCACTGTGCTTATATTTTAACTCAAATGATGGATATTTATCGATATATATTTTAGCCAAACGCAGTTAACAAATTAAACGTTTGTCTCTCGTGCATCTGTTGCTTCATTTCCACCTTTAATAAGTTTGTGTTTTTTAGTTGATACATGTTTAACTTGTGTTTCCCTCCGTTAACAGTAGTTGTTCTGTTTGTTGGTTTGGCATAAAGTTTTGTCAAACACGTTAGAGATCAGATGAACCTACAGCATCACGAGTAACGCCGTAAAACTCAGAAAATGTAAATAATAAGTTTTTGATGACAAACTGTGAGTCACAGCAGTCATTGTGATCATGTTTTCTGGTTTTTCTCTATGAAGTCATGACTCACTGATTAAAGTAGTTTCACTTGACTGACGTCAGCCCTGAATAAATCTTTTTGACAAAAAAAATGCCCATGTGTTAGAAGTTCTTCAGGCCTTTATCTAATCACGTTATTATGATTCACCGTGTACTTCAGTACTGCCTCACAAAAGGCTGTAAAGTTGATAAAGATAGTTATACATCCCGGTTGTAAGTGCACATTTGATGGGTTGAATGAGTGGGACACATTACACAGCTTTTGCATTAGTAATATGTTTTTTACTAACATGTTTCCCTTCTGATGCAGTATCTCAGGTTTTTGCAACATGACTAAATCATAGGTCACTTCATATACTAATAAAGATGAATGAGACAGCGCAACAGGTTTTCTTAGAATTCAGTTAATCGTTTATGAAATGAGCACACGGAATGGCTGGTTTCTTACATTTTTCTCAATAAACAAACAGTTCCTATGTTTAACTAAATAGTGAAATTATATTTAAATGTAAAATCCTACTGTATCAAACTTTAGCAGTTCACCTACTTGAACTGTGGCAGCAACCAAAAGGAATACCCAGCCTGATACAAACATTGGTCTGTAAAAACACAAATGTAAATACTCTGTTGCATAATTTGCAAACTAAGCCAGGTTTTCTGTTCTGTGTCAGACTTTTCATACTCAAAACATCTCCATGTGTTGTAAGTAGCTCCTCTTTTTAGGTTCTAGGTTCTCGTTTTGTCAGAATAACATGAAAAATTGTGCCTAAAGAGTAAGTGTTAGTGACACAATGAAATATAAGGTATTGTAATATGAAATAACACACCATAAATATCATAATATTGCACAGCACTACTGTATATGGACCTAGTGCAAATCTTTAAAGGGTTCACTATATATTGTATTTATTTTAACATCTTGTCATGTATGTTTAGACCTTGTATGATCAGCAGTAATCTCTAGATTGGGTTTACATATTAAATAGCCATGGTGTCACATATAGACAAGTAATGACAAACCTTTTTCTGGATTAATTGCCCTTTTTTTCCCCATGAGTACTTAAGCACAAATGGGTAATAATTTACTCCATTTTGGGTCACATTTTGCTAATGTTTAGATTTATAAATTAAGCATCAATGGCAAGAAACTCATTTAAAGATTAGGCATGGGTGAGCATGTGTGCCATCAGTATCAATATTTGGTATATGGGTGCAGAACAACATCTGGAAAGAGTCTGTTTCTTCTAAATTGCTTGTGGGTAAGAATTCAGAATTTTGATTACCTAATTTTTCAACACTGTATAGTTTCTTTCACAGAAATAATTTACCAGCCATGCATTTGGACAGTGGGCGTGCTCAAGGTTACTGAAATAATGTATGGCCTAATCTGACTGATTTGATGCATTGTAAATAATCTTAATAGGACTTAAGAAACGTCACAAAGGCATCTAGTTGTGGTGCAGGGATAGATAGACCAGGATGAATGTAAGTACAATACTAGTACAATAGTTTTTGTGCAGTAAAGCCAGATAATCTCTGCAGTGAAACAGGTGTTTCAGAGGTGGATTTCTGCACACATAATAAACCTTATGTCCGTCTGACTCTGGCCATTAAAAGTGACCTTAAGTGCAAGATATTAGCTGGAGTTTGACTTGGCATGGGATATATGTGAGACTCGTGAGGAGGCTGCATTGGTAGGATATGTGTTTATTAGCCTGTGTTGCTATTTCTGGTTACAGCAGAGCACCCGGCTGTGGCCAGAGCTCTGCAGCAGCCAGCTGTGGGGTAAGACGGCCGGGTGTCAGGTTGTAGGCTGAGATAGGCCTCATGCTGAAATGGCAAGGGCTTGGCTTTTTAAGCTTGAGCCTGGTAGTGGCCTCAACTTTTCCATTGTCCTATTGTCTGAATGGAACTCTTGTTGTTGGACTTGGAGCTTTCAGGCTTAAACAGCAAGTTAACCTGCTTACACTTGAGATTCAGACCTAATGTTTGCTTTTTACCTCAGTTTCTTTTCACGTCCCAGGCCTTAAAAGTGCTCTAACAAGTCATTCAAGTGTGCATAACAGTTTTTACTGCTCCTTTAGTTCTTGTTCTTGCTTTTTTGTTGTTGAATTAATTTTTAAATTTAGTTAGCTAGATTAGTTTTTTAATACTTAATTTTAGTTTATTTCTTATTATGTTCAATGCTAGTTGAGGTTTTTTTTTTGTAATGTAGCAGTATTGAGAGCATTTCCAAGTGGACTCTGGCTCTTTCGCTCTACTTTCACAACAGATGCCAGGCGCAGAGATATTGGTAACATAGATGTGTAGTGTGCGGACAGCTAGCAAAAAAGGGAAAATAGATGTCATATATATTTTCATATATATTTTGAAGCTAGGTCTTCACCATCTTGACTTTTTTTGGTGTCAAAAATAACTTATTTGGATGAAAAAGTGAAGCTGTATGAATAAAAACTGTATTCATCTAAAGGATTCTTCTAAATATTTAACATGGCAGATAAGCAAGAAGTCAATCCTACCTGTCAATCAGTCCTATTGGTGTTAAAATCTTAGCGTGAATGAGACTATTATAACTCACAGTCCTTTTTGGAACTAGTATTTAGCAGCTATTAGTGTTATTTCATTGTAAAATGCCTTTACTTTAGCTTCACTTTCAATCCGTGGTTGTTGCTTCTTGGAATTACACTAAAAAGACATACAAAATAGCTTTCTATTCCTAGGAGTCAGATACTGGCGTGTAGATGACATGTAACGCAAGACTTTTCTTACGAAAACACTTAAACATGGAGAAAATGTCATGAGAACTTCAATGTGTTAAACGTAATATCACAGACAGCCTGTGTGACAGCCTGTAGTAATGTTGTGTAGTCTATTAAAACAGGCTGTAAAAGTTACAAATGCAGTCTTTTCATATGCTGAGAGCCTCAAACACTTCACAGAGCAGCTAGCAGAGCCACACTGACAAGAACATGTTCCCTCATCCATCTTAAACTGTTTGCATTGTGGTATGAGTGGAAACAGTTGCTTACAATTCCTGCTTTGCTTGCCTTTGAACCTAATAAGTCTTGAGTTCCCGCTGTGGCGTCACTCCCTTGACTAGGCAATACATTCAAGTAGAAAAAAATGATAAGGCCTGTGCAGGTAAAAGAGCAACACGAGGAAGTATTGCCACTAAAGAGAAATGAGTTGAAACCAATCCTGTTACTGAGTGCCGGTCTCTTTCTTAGGTTTTTGTGTTTGATCTTGAATTAAAACAGTTCTAGTACGTCTCGCAGCTGATTTATTTCCATCTTATCTGATCGGCCTTTCATGGATTTCCTTGCATTGTTGCACAGTAAAATGGGCTCTTTTGGGTGTCCACATGCTGTCCTACCGCCACACTGGACAAACACGGCCACAGTGCAAACATGTTTGCAGGACACTGAGCTGAAGAAGAGTGGCTTTCCCCCTCCTCACTGTTCTTCCACCTCCAGGACTATTGACCTCCATTTTACCTATGAGTCATCAAGGAGCCTCTGGACCAGGATATGTGCAAACTATAGTTTCCTCTGAAGGGAGCACCTATAGCAGAGAGTAGGGGAGTTCACAAAGACCTGGCAGGGATATGACTGAGGCCAGGGAATTCCCTTATGTTACTGAACACTGGCCATGTAGATCACAGGATTTTTCTCTTTAGACATACTTTTATTAAACTAGGGGTGAACCTGTATGGGCTTTTCAGGATCAGTGCTGAGTGTTAGTTAATAAAGAGGCTGATAATCAATATTTGGAACCAGCATGCATTTACAGTAAAGGGAAAATCACAAAAAAAAACTACAGTGTACCTCTTTGTTGAAATGATAGTTAATCAAATTAACTACAATTCAGCAGTATCTGTTGTCCATTTTTACATTGAACTGGTTAGGTTATAAATACATACTTTGTTTGCCAATATCTTGCTGTGTCCTCAGTAAATTTGGTGTACATTTTAGCTCTTACTGGTGCTGTTGTCTAGTTTTTCCTGTTACTTGGTTACATACCAAATCTCCACTGAGCACAGAATTTTGTCTTTTTGTTTTCTACCCCGCTATTGTCATGCGTTTTGCATCCTTTCATTACAAGCTGTAGAAGATGACACAACCACAACATTTTGCCCTTAAGGCCAAGAGGAAATCAGTGTTTAAGAACATTGACTGCAGATAATGAATTTACCAATAATGATCCCTGCTGTATTTAAAAGCCAAATATTTCACCAATTGCATGCAATGTATTAAAGTTTGTCACAAACATTAACTTCAATTAAAGGATGAACTGACAAGGTTTTGTTGGCCAAAGGTCAAAGTTGATGGTCTCAGTGACCTCAAAGGTGTGGTTTTGACAATGACTGCCAGAAATTGAGAGTACTACATGAACAGATTATTATAGCAAGCATATTTGATTGTAGGAATGTACAGATACCAGTACTGGGTATTGGTCTGATGCTGAGCGCATATAGTAATAGTCATACTCGTAAAAGTGCTCAGATACAAACACACCGATACCACTTGATGGCAGTGGGATGTTCACCTCAGTGCAGTAGGGATGCAACGGTACATGTTGTACCATTGAACCAAATGGTACGCCCCTCACGGTTCGGTACGAGCATGTACCACAGTATGGCTCATTTGTCATTTTCAAATGACAAATGGAGCGTATTGTCCATCCTTTGCGTACATTCAGTATGTAATTTTGTCCATTTTTTGGGAGCCTGTTGGAACCCAGACGGAGAAGTAGTACTACTGGGAACCGTGGCAGTAGTGGATCTTTTCAGAGCGGACTGTGTGAGTTAGTGAAAAACTACTGACATATTTGACAACTACCCTCATCAATATCTTTATCTACATTAGTATTCACATTAGTATTACCTTCTCTGTCATTGGTAAGTTTGTTATTACTGACTTTCTTCTTCTTTTCAAAAAAACTTTACTCTTCTTTGTGGTAATTATGGTTAATTAAGAGCAGCGCCCTCTGGTGGTTTGAGAAATGCTAATTCCAAAGCATTAAATGTCAGCAGCACTTTGTTACAGTCAGACTAATGACAATGACAATAAAGCACATTTTCAAAAGTAACTAAGCACTGTAATAGTTTTATTAAGTACTCAGTATCGGCAAGTAATCAATATAAGTACTTGTACTTGGTCTGGGAATAAGTGGTATCAGTGCATCCCTATTTGATTGTATGGATCTTGTTTTCAAAGGTGACACTGATTACTGATAAGCAAGGAAACTGATATTTGGAATTCATTTACACTTGCAATTATATCAGAATAATTACAAAAAATTTAATTGAAATGCTTTTAGGCTGAATATCAAAGTACAAATTAGTTTTCACATTGAATCTGAGTTTTTATTAATAACACAAACAAATAGATGTTCTCTTATTTCATCGACAGGCTGTTATTCATGACATGTAACTAGCCAGAGTGTTCATTGAGACAATAGAAGCTTTAAGTGAAAATGTGATCTAATTGACTACATTATTAGAAGTAGTTCATGAATAGTGTGTGGGTTGCAGAGTTGAATACTTCTTTATATGTAATTTTTCAGTAAGCACCTTTTATCTGGTGGAAAAAAGCTTCCTAATTTTATGCTTACATAATTGTACATAAGCACTGCTTATGTTTTTTTTTTTTTTTTTTTTTTACTTCAGTTTTTGGTTGTACTGAACACTCTGCGAGCCTCCCTTCTGCCACACAAGTTGCTTTCCAGGCTGGGGGGTTCACAATGGACAGCCAGTGTTGTGTTTTTAGCTTGGGTTAATTTTAGACACAGTCCTTTCCCTGGAGTGAGATTAGGTCCCATTCTGGGCTGCTCTGACCTCACAGAGTGAGAAGCTAAGAGGGATTTGGCTGTCGCTGCTCAGACGGTTTATCTTCTCTGTTGATGTCAATGGTCTGTGTGAGAAAGAAAGCGCAAAATGAGAGAGCTGGAAAGAATTGGATACTAGAGGAGTGAATGACTGTGGCTTTTCTCTTCGCTATGGTGCTGCCTAAAGTTTGTGGTGAAGATATTGTTTTTATTAGACAACTGAACTCCATTGGGTTCACAAAATGACTCTTTAGCTGGTCAGCAGAACATGCAATTGTTGGTCTGTTCAAATGAAGTAGAGATGGAGCTGGAAGAAGTTGATGATGTTACGGTAAGACAAAATATTCGTAAAGTAAAAAGTTTTGCATTTATTTTCACTGTTGCTTAAAGGGTCCTGTTTTTCTTGGGGATCCCTGTTCTTCAAAAGGAATGGTCAATTGTTTCTGATGGTGGTGCATATGGTAATCCGCCCCCCACCCACCCCCCGTACACTTCAGTTGATGCAAATGTAATGAAAGTATCTGTTAAACCTGTCCATAAAAGTGTTTTGATGTGTCGTATTGGTAAACCTGTTTTTCATTGAATACTATGGAAAAAAAAAAAAAAAACCAAGGCTGTTTGGGAACTTTTTCAAGAAGAAGCTTTTAGCATTCCTTTTAGTTTTGTGAGAAATTTGTGAGAGTAAAAGAGTTTAGCAGTTCCCAACATAGTTTTTTTTGTTACAAAGTCAGGCTGATAATATTTCCAATATGTGACAGTTTCAGTTTTTGTTTTGTCTTAAAGGCATTTTGCTTTTGTAGTTTTTTTTTTTTTCTTTCCCCTTTGGTTGTGTTTTATAGCTGATCTCTGTTTCGTAAACATACTTTATTTAAAAAAAAAAAAAAAAGTGTTGTTTAGGTACACTGATTTTAAAATGAATCTCAGCTCTTAGTTTTATTTGACTAATTTATTATTTTGGTCAACTTTCATATTCATTAATAAAAGCCAAACTTTTTAGAGTTGGCTGTGAGCATAAAACAAAAGCTGTATCTCACATATTTAGATGTACAAACATTTTTAAGCTCTACAAGATATATTTTTACATTTTAATTAATACATTAGTCCCCTTGTCAATATATGGACAAGTGACTGTTTATTTTATTGTCAAGCATACTCCGATTATGAATGGACTGTGATTTACACACTTGGCACAGTTTCAGATGCCTTCAGAGGGCAGAGTGTTCTGGTTTACCTTAACATTATCTTCAGTGATGTTTATTGATTTAGCTGGTTGAAATATACACTTAATCATTTTATTAAACCATCAAGGTCACATATATGAATTTCTAATGTTAATGCATAACTTTTTTTTTTTTTTTAGCAATTATTAGTAAGAGAGGAAATGCTCTGTTTTCATTTTTAATCCATCTTGTTTGATATTTAATCATTCAGTAGTTGTCGCTATGATGTTTTTCTTGAAATTGTTGTGACAAAAGCACAGTCAATCAACCACATTGTTCAGATGCATCTGTTAAAATGAAAAGATACGTGTGTTGTCTAATGAAATGAAGTAAACAGATTATTCACATTCCACAGACATATTCTGTGATCAGCTAGTGAAAAAGCACTACTGTATTCATGATGACCTTTAAAGCTGTACCCATTCAGGAAGTGAGTCCTAATCCCTCTTTAGTGAAGGTGGCGGCTTTAAGGATGCGGGTCAATGGTGAGTGACAGCAGCAGTGAAAACATCCATGTCCAGAGGCCTGTTCAAGTTCAAAACATGTCACTACTCCAAGTTCACCTCAGAGTGCACAGGTCATCCAACAAAAGATAAGCCTCTGAGATGGACAGTAAATATTCTCAAAGTAGTTCATTCATGGGTTTGTATGAATGTTCAAAACTTAATTACCGTTGAGCTCAAGATAATCAGATCAATAAATGTTTTCAATTTCAATGAAAAACGGAAGTGATGCTTGGATGAACTGGTTGCTATTGTAAGGATTGACCTATATATTTTTTCCAGGGCAGATAGAGATTATTTGTAATCAACAAGACTGATATTGAGGGCTCCAACTAATCATTATTTTCATTGTCAACAATTTTGATAAGCAAATAGTTTGATTCAGACTCTCTGTCTACAGCCTCTTAGAATTGAATATTTTCTGTTTTCTGTCATTCTCTTTTACAGTGAAATACATAGTTTTGTATTGTGGACTGAACAAGACATTTTAAGATGTCATCTTGGGCCTCAGGAAATGCTTTTCACCTTTTTCCCACTTTTAATAAAATTAACAATTGATCAGTTAATTTATAAGAGAATCAACACAAATTGGCAATAAAAATAACTGTTACTTTCAGACCTGTTAACTTACTACTGTCAGGAACAGTACCGATCAGGCATGGGACTGCATCTGTTTTATGAGGCAGTAGCTTCAGCTGTTTTGAAACCTTCCCAAACACTACAGTGCTTTTTGTTCTCTTCTGGACTGTTTATTTTGAGAAGTGCTGTCTGTAAAACACCACTCAACAAAATGCCAGTGTGCACTCAGTCTGTCTGTTGACAGAGTCACTGACCTCCTCCTCCTCTCCTCTTGTCCATTTTCCTTTTCATTCTCCTCTTCCTCCTCCTCGCGCAATGACCTCCTCTAAATTACTTTGCACTTATGTCCTCTCTTTCCTCCTCCTCTTCTTCTGTAATGCTGCAGGGGGATGCCAGGGGTCAGCTGGTGGCAGAGCGACTGGGTCTGGGACACAACCTGGACCTCTCGGACACTATGGTCCAACAGAAGCTGGACGAAATCAAGGAGCAGATCCGTCGTGAGATTCGCAAGGAGCTTAAGATAAAAGAGGGTGCAGAGAACTTACGCAAGGTGAGTCCAGTGGTAGAATCCAAAATTTAGATTGAACATTTCAAACAGATGCAGAGATTAATAGACTGTTGAGATGAAGCCAGCCTGATGGGTTATATTCTGATACTATGCGAGTCCATGACTTCTATGATGATTCACATCATGCTCACAGAAGCACAAACACATATCAACACGTTGTTGCCATGGATATTCTTCACTGTGAGTGAAGAAAACATGCAGATCAACTTTATTTGAGGTGACTTGCCAAGTGAAATGAAGGTCACACGTCTTTGCGGAAGTGGTGCCAGACCGCTAAACTGAGCTTTTCGTAATCGCTCATCTGCTTCTATGGTGTTGATGTAACAGTGCATGTTAGATAAAGTGAGATTATTTTCTACACTTCATTGTAAGTTGAATTTTACTTGCACAAATAGCTCTGTGCAGTAACCTGGGGAACCTTATTTTCAGATTTGTTTGATAGAACATGGTCCCCTTTCTCAGTCTCATTATTATATTATGAGCACAGAATTAATTTCCATTAAATAGGTTATAAAACTTTTGTGTATGCTGTTTGTTAAAATGTAAAATGTCAATCGGCAGGTCAGATTTTTATTTAATTATTTTTTGTAACTAGCATCAGGGAAGAAAAGTAAGAAATTTGCCATCTGTCCATCTATGGTTTCACATAATGCAGCCAGTAGGTTTTTTGTTAGATCCTCCCTGCCTGGTGTACACATAAGGCGTTTGTTTTTCCAATTTCATGCTGATAGTAAAACAGGATTCACACATTTCACAGGCTGATAGTAAAGTGACTCTTTGTGACTCTTCAGACATTTGCCATTAGCCACTTTTCTTTTTTCTACCCCTCAGGTCACCACAGATAAGAAGAGCCTGGCTTATGTTGACAACATGCTGAAAAAATCCAACAAGAAGGTGGAAGAGCTTCACCAGGAGCTGCAAGAGCTCAATGCTCACATTGTGGTCAAAGACCCAGAAGAACTCCTAGGTAACTACAGAGTACAACACTGCAGCTGCAGAGGACTTGCCAAACATTAACTTGGAAATGAAGTCAGTTGACATAAGCTTTGTGATATGATCTAAATTCAAAGGGGGAAGTTAAGTTAACATGTTGAAACTCAAATAGCTTCTTATTGTAGGTATAAAACATCTAACATTTTATATTAAGACACACATATTTGGTTTGTTAGGATAATGGATTAGTGGCTCTTTACTGTCTTTTAGGCTGCGTTCAGACTGCAGGCAAATGTGGCCCAAATCCGATTTTTTTTTTTGCTGCTATTTGACCTGTATCTAACCTGTTAAAGACGGTCTGAATGGCGCAACTAATCTGACCAAGGCCACTTTCATATGTGGTCCTAAATCTGATACGTGTCCGATATGTTGCAATGTGACTTCAGTCTGAACAGCCAGGTCGCGTTTATCCATCCTTTCCAGTTACTCCCATGATTGACACAGCAAACGTAGAGATCCAGAGGTACATTATTTTGAGTTTCAGACTAGTTTAATGCATTTACAATTCCCATACACACGTAAACATTGCACTGTCCATGGGCTTAGCTTTTGCACCACAGTTTTTTCAGTCATTGGACTTGTAGATCGCCAAACCTTGAACCCAGCCACAGCAAAACTGTTCATAGCTGTCAAAGGACTTCTTCCACTGTGTAGTAACTTATGCCGAAAACGAGATAGTTAACAAACTGCATGTAGGTCCAGGGGGGCAGGGACCAGTCGGCACCGGTGAACACCAGTAGCTTGTAGGAGTCTTTGTCCTTCATATCTCTGATCTTCTCCAAATACCTTTGCAGTCAGTCACGTTGACCTTCTCCTGATGGGGACCCTTTGCTTTTGTCGCCGCCTTATACATTTTTTTTTTTTTTAAATTTTAAACCTTGATTTATACGGCTCTTTCCTGCACGTCATTTCCTTGCTGTTGCTCATAGCAACCGATAGCTTCTAAGTTCAAAATGGCGCAGCCTTCCAGATATGTCACGTAATATGATGTTTTTCCTCATTCCTAATTATGTTCGAGCCTCTTTTGCGCATGTGGGTTACTTCAGGGTCGCATTCAGTTCACACTCAAGACTGATAGAAGTCGCATTTAATGTGTAATATGAACGAGCACACAAAAATCGGATTTCACCAAAAAATCCGAATTGTGCATTAAGATCTGCTGCCTGAAGTATTAGTCATTCAACCTTAAGTTGTCCCTCCCTTAATAGCAGTTAAGTTCCTTATTTACCATTAAATAGGAAAAGAGGGAAAATTCTTAATTTCGTAATAGTTGTAGTGTTCAACATATAAGACTAGTCTGATCTGATGGACATAATCTGAATGTTACATAATGGATCAGAGTTGTCCTGGCTAATATCAGATATTTGATGTTAACCAGGGAGAGTCTGTTCAAAATCTAGAGTCAACTTTGAAGAATTACAAACCTGATCATGTGTATGTTACTTTGGAACAGTAACTTGTACTAGGCCGGTTTAAGTCTAATGTAATAAAGTAAAACTTTCCACCTCACTTGCAACAAAATGTATAAAAGCCATCCAGTTACTTTCTCTCAACCATAACCTCATCCACTGTTGTGTTGATCACACACAAGTTTCTGTGACCACCCAAAATACTGGGAGTACTGGGAGTCCTTCAGTTCACTACACTACTAATTTTTCGGATATCATCTGGCATGGGTGTTATTAAGATTAAAACATGACAAGTCTGTTGAATCTAAAGTTATGTTTCTAGTTTTCCAAGTTTTTACACTGAATACTGAACCTTCATACTTTTGCAGCACAGATTGAATTGCTGAGTAAAAATGTCTGGTATTGTTTGATACCTAAAGAGGAAATCTCATCAGTGTCAGTTTTGTTAATTTATATGAACATATAAATTCAAGTGGTGGTAAATGGGTTTAGTTCTTATATTGTCTAACTGCTTTTAGTGGAAAAATTCAAAACCAAAAATATTAAAAATTAGATGGTTAGTTAGTTTAGGAACCATTATTGAAGCCAAGGTACTAGTGTCAGCCTGTAAACCAGCCTTTCATGTGCATCAGCCTTTAAATTTAGCTTGTTGAAACCTGCCAAAAGCCTGTAATAAGCAACAGGTTAATGAAGAATATTTGTACCTTTTTTAATATAAAGTGTTGCCACAAAACATTCCTGTGAATAGCTGAGGCAGTGTTGTCAGAACAGCACCTACAGTATACTGACTCACACAGAAACAGTGCATTGAGTCTTCAGAGGTGACTCATTCTCCAGAGGCTGACATTGTTGCATTCCACATTCCACCAACAGTTACAATGAGCTGACGATTGTTCCCCTCCGAGGCTGTTGAAAGCCCGCTCCTGTGCATTTGTGGACAACAATGGAATTTAGGAAGAGTTGACTGCAATATTGAGCAGTATGCTGTATTCAGTATGCTGTAGTAGTTGTTGGCGGCGAATGGCCAGGGTGAATTCAGGAAGAGAAGGAATGGTATTTGTCCCTCAGTTGAGTTGACATTAGGAAGTCGATGAGGAGGGATGTATGTGTTGGGGGAGGGAAGGGAGGTTTGTCTCAGTAAATGGTTATCTTAAGTGGGAACAAATTTAGCCTGACTCGTTGACCCTCTATCTGATGAACGAGGGCCTTCTTTTAGGTGATGTGATGCCACTGGAATGTCGCTGTCCATCGCAAAGTGATGGAGAGGGATGAACACAACTCTGCTAACAGCACAATCATGAGACAGCTTCTTGAACCACGTTCAGCTCTTGAATCCGCAAGAGACAGCACTTGTTTCCTGAATTAGTAGGAAGGAGTTGCTCTGCCTCCAGCCAGAATGTTTTTTGTTCCAGTAAAAGGTTGAGGGGGCTCTGGTTAGTCTCTGCTGCTCAGCTGAGGCCAGAAATGGGCCGAGTCACACTGTCGACACTGTCTGGGAGTAGCAGCAGCTCTGAGGAAGGGTCAGGTCCTACTGTCACTCATGATCTCATTCATGCAGGGATGTGCCCCGAGTTGAGTCATATGTGGTGGAAGAAGTATTCACAGTATTAAGTGTAGTTTTACTTAAGTAATGTAAGCAAAATGCACTGGAAGTAGTCATTGTGCGGTGACATGGTCTCTGGCAATCTGTTACTGTTGTGTGAGGTTTTTGAATTAATGTTACTGTTACATTTTATTGCTACAGATGTTTAACATTGAGCCCACTTATTTGTGACAGGGCTGCCACTAGCGATTATTTTCATTCTTGATTAATTGATTGAGTTTTTGGGTCAATAAACTGGTGAAAATATGTTTCCTCAAGACAACAATCTCTAATTTCCTGTTTTGATCCACAAACCAAAGATATTCAGGTACTGCTGTAAAGGAGTAAAGAAACTAGTAAATTTAAATTTCCTTCTTTAATTTAAATTTGAGAAGGAATTTGAACATTGTGAATTTTCTTTAAAAAGCAGTTTTCAAAGTAATTTCCAGGTAATGATTAATTATTCAACTAATTGTTATTGCCGTAGTTGTTTTTTTTTTTTTTTTAAGCTGCATGTTTTGTAAATGGTTTATTTGCCTAAAGCTCCAGGAGCCAGCGTTTTGGGGAAAAGACACAAGAAATTTAATATACACCCTCCTTTTCTCTTCTTAGTCCAAATCAAAAGAATAATATAGTAGTCATGCTTCATACTGTTGTGGAAAAGTCAAGCTACTTTTCCAAGCTTTTACATTGAGACATGGACTATAGCAGTAGATCACTGACATACTTAACCCCCCCTACCTGTCTGAAAGCACCTGTGATTAGACAAACCTGTGTCATGCAGTTGTTTTTCAACAGCCTATAAACACAGGCATGCAGTAGACATGGAGGTGCCATGGCCTCTCATACCATCAGAATACTAAAACTTAGTTTTTTTAGTGTCATTAGGCAACAAAAACCACAATCATGATGCACTGTAGCTTTAAGAAAGAGACCTCAGTCCATACAGGAACACGTCATCCTTCAGTTTATCAGAAACCTTGAAAATCAACACATTTGGTGATGGGTGGTTTTCACTAGATAGAAGGGGGATAAAAGGCTGTAATGTGGAAAGTAACAAAATTTGTCAGATGTGTAATAGAAAGTAGTGTAGTGGAAATATTTGCTGCAGTAAATGATAATACTCCAGTACAAGTCCCTCAGTTGTAAGTACAGATCTGCAGTACTGGAGTAAAAGTAAATACTTTCCTCCATTGCTCATATTACATCCCATCGAATGACAGACACCCAGCCCAGTTTTATTACCAGTTCACCCAGTCATGATGTAATTGTTCTCTAGTATTGTGAGCTCATTTCTCATCAGATGTCGATGGGGTTAATGTGAGGGAGGGTTCCCCTTGTCAGCCATCCAGCGGTGACATCAGCCCCACAGCTATTCAGTAGCTCAGTATCTTGTCATCCAACCGAGCGTGGGCTGAACTGTGCTGAGGAGAACGGGTGGGGGGCTCCTTGGATTCTTGGCTCGATTGGGACCTCACCCTCCCACACAGAAAGGAAAGCCCCCTACAGTACATACACAGCACTTTTGCATGCATGTTTCTAAGCAGGTTAATGGTACGTTCACATTATGACGTGACCAAAAACTCTTTGGTCACATCATATAAGATAATGTTAAACATCACGATAGAGTAGATCTATGAAAACCAGTATTCATAAGAAGATTCATACTTATCTTATGTATCTGATGTCAAGTACAGAGAGAATGAATGATGGCACAAACATCATATACTTCTTTCATTGTCCGGGAGAAACTTGAGTGTCATTACTGGGACACTATATAGAATATTACAACCAGAAAATGCGAATATTTATCAGGTTTCCCCGCACCCAAATTTCAACTTGCTTTTCTACAGGTGCGTGGTTTGGATGAGGGTCTAAACCTCCTCCGCTGATGCCCATTAACTGAATCGACAGCAGTGATGCTCTCTCCACTTATTTAGGGTCATTAGACAGATCATTGAAACTTTCAGTTCAAAGAGTCACATGCATTCTTTTTGCCCATATCCTGCAGGTGTTCAGAGGAGTCATTAGACACCGTTTTGATGAAACTATCAGAGTGAATGAATCACAGACCTGCCTGCTGGTTATTATGTGTTTGGCAGCATCTTGAGGAATCACTGATTTTCCTCACTGCATTTTTTTTTTTTAGGTGTGTTGACTGCACAAACACAAATGGTGTTTGTGCAGTAACACAGTGATGGTGAAATCAGAAATTTTAAAAAATGACATAATGGAGTATCTTTAATAAAGGGGTGTAAAACTGAGAATCAATCAGTAAAACAGATATCCAAAATGCGTTAAATGTGTTCCAAGTCAGTGCATCCACTTAGTTTAATGGTTAATGGTCCTTCTTTTACCTGTGGCGTAGTTCTGCTTGCATTAGAAAACACACATCTTCAACTACAAAGGTTCCTTTAATTTAGTTTTTAGGAGCTGTTGGGATTTTTTTTTCATTAAATAGCAGCAATAAAAAACTTTTCCATATTAATATGCAGATTTAATGGTAGCAGTTGGTCATTCGGTTACAAAATGTCTTATGTTACACGTTTAAGACTGAACTGATACACAATTGGTAATGTCAGTCTAATATTCAAAGAGTGAGTCATGTTATATCAGTATTGGAACATGATAGTGATTAAGGCTTCTACAGATAATGTGATGTCAGCAGTCTTATGTTTATCAGCAGCCATATTTCATAAACTCAGGTATAACACATGCAGGCCATCAATAGTCAAATGTACTTTGCCAGGCTATGACACAAGTGAAAATAAAAGTATCAAACGTCATCAGCTCAGGTTGCCAGCAAGCACCACATCAGAAAAAAAAAGGAAAGGAGAATGTCAACCTGGTTGTGATTTGGGAAAAAGGGGCAAAATAAGATGATAGTTTTACAAGAAGGCTTGAGGTTTTTAGCTTTTACTGTATAAACATATCTGTTACATTTATCAATGTGTAACTTCATGGTACTTTCAAATTTCACACTGCTCAAACTAAATTTCTCACACCATAAGGAATCTTTGTCACTAAACTCCATCAACGTCCATCTTTAAACCTTTGTAATTATGCAACGCTGAACTATGACCAAAGAAATTACTACATTTGGTCAGATTGCATCTAGAATAGCACAAAATTACAGTGTATAACCTACTAGGTATTATATTGGTCCCCATTTTACACTTTTCATAATTGTTCAAGTTGCAGTTGATTTAATAAAAAAAAAAAAAAAAAAAAAAAAAAAATGAACTGATCCATGGGTCAAACATCAGAGTCTGAACCAAGCGCTGTATTTTGAGAATCATTACATTCCTCCTTTACTGTTATGTCACATGGCTTGGGGACTGTCAAAAAAAGCTTTGAGTGCATGAAGGAGACTTCATCTTTCTAAGTGGATTTCCTCTTGACAATGTCGAGGTTGAGACTGAACTGGCAAGTCAAGTCAGGAGAAGTCGGGCAGGTTTTTTTGCCCTCCTCACCTGTTTTTGTGTGTGTGAGAATGTTTTGCACTTTGTTCAGGCCTGGGGAGGGGTTTTCTCTGTACCTTTCGAGTCTAGACATGACAAAAAAAAAAAAAAAAACACAACAAAACAGTGAGCTCATCCTTCAAGACTTTTAGTACATTTCAGGTGCCAGAAGAGATTGTTTATGTTTTCACTTTTTGTGATTCTCCCATAAATACATAATGGATCCAAAAGCTCACAGACATCTTGGTCAAGTTGACTGAGCTAAAAAAGACACGGCAGCAGTGGAACCAAATTCAAGTTGATGTACCAGCTGTCATATGCTTACTCAACTTTTGCATGGACCGTAATGTCAGTATAGTATTGGTAGTTGTCTGCAAGTCCACACTTGTTTTTTTTTTTTTTCTGTTGCTCAGAATAAAGACGGCCGCAGGGTTTCTCTCTGCTGTAACAGTTGGAGCTGACTTCTTTAGAGAACAAAAGAGACAAAAAAAAACCCCTGAATTAGTCATGTCTCTTAAAAACTGTAAATGGACTGCCTTAATATAGATCTATGGGCTCTTCAGCTTGTTATGTACAGATTAATACTCAGATGCTCCTATTCTAATATTGATTGTCGTATTAAAAAAAATCAATATGGTACCCAGTAATTTGGGGTAAATGTATTTTATTAGGCACAAGGGACCCAGTAGAAAGTGAAAAGCTTTTAAAAGGATCTGTTTCTAAATTTGTCTGCATTTGATGTTTTAAAGCAAATAGTCAACAGGGTAACAAAATATGCAAAGAGAAGAAAACACACAAATTAACAGGAAGAAATTAATAAAGAATCAAGAGGGAAACTACCAGGAACATATTGACCTGCAGAACCACTGTGTTCTAGAACAAAAACCTTCCTGGCAGGTCCAGAAGTAGAAGATGTTCAGGTCTCAGAGACGAGGTCAAGGTAAGAGAGGCTGGAATACAACCACCACAGAACAAGACTCATAAGATGAAACAGCAGGACAGGATCAGGAACTATCTCAAGACATATTTTCATAGGTTTTATGGACAAATGAGGTCAGAGTAACTGTTGATGGACCAGATGCTGCATCTGTAACCTCACAGAACTCCACTTCCACTCAGATGCTAAGGTGGAGGTGGGGTTCTGGCATGGGCTGGTATTATTAAAGATGAGCTAGTTGGACCTTTTTGGGTTGAAGACATACTCAAAATCAACTCTGAAAGCCACTTCCAGTGTTGGGAAGAGACGTTCATCAAGCAGTGGTATAGGAAAAAGTCTGTATCTTTCAAGAACTTTTTTTTTTTTTCATGATTTTTATGCAGGACAATGCCCCATCACATGCATCAAAGTACTCCACTGCGTGTCTAACCAGTAAAGGCTTTAAAGAAGGAAGAATAATGACATGGCCGCCTTCCTCGCCTGACCTAAAATGTCAGATGTGGTTGTTGCTGCACAAAAAGTTGATTGTGAACAAGTCCAGAAATGGACAGACTCAGTGAATGGAAGACTTATGACTGTTATCGAAAGGGAGGCTGGCTATGTCGGTCAGAGATTTTTTTTTTTTTATTCTTTTTTTTTTTTTGTAAATTTTGAGTTGTCTGTTCATTATTTTAAAATTAACAGATGAAAATAAGCAAGTGAGATGGGAAAATGTTGATTTTTCATTTAGTTGCCTAATAATTCTGCACAGATATTTGCCAAAAATTGTGCACATTGAGAGATTCTCTTAGAAAAGACAAAACCTCACTTCTACTTTCTTAGATATTTAGGTTTGAGCTTTATGAACATTTTGGATTGAGAGAGAGTGTTGTAGTTCTTAAATAATAAAATTAATCTTCAAAAAATACAAATTGCCTAATTGTGCACACAGTGTATATGAGTAAACTGGAAAGGGTTGCCTTATGTTGGTGTTTTAGTGTTTATAGTGAATATCGCTCCCTTTTACGAGACTTAAAGAGTTGAATACATGAAAATAAATCAAACTGACTAGATCGCATAGAAATAGAAAAGGAAAAAAGTCATGAGTACAGGTTTGATGCTTAATTGACTAGGAGATGAGCCAATTCAAATATATTTATTTTACACTGACACCTCTGCATGGGTTTAATTTGGTATCAGATCGGAGATCAAACTGGTGGTAAATTAATAGTCCTGTTCTCTGGGTTCTCTAATTATTTTTAATGTGTTCACTCTATTTTTTCAGTATGGGGTACAAAAAGCTGTTAAGACACATTAAATGCAGCTGCAGTCTGGCAGCGTGCAGTTTCACATTCTTTCAGACTCTTGATACAAATCCTGTTGGTGTGGACGTGTCCAGTTCCTCCTGTGTCGATTGAGTGGGAGAGAATGAGTCAAACTGAGTCCAGTGGTAACAAACCTTATTAAAATATAAACACTGGAGCTTTCTGGGCACATCATCTAACTTCTGAAGTTATTACCTGACGTGTTTTTGTAAGCAAAGTTATTGGTCATTTTGCTGAGCGGCAGAAGTGTTTAGCTCACTTCATGTGGCAGGCGGCCAGAAATAGCACATGCATGTTAGGTACTATTTAGAGTCAGTGTATATTTGTGACAAACTCCAGCAGCACTTGCAGAGTTGTGCAGCAGTTGTTATTTCCAAAGGTCATAAGGTGCTAACATCCTTTTTTTTTTCTTTTACTCAGAATGCCCTATGACCCCAGATACACCCAACAGTGAGGCCAGGATATGCACCAGCAGCAGCCGCCTCGCTGCCCTGAAAAGACAGAACGACATCGAACTCAAAGTCAAACAGGGCGCAGAGAACATGATTCAGATGTACTCTAACGGCTCCTCAAAGGTACGAAGCAGCAGAGTGGGGGAGGGTTCACCTGACAGTCAGGTTTGAGCTGGTTCATGTCACACTGCCAAGTGTGGAAAATCAGACTCTGTTTTGTACAGTCAGGGTGTCTGCAAGTCCTCAAGACATCGAAGGATGGCTCAAAGTCAGTTTTATAAGCCATTAAATAGTCTTAAATCTGAATATGTTACATTGGAACCGCCACAGACTACACAGATAGTTTCATCTATCCATCCTTTAATTTCTTTGTCAAAATCAGTGTAGCTTTTCTGCATTAAAGTAAATGGGAATTATTAAAAAATATTCCATATTTACACCTTGTCTTCGATATAGTTCCTGAGCAATACTTTTACAAGAAATACAAAAAAAGGGAGGAGTCAGATGATGTTACATGTCTCACACAAATCATCAAGGTGAGAAAACTTCAACTGAACAACTAATTACCTACTAATATGATGAATGTCAACCAGCAATTCATAAAAACCTTGAAAAACACTGAAGTAATCTAAATAAAAGACCTAGATAGGTGTCAAAATACCTCAGTTCTGTGTTTTATAGTGACATTTTTTTTCTAAATTATTTCTAGATTACCTCTCATTGTTAACATCACACAGATCAGGTTGGAGGAACTAATGCAAATGGTCAAAGCATTTTGTTTAGTCTTGCAATAAGTATGAATAAATTGTTCAATTACTTATTCCATTTTCATCAGTAGCTGGGTTTCCATTACATTTTCTACAAAATAAAAGTGATATTTCGACAAAGTGCTACTTATAGGTGTTTCCACTGAAGAGTGTTTGGCTTCTCATGCATGATTCTTGTCCCGTCTCGCGATATGTCGCAATTCTCATAAAATACTCTATAGTTTTTGCAAGACACTCGTTTAAGGAAGATGGACGCAGAGTTTGATGCCAAACCTCCACGGTGTTGGCATTGCAGTGTCACTTCTACTGCTATTGCAGTGACTGACTTCAACAAAAGAAGAAGGGAACGTATAATCGTCCCACAGCAAAGTTCTTATTTATGGCAGTGGCCACACAGAATGTATTTATGGGAGAGAATTGTACATCAGGAATTCACCAAAGAGTTGTGGATCCAGAATTTCTGAATGACCCGGGCAACGTTTCATGAACTGTGTGATGGTATTGAACCTCTCATGACACCAGACTTGTCCTGCCCTCAAGAAGCAGTTCCTACACAAAAGCCAGTGTCTATTGCCCGATACAAACTAGAATCACCTGTTCTGAGTACAGGGTCATAGGGGAGACGTTTGGCCTGAGCAAAACCACCGTGCACAGATGTGTGAAAATGTACAAAATGTGTTTCCATTACACTTTTGTGCTATACTTCTGTATCAGAACATCTCAAAAACCACCTCATGTGAAAATGTTTTTGCAATCTGACAGTTTTTGTGACATTTCAGTGTTTCCATTATGTTTTCTATTGCACAATTTACATTTTGCGCATTTCTGAGGGTAATGGAAACTCAGCTAGTGTTAAGTTTTAAAGGCTTAAACTCTCCATATGAGGTATGAACCCAAAAATGGGGTTGACTCTTTAACAGACCACATCTTTTTTGTTTATTTGTTACATTATTACAGTTGTTGTAATGGGTCTCTGCAGTCCTAGTTGAGTCACAGAAGCAGTGTATTATTTTTAGTCACTGCTGTCAGATGTTATTCACCTTTTGACATTCTGATTCAGTTAAATTAATACTACTCGACACAGGAGCTACATGTATTTTAATCCCTCAAAGATCAGCTCGCCTTACACAGCATAAAACTCTCCCACAGCACTTTCTCTATCTGAATCTAATCAGTTGACCTCCACCACTCAGTTTGTTATTAACATGTCGCTGAATTTGGACAAAGTATTTCTTTTTATCTCTTTCAAGGCTGGCTTTCTTTTAATGTTTGTTTGTACATTGTCTTTATCCAAACTCCACAAAGGACAGATTTTTGTTTTTCTGATATCACTATTGTATATCTGACAATGCAACCTTAGGCCAGTGCCCAAATAGTTCCATCAGAACCAGAATGAATGACTTTTTATTTATCACTAAGTAACTAAACAGTGCTGTGAATTAAAATTAGAATTAAATATTTAGTATTCAGTTATGGACTTGATTTGTAGCTGCATCTTTTTGTTTTCAAGATGTGATTCAATGTGATAGATGAAATCTGATCAGATTGCTTCTAAGGAGCTGAGCCTTAAAGGTAAAACTTGCTTCCACTGTGCAGATGGTAGAATGACACATGGCTGGTTTTCTTTTACTGCTGCTTCACTGTAGGGGAGGAGGAAACATGAGAAGACGCTGACACATACTGTGTGTCATATGCAGTGCTGTTTGTTCACTAAGCTCTACAGTTGTTGTGGCTCCTTTAACTCTCGGAGTGAGAAACAAACTATAATTTAGTTGGGAGTTGTGTGTTAAGTCACAGGGCTGATAATAACAGCTGGAGCTCCAAGTCTCTGGTGCTCATCACAGCTCTTGTTTCAGTCAGTAGTAATCAAAGCCACTTTGTAGTAGATGATTTAATAGCATAGAGTTTCAGTAATATAACTGTGCTTCAACAACGATGTAATAACGCTCTATGTGACTTGTTTCTTTTTATATACAGATCAGTTTAACATGGCATGATTAATCTAATCACATTGATGGTCAGTGCAATAATATAACTGTAAAAATACTGCAGTTTAATCACATACGTAGTCATGCATGTGTGAATATTTGACTCAACATTTTCTATTTTTAAAGCTAGTTCAAGTTTGTATGTTTGAGTTGGAAATGATAAGTAGTGTTAATGTGACAAAATGATATCACAGTAGGTTGATATTATTTATATTATGAGCCTCTAAATGCTTAAATAAAAAAAAATGTTAAATTAATTACTATTTAGTAATTAAATTCTATTAACTTTGGTGTTTTACAGAGAACTTTACAAACCTGAGAAAAATTTCATTGAAAAATGAAGTTAAAAACTAAGGGACGTGAAGATCAGAGGGTTTGTGTTCAGGTTTAGGTGTCTATTGGGTCTTAAAACATCCATGTGACTCTCACTGTTTATGTGACCAGGGGAGGCCGGTGTGTTTTGTAAATGACCTCTCCTGGCCAGACAGACAGACACGGACAGAGGCACCTTCCAGTTGGAAATAGTCCTGTCCTGATGTCAGAGAGGAAATGCCTGTTGGACAGAGGTCTTTCCTGCGTGAGTTGTCGTCAACAACCAGGATTCAGACATCAGAGGAATTCTGGGTGGAGTTTGCTTATACTGCTCTATGTGTGAATATGTGTGTGTGTGTGTGTGAGGGTCAGCAATTACAACACACAATGAGATTTTTGGTGAATAAGATTTTCCATGCGGGCACTTGTTCTTTGGCTCCAATTAAGGTCATGAGTCGTCGGCTTGTTTGTGTTACGTGTTCACAACAACACAAACACTGATAAGATGTGGTGTGCATTTGGTGCATTTATGGTCATCTGTGAAATTATAATTTTAGCAGAAAAACAAACATGATCAACACATTTGATAGCATGCTGTTCCATTGATGTGATGCAAACTGCACATGAAGAACAGGAGGGTTTTTTCTTGGTTTGTGTCATGAGCAGCGTTTATTATGTGGAAAAATTGCAATGTAAGTCATCAATGAAAAACACAGAGAACATGGCTTTTAATTTGTGTGTGATGTGTATTGTGAGTTTTATAGGAGTGGCTAGAAGCAACATAACTAGAACTTAAATGTTTTGTAGGGTATCGTAGTCGCACAGATGACACGAGAATGCAGATACTTACGGGTTCCCATGTGTCCTGGAAAACCTGGAAAATGATTGACCAATTTTCCAGTCATGGAAAACATACGGAGAATCAGGGAAAAAGGTCAGATATCCTGGAAATGGTTAAGTTATCCTGGAGAATTATTTATCCTCCCCCTGCCTCGTGACCTTGTGTGCCTAAACTGAGATGAAACAAAGGAAATTGTTTTTCAGTGATTTATTGAAAATACACGAGTATTTTTAGAGGATCAGAAGAGGAAAGTAAGAGGGAAAAGAAAGCGGAGTTGGGAATTGTCCAGTTGAACACTGTAACTCCAGTTTGTCATGCTAATGAAGTGTTATGCTGTAATCTGTGAGTATGTTTGCATTATTCTGTGATACATTTGTCATAATTATTTTTCCTAGATAAATTCCTGTGCTCAGTCAGTCTTTTTATGTGCTGTAATTTGAACATATCAGCACTGGAAATATGGGTGATGTGGTGCATGTGAGTGGGGGGGCTGTACTGATTTTTTTTTTTTTTTAATTTAAATGTAAAGCACTTTGTGCTACATCTTCATTGTATGAAAAGTGCTATATAAATAAAGATTGACTAATTGGTTGAAATTATAGCCATAGACTGCACATCAAGTGTCTGAGTAGTAAACATAGAAACAGTCTGGGTAAATGCAAGTTACAACTGTAGAAAAGAACACTTCTAAAGAATAAGGGGGATGGGAATGTATATGACGTGATAACTTGTCTCTGTAGCAGCTGAAAAGTCCTGGAAAATAATTTCAGGGAAAGAGTGGGAACCCTGATTTACCCGTTGTAGAGCGCTTTGACTGCTAACAAAAAATAGTGTACCTCCATACTTTTTCATATAGTATAATTGTGTACAACATCTGAAGTAAGTTGATTATATCTGCTGCTTCAATAGCAGGAAAATCTCATATCATAATATAAACGTATTTCTGTCTATACTGTTGTATAGGTTCAGCGTTCCTCCATCCTCCTTTTTGCTCTCCATCTGAATTTCACACATTAGAATCACATGACTGCAAACAAGCTATTAGATTATTCACAATGTGGCGATAATTTCCCTCTTTTCCTTTTCCTCCCAGGATCGTAAGTTACTAGCGACAGCCCAGCAGATGCTTCAGGACAGCAAGACGAAGATTGAATTTATCAGGATGCAGATCCTTAAGGCAAGCCAGGCCAACGAACTGAGCTTCGAAAACAATGAAGTGATAGGTGAGTCTCTGCTGAGATTAGGAGAGATTAATCACATCAGATTAAAAACAGAAGCACAGACACAAACACCTCTCCACAAAGTCTTAATTACAGCTTTATCTCTTCCAGACAAGCCCATCATCAGTCCGCTGGACTTGCGCGTGGAGGAGCTCTGTCATCACGCCAAGATAGAGTCTGCCGTGGCAGAGGGAGCGAAGAACGTCATGAAACTCCTGGGTTCAGGAAAAGTCACAGAGAAGAGGGCACACTCTGAGGTACAGCTATATTTTTGTAAGAATTTGCTCGTGCATATAAAATTCCTCTCCTCTTCCTGCTTCCTGCATGACAGATTAGATATTTTGAGACAGAAAACAAAACAAGGAGATGGTGTCTGTAAAGGAGAGGAAGGGTCATGTTTTTAATGAAACTGATCTTTGGTCCTGTGCCGAGTTCGACTGAAGTAAGATGTACAGTGTAATTGATTGTTTACATATACACCTGTATCCCGGTTATGAGGCCTTTTCTAATTTTGATTACATTCGGCATATGTTGTTTACATGAAACACACAAATATGTGTTTATCCATACCCCCATATATGATTATTACAACTGTCCTGGTTATCGATGCTGTTTGTGCAGGCGCCTGTAGTGATTACAACACAAACTGGGTGGAAATGGTGTGATAGGTTCATCATGATAGAGTTCCCAGAGAAGATTCCTCTATATAGGGTAATTTAGCCACATAGTAATGTGTTTTAGTGCTTTTGGAAGATAAAATGTGTTCTGGTTTCTTTCTCAGTACTCCAGTTAGTACAATCAGATTTGTCAAAACTGGGTGAAAGGCACATGCATGATATGTGTAAACAAAAAAAGAGGATATTTGAACAATCCTGATACTGGGGTCCATGTAAACACATCTATAGATGTTTTTCTCTTTGGTGTGTTTCCATCTAACTTTCTTATTTGCATTTTCAATTTGTGCATTAAAATAGAGTGGAAATGCTGAAATTCTTTGAAATATTGTGGAATTATTATTATTTATTTATAATTTGGTCAAAGCAAATAAGTGCAACAGAAACAGGTTAAATGTGCCTGGTGCATGTGCAACCCAATAAGAACACTGTAACATTCACTGAATTAGTAAACATAAATTCCATATTAAGTAGAAACCGCAAAGAAATGCCGCCATGTATGAAGAGGTGCAGAAATTATATGTTAGACAAAGGCTTTGACTACGTGTGGAAAGGAATAATGATGACGGTGGTGGATGGAGACATGTATGAATTACTAATTTCTTTTGCAGGATTTCTGAAATTTTCTGATATATTTTGACAGAAACCTGATTTATTAATAGATTTCTTTCTTTCTTGCCCTTCCCCTCTGTTTCTCTCCAGGCTCAGGCTCGTTTTAATGAGTCCAGTCAAAAGCTCGACCTCCTGCGATATTCCTTGGAGCAGCGTCTAAATGAACTGCCCAAAAACCATCCGCGCAGTAGCAGCATCGTGGAGGAGCTGTCGCTGCTGTCATCACCAGCCCTCACCAGTCCAAGATCCAGCATCATCTCAACACAGAACCAGTACAGCACCGTGACCAAGCCTGCTGCGCTCACAGGTAACACCAGTCACTTGACAGTAGTGCAGCCCAGTATTATAGTATTAGAAAGAACTGACTTCGATGTGTCTTTTTTATCATATATGATGAAACTAAAAATACAGGATGACTTGAGTTCTATTTAGGAAGAATTACTGAAAAGTAGTTTCTATTATAGGTTTTATTTTTTGAGTGTGAACCATCATTTCATGAACTTTGTTGCTAAACAATTAGTTTCAACACAACAAACAAAAGCAGAGAAGCATGTTGTCTACTCATTTCAAGTAATTTTAGAGGGGATTTTTTATTTTTTTTTAACGAGTGTTGCATTAATGCTTGTTGTTAAAACAGGATTCTCCATTTATTTCATAAAAATATTGCCTGCATCAGGTTCTTTCATAGAACAAATAGTGTTGTCAGAGACTGAAGAAGAGACATAAGCTATAACATTGGTCTGTTTGTATTATTGAAGGCTATGAATTAATCAGTTGCTCCAGTAGCTTTTGTTCTTTAGTTGTTTATAGTCTGTTTATAGTGATTCTGTCAGCACTGAAAGTGTCAGATTAGTCCTCTTGAACCAGCAGGGGTTTAACAGAACATGTTTTTCTGAGTCCTGTGGAGTGAAACCAGTTCACATCATCTCATAACAGGGCGTCCGTAAAGTGCTGCTGACACCAAATCTCCCAGCTGTGCAGAAACCCTGGTTATAGGTCACTGAATATCAGTGTAAAATACTTATTGACTCCAACAAAGTCATATGAAATTTAGAGAGGTAAGGGACATAAAGATGAACACAATGGAAAAGTTATGTGAAGAAGAGACATTCAGGCTCATTTTGACAGTGGGACAAGTTAATAACATTACAGTTCATAATATATTGTACATTTTGGAGCAACAGACTCATAAAATTGTGTTTCTTGGAGTTTTGAGTCACTGGTTTAGATAATGATAATGGGATTGGAATCATGTTCTAACGTAGAGACTTCTCATAGAGTAGTTCAGTGTTTTTCAACCTTGGGGTTGGGACCCCATGTGGGGTCGTCTGGAATTCAAATGGAGTTGCCTGAAATTTCTAGTAATTGATTGGAAAAAATAAACAAAAAACTTACTACTAAAAAATATATGGTGAGTTGAGAGAGACAATCACAACACATAAAAGACATGACAAACTGTGAAACTGAAACTGAAGCACTGTGGTACTGTTTATCTGTCAAATGTTCAAACTGA
>JAPQRP010000011.1:11581776-11599583 GCA_037367295.1 Apogon hyalosoma | reverse complement strand
CAGTATTAATTGTCAGCCTTGTAAATCCAAGCTGGACTGACTGTACATATCCTGACCAAGGAAAATACAATTCTCACCTTGTGCAGTAATCTACACCTGGCTTTTCGGCCTCCATCCATAATAATATACATTATATAGACTAAATGTCATCTAAAATTATCGTTTATTTGCAACATAGTATAGCAAACTATTACATAATCAAAAACAAATTGATTTTAGCAAAAAAAGGTCTCCGTTTTGAATGTCTGGGGTCGCCAGAAATTTGTTAAAATGGGGTCACGAGCCAAAACAGTTTGGAAACCACTGGATTAGTTGCAAGTCCTTTTACTGTATCAAGCAGCATAAAAGTTGTAGATTTCCTGTGCTTAATATTACACACACACACGCACACACACACACACACACTACAGTAACAATTCTGAAATCATGCAGCCTTGGTTGGCAGGTAGTTTATCATCACACGGTTCACATGTACCATGTAGATGTGCAAAATGGTGTCATATTTGATGGTGTATGGTCTTCTCCCCTTCACCTCCAGGCACGTTAGACGTCAGGCTCATGGGCTGTCAGGACCTTCTGGAAAACGTACCGGGTCGGTCCAAAGCTGCGTCTGTCCCTCTGCCCGGCTGGAGCCCCAGCGAGACACGATCATCCTTCATTAGCCGAGCAAACCGAAACCGCAGCGTGAGCTCACGGAACCTGACAAAGAGCGAGGAGCTCTCCAGTAAGTAGATCTGACTTCATACAAAAAGAGTAAATATTGACAAAAAGATTGGAAACAAAATCTGATTACTTTAAACAGCTGGATCATATTGGACCTCGTGAGTGATTTGAACTGAACTCGAGCCACAATTAGGATATTATTGATAGCTTGGTGCTTAACAAATGACATGTGTGTACGTTTCCTCAGATGAGATCAGTGCGGTTCTAAAGCTGGACAACACAGTAGTCGGGCAGACGAGCTGGAGGCCGGTCAGCAACCAGGCCTGGGACCAGAAGTTTACATTGGAGCTGGACCGGGTAACGCATACAATACTGCCCTTGACCTACATCAGAGCTGTTGACACACTATGTTTACTTCCACACTGATGTTCCACAGTACTCTGAATTTGATACAGGGCATGTAAACAATATGCTCCACTTTAATATTCCCAATTAGGCTTTTTTCCAAATTGAGTGCTTCCCACACTAAGCATTTCTGATTAATTATGGGATATCCAGATAATATTCAGATTCAAAGGAAACTTTGAACATGCATATGGGGCATTTAGAATAATGATGCAAACTGCTCATTTGGAATTCTTTGGGAAACTGGATTATTTTCTACATGAACACACAGTCGATGTATACAGGCAGTTCAGTGGACATGTTTCACATGTTTGTTGTCGGTTTTTGTTGGTTTTCGCTAGTCTCGTGAGCTGGAGATCTCTGTCTACTGGCGTGACTGGCGCTCACTCTGTGCTGTCAAGTTCCTGCGGCTGGAGGATTTCCTGGACAACCAGCGTCATGGGATGTGTTTGTACCTGGAGCCCCAGGGGATGCTGTTTGCGGAGGTGCACAAACACACACTGCTTTAATTCACCAAGAGGATGATGATTACAAACATTGAGAGGTCACAGTAATGGCATATGGCCTGCAGTTGACAGATGATATTCAGCTCACACAGAATGCAAACAATGTCCCAGACAAAGGTGTATTGTACTGGTGGATTTCTGCTTCAAAGGCATCCATAAATCATAAGCAAACATAGAAGAATGGTTTAGAAGCTTTGTCTTGTTTATTGTTTTTGATCACAAGAAGGCACCTAATTATAATTGCCTTACCCATTTTCAATAAACGAATGAGTTCATTTATTTTGCATAAGTGGTTATATTATTGTATGTATCTTAATATCTTTTCAGTTATTACCTCTCAGCCAACTTCTGGCCAAAAGGGTATGGTAATTGTTTTGTCACCTGTTTTTCCGTCCATCAGTCCATCTGTCCATTCAACGAAATAATCGCATTATCTGAAGAATGCATTGAGATATCTGCACCAAATTTATACTGTGGATGCATCTTGACATGGAGCAGAAGCCTATTGAGAATAGGTGACCTTGACTTACTTTTTTAAGGTCAAATGGCCTTCTGCAGTTATAATATGAGTACTGTCAAATATAAATATGTATGTAATAAGTTTTACACAAAGACAATCTAATGTAAATTTTAGGGCAGTAACTTTCAATAGACTCTTACAGTATTTTTGGCTGAGGGATATTAAAAGCGTGCAGCACGTTATGTTTTTAATTTGAAATCAAATCAGGAATATCCTTGTTCATTTCCCTGTTGTTGAACTACTGTACACAAACACGCCAACGTTTCTTTCATAGTTATAGACTTTATTTTCCTTCTTAAATTTTGTTGTGTTTTGTTTTGTTTAGGTAACATTTTTCAATCCTGTCATTGAGAGACGACCAAAGTTGCAAAGACAAAAGAAAATTTTCTCAAAGCAGCAAGGTGAGCCAAGTCCTAGCTGTCCACCTTGACAACATACTTCTACTGTAATTCTGTGATTTTTTTTTTTGTTTGTTTTATTGTTCCATATTTACAGGATAAATTTTGAGAATACTTACTTCCTTTAGCTCAGTAGCAAAAGAATATAATGGATTATTTTTTTATACCATATTCCCTCCAATAGTAATTGGATCTTTGCTCAGCTTCAGGATGTATGAGGTCTCGAGTGGAACCAGGGTTGTATTAGAGTCCTTTATTTGTAATTCCCTCTTTATTTACTATAGATCCTCACCTGATTGGCTTACATTTCCACTTTTAATGCATTACACAGTTAATACAGACTCAGCCCTTCCTGTATCCAAATGAAAAGCCCTGTGTTTCATTAGACAGAAATCAGTCTTTTTTTTAATTTAATTTTATATATATACACACACGCACACATGCGTATTTGTAAGTTCACATACAAATAAATAAGGGGAAAGAAAATTTTAAATAAATTAATTAAAGAAGTAAAAGGGTACACAGATATATATTGCACATTTAATTGACAGTACATTGTCTTGAGTACGTTATGCTTTAAAAGCTTCATCCTCAACCCAACACTGCATGTCTTTTTTCCTTTTATACTTCAGGTAAGACCTTCCTGCGGGCCCCTCAGATGAACATTAACATCGCCACCTGGGGCCGTTTGGTCAGAAGAGCCATACCAACAGTCAGCACCAACTCCTTCAGCCCTCAGGCAGCTGAGACCGGGCATAGCAGTCTGCCTGGTTCACCCACACCCAGCAGGTACATAGAAAACATACATACCCCTCTACAGTCCTGTTTCCACAGGCTTCAACAACATTCAGTTACATAGATCTGAACTACGTCCACAGTCTAGTGCAGCTGTATGGTCTAATACATGGCTCTTCTGGTTGCACAATTATCTACATTTGTTATATGCCCACCTGCCCACCCCAGCGGGTCTGGGGGTATCATTTTTGAAAATCATGTCTTAGAAAATGTGTCCAACGGATTTATCAGACATTATTCACCCAAGTTTTTACAAATTTGATACACGTTCTTTAGAGGTGCCTTTATCTTAATTTTTGCATTATTATTGTTATTGTTGTTGTTGTTGTTATTAATAATAATAATAATATATTTTTTTTAAATAAATGTTTGAAATGATTGAAAGTTAACACTCAAAATGAATCCCTGGGTAGGCAGTGAGCAGGAGGGGTGAGGGTATTGGTAAACTCCGCTCACTTTGTCAGTTGTTTTTATTAGAGAAGTCAAAAGTACTGTAAACATAGCAAATGAGGGAGAGAAAAGTTCTAAGCGCTCCTTTTTTATTTTGTCCAAGGTGTAGTGTTTTTTGAAGCGGTAGATAAAGTGCCAACAACTGTAGATTTGTGATATGATCCATATTTTTTCAATCCTGTTGTTCCTTGGTTTTCACTGACTGGATGTAATGTGGAAATAAGGGTGACTGTTTCTGTCGTGCAGCTGTAGATTGTCATCCTATTAACACTGTGTGTTACTCTTATGAAAGTTCCTCTCACTACATGAAAGAACAACTGTCTTCTAGCTGCAACTTCACCCTGAAAATGACAAGTGCTGACGAATGTCTGTTTAGAAAGTGTTTTCTTCTGTAGGGATTTAGTTTTAATACCATGAGGTGCAGATGTTCCACCAAACATCTCTCCCAGCACTATTTTGCAAATGCATTGTTATAACATCCTGTGTTCAGCAGCATCCAAGATGTGTGAGTTGTTTTTCTAGTTTGTCACATGAATCATTAAAAGTTTTTTACCCATTTTACACCATGCAGGAAGGTGCCAGACCAGTTCTCCAGCACTGTCAAAGTGTGAATGACTGAGAGACAATGATGAAGTATCAACAGAAAAATGGAAGCTAAATGTCTGATGAAATAATTGAATTTGAGAATTTTTCACTAGCATATCATTTTAAAGTCTCCTTTTACACAGGGATACTTGAATGCTTACTGTTTTTTTTTTTTTTTTTAAGAATTGATTATATATTGTTACATGCCTAATATAACTGTTTTTTACATAATTTTTACTCATTGTTTGAACTTCAAAATTTGTATCTATGGTGAGATTAGAGCCCTTTAATGTAATAGTGTGATTGTGTGAGAGAAAACCATTTGCTTTTAAAATGTGAAAAACTATGGTATTTCTCAATTTGGATTGTCATTAGAAACATTGTGGTTGTTCTTTGTGCCATTTTGAGCAACATGTAGAAAAACAGGAAAAACCCAAGTATTAAAATCAGTTCACATATTGTATATTTGAGGATCATCTGTATCTTTTCTAAGCTCTACTTGTGTCCACACACAGTGACCCACTGGTGACCAAACTGGACTTTGACAAAGAGCCCACCCCAGGACCCAAGCACTACCCAGCCCCTGACGACGTCCGAGAACCACTGGTGCAGAGTAAGATGCCTGACAAGGAGGAAGTCCAGGTACGCTGTTCCAGTAACTACACATATTGTTTATAAGACTGATGTAAGCACAGATGAACGACGGCACAGCGGCACATTCCTGTCAAGGTCGATTTGTGTACGGACGAGCCAGACTGAAGAGAAACTAGACATTTTATCAGAAACAAAGACAGAATATTTAAGCCTTTGAATAACTTCTCTCTTTGAGTGTTAGACTCTTATCTAACTGATGGGTACAGTGTTTATTCATTTCAAGGCTTTAGATTGTCTGATTCTTCAGCTTTATCTACAGTTTTCATAATAAGCAGCTTTCTGAAGACCGAAGCATGCAAACACAATTTACAGCAATAAACTGGGCTGTTGTTTCAAAGAATAAGTAATTATTTGCATAATTAATCATTGTTTTCTTATGACTGAAGCTTTTAATAATGGATGTTTAAATGACAGAATTAATGCAGAATCGACACAAAGAAAGAATATTTACATTCAGCTGTGTTTAATATCTTTTAAAACACAGATTCTCATGTGTGAAACATAAATTAAACCAAATAATAGTATAGATATGAGCTTAGAAGGCAAGAAGATCTACAGGAGTTCAGTTAATTTGAAGAATAAAAGAGGGACTGATTGTGCTGAGAGTTCAGAACAATAAATCTGGTTTACTCAAAATCAGAGAATTTTAGTCGTCCTTTACATAATATATGAAAATTAATCCTGAGCGTTACTAGTAATAAATAAACTTAAACCTTGAGTTTCCTCCAGTGACTTTTAAGACCCGTCTGTATTTAATGTGTCCCGTCTCTGCAGGACGCTCTCGCCTCATTCGACTTCCTGAACAAGAGGAACAGCATAGCGGTGAAGTCAGACCTGGACCGAGTGGTGGAGCAGGACATCCAGCATCCAGACCTGGAGCTCACCGCCCTCCAGAAAGACACCGACTTAAGGTAGAGCCCAACAGGGAACACGTCTAAAACATAACTGTATTCTCAAGTAGAAATGAACTGCAGAAAAGACTTTGTCAGGGTTTTTCTTACTGTTATTGTTGTTGTATCATCTAGAGAAACTGAAAAATCCTGAGATTCTTCTACCACTATGATGACTGAACAATAGATCAATAGACTTTTTATATGGAAATAAACTCTGTGCTCTTTTGTAATTATTGCAATAATATACATCGAAAGTGATGGAAAATGGTATCATTGCAGCACCTAACTGCTCCACACACCCTGTTGAACACCTGTTTTTTGCAGTTATAGTTCATCTCAGGGGTCTTTTTTTATAAGGTATCATTTTAGTTTCAGTGTTTCGTTCTTAGTTTTTCTGGTGAAGGAGCCATGAGCTTGAACAGACTGTTGGCAAACTGCCCTTATTGTTGTCACTGTTTCAAGGTCTGCACTATTAAAACACTCATTGAAACGGTGATTATTTCAGGAGTCAACACTGCCCCCTGGCTTTGAATATTCATAATTATGTTTCACTGACCTGAAGCAGAAACAGCCCAGTTGTAATAGCTGTAGCTGTTACTCAGTTCACATGGATCCATACCATAAATGAAAAACTGCTGTTCTTTCAGGGAAGAAGAGCAGTTCCACTTCAGTCTCCAGGACTTTAAATGTGTCGCAGTCCTCGGACGTGGTCATTTTGGGAAAGTAAGTCATCATCCAGTTCACACAGACAGGCAGAAATGTACATTCTAACTCATATTCTGACACTGGACTTAACTGTTGTCCTTTTTTTTTTTTTTTTTTAAATTCATTCTGTATACAGCGTTCCCACGGGTCTTAAAAGTCTTGAATTTACAAATATGCATTAAATACCTTAAAAAAAGTCTTTAAAATGTTCTCAGTTTGTTATGATAGGTCTTAAGCTATGTTGCCATAAAGTTGTTGGTTGTATTGTGTTTAAATGACTCAGCTCCACCTGTTCCAACCCAATAATTAAAAATTAGGAAGCAATTATCACTATCTTTACAGCCCCTGGTGAGAAATGACTCAGAACGGTGGGAATCAAGGTGTTACAGTAAAAACATTTTTCTAAATTCTAGAAAAAAAATTCACAAATTTTTGCCACTGTGGCCATGAAATGGGCATTAAATTCTGTTCTAAGTAGTCTTAAAAGGTCTTAAATTTAACTTGTATAAACTTGTAGGAACCCTGTGTATATATTAGCTGGTGGGGTTAATGTGAGGTTTGCATACACATACAAATATTTTCCTACAGAAAGATGAACTCATTTTTACATCTTTAGGTCATTTGAAATCTTATCAAATGTTTCCCATTGCTGCTTTTCTGCATTTATACCTGCATTTATCTCTTATTTTTATTCTACATTATTTGTTTTTACTAGTATTTTTTAACATTAGGCCTTTAACTCTGTATATTCCAAGTTAAGAGAAAGATTAAGTGAAAGTATCCTCTTCTTGGTCTGCAGGTGTTGTTAGCGGAGTATAAAAGCACAGGAGAGATGTTTGCAATCAAAGCTCTGAAGAAGGGCGACATCGTGGCTCGTGATGAAGTGGACAGGTAAACTTATCAGACAGGCCTATTTTCACATTGATTGGGAAGCTTTCAGGCTGCAAAAGGAGAAATAACCAACAGTGTGTACGTTTCCCTTTTCCTCATTTTTTTCCCTTTCCAGTCTGATGTGTGAGAAGAGGATTTTTGAGACGGTCAACAGCGTGCGTCACCCGTTCCTGGTAAACCTGTTTGCGTGTTTCCAGACGCAGGAACATGTTTGTTTTGTCATGGAATACGCAGCGGGAGGCGACCTCATGATGCACATTCACGCTGATGTTTTCTCTGAGCCGAGGGCTGTGTGAGTATCCACAACTCTGACTTTAGATTCACCTTCAGCGTCTGATACAGGGACAGGATTTACATTTTTTAATACAATTTTGTGGACATGGGTAGAGGTAAAAAGTACCACTTCCTGCAGCCTTCTGGAAAAAATACTCTTAGCCGTTTCAGTGGTAATGCTACGTGAAGCTTGTAGATATATACACATTCTATAGACATCCACATAACCAGGAGAATGTCACATAAATAAAACAAAACTAATGTCCGGAATTCAGAACACAGCAATAAGTACTTAAATGGACAAATATCTAAAAGAAGCGAACAGTCTGAGACCAGCGTAGGTCATGAATAATTTTCATAAAACAACCAGTGTGACAAATTTTGAAGCGCTAAGCTAACAAACACTAAGCAGATCCAACAGTACAAGCGTTATCTCTCTACCGTTAAAACTTACTGAATGAGACAAAGAAGAGCAAAAATAAAGGTTGCATTATGAAGTGATGATATGAATTTTGTCCTAACTTTGTTATTTTCTGATCATAACTTGGTTTTATATGAATGAAACTATTGCCGTCGGCTACTCTGCTGTTTTGTGTTACGTTGAAATGAGTCAGACTGGAAACAAATGGCCGGTGCTTAAAAGTTAATAGTTTGTCATCATTATTTCAGGCCCAAAGTCATTCTTACAAGATGGATTTGTAGAAAAGTTTAACCAATACACTGAATAACAAGCTGTTGTACCACTTAAACAACTTAAATGTAAATTATCTGTGTCATTACAGCTTAGCAGGTTGAGTTGGCTATGTTGTATTTATGCCCAAAGTGGACTTTTTTATCTTCGTGCAAACAAATGAAATGGGTAACCACTAAGGATAATAAACATGTCAAGTCCTTCTTTTTTGCAGTGCTACAATTTCATAAATTCACTGAAACATTGCATTTTGTTAGAAGTATTCTAGAAATGCAATGTGGATTTAGACTAAATCAGTTAAATAGACTGTAAGTTTCCAACCTCTGCTTGTGTTAGTTTTAAAGTGTTTTAAATGGAAAAGATGGGAAAGGGGTACAGGACAGAAAAATCTCAAAATAGTTCTTAATAAAATAATATTAACCCATAAAAACCCAGTGTTACTTCTGTGGCACTTCCAAAATGATTTTTTTTCTCTATATTTAGCCTTTTTTAAATGATTTGTCACCATTTATAATCAAATAAACCTCTGTATTTTGCATTTTTCCAGTCAAAATCGGGTATTTACCAATATTTAATGTATTGATCATGTAGGTTCATAAAAACTCAGATTAAAGTTGAGGATTATTATATCAAAAACAGAAAAATGAATAAAAACGGACATTTTCATCAAAATATATCATTACTTGAATGTAAACCCAGTGTCTCCATTCACTGTCACTGATCAAACTCCATGGGTTTTACTGGTGAATCAATATTGTAGAAGATAATGGTGTTTCCATGGTAACTACAGAGCCTCTGAACATCCAAATGGGTTATATCTGATGACCAAGAAAAGATGACAAACTGTATTTTACACCAATTATTTACATGTATTGATAGGATTAGTGGATCAACAGGTATTAAACAGTTTAGATTAGTAGATGATTTTGGTCGCTGGTGTATGTTTGGGTCTTTATGGGTTAAACGGATAAATGAATGAAAGGCTTTTGAAGTTGGTCTGAAGATGTATTCCCTAGTGGCATTAAAAAAAAGTTGGTATTTTCTTCTTTATCATAATGTTTCACTGATATTTTAACCTCATTGTCTTTTTCCTCCTGCAGATTTTATGCCGCCTGTGTCGTATTGGGATTACAGTTTTTACACGACCATAAGATTGTCTACAGGTAAATAAATGATTTATGTGCAGCTGAAGAATTGTAAAATCCATTATTTAAGAGCAGACACATGAGAAGTCCATGTACGTTGTTGTTATGTGCAGAGATTTGAAGCTGGATAACCTGCTCCTGGACACAGAGGGTTACGTGAAGATCGCAGACTTTGGGCTTTGCAAAGAAGGTAAAATGGGCGACAAAGTTATTTACGACATTAGCATTAATATAGGGTCAGAACTGGAGCTTCATAAAATGAGAATTAAAGAAATGAAAATAAAAACAATTAATTTGTGACATAAAACCATGGTGGAAATATTCTTGATATTAAATACATCACCTATGATAGGATTTCTATAGTCACAACAACTCATGAAATAAATAGTTAATTAAACCCTCTTTTTTTCGTAGGTTTGCTTTCTGACATCAGTGTTGATCACTTGCGTCGTGCAGTTCTGAACCGAAATGTTTTATATTTACTGAAGTTTCAGTTAATATTTGGCAATTAAAAAGTGTAAGGTCAGCATTTTATCACATTCAGTTGCGAGAACATGGTATGAAGACTAGATAAGGTGATATTTTAACCCATTGAGACCCAATGTTACTGTTGAGTCAGCTCCCAAATGAATTTCTCTGTTTAACCTTAAGTGATTTATTACAATATTATCAGCTGTATTTTGCATTTTTCATTGTAAGTCAGGTATTTTCCCCTATGTTTAATTTACTGATCAGTAGATGTTCATGTAAATTTAAAGGTTATTATTTTACAACAGAAAAGACTGAAGAAAAAGTGTCTTTCAGCTAGGATATCAATGACTGAACATAAAAAAAGCATCTACAATTTCTGTTATTTGCCAAACTCCATGGGTTTTACTGGTGAATCAACATTGTAGAAGATGACAGTGTTTCCATGGTAACTGTGGAGCCTCTGAACATTCAAATGGGTCATATCTGATGACCATGAAAAGATGACAAACTGCATTTTACACCAATTATTTACATGTATTGATAGGATTAATGGATCAGAAGTTATTAAACATATTAGATCAGTAGATGGTTTTGGTCATTGATGACTGTTGGGGTCTTTATTGGTTAAGTATCTCTAAAACAGTTTCCATCTGCGTCACCTCCTGAGTTTGCTTCGCTTTATTTTGTCTGTATTGAAATTCACATAACAGATAAGGCCCAGACCAATTTTTAACAATCTTGTGGTTTTTCTTACATTTTTAGAAGCTCAGGATGACTTTTTGTTGTCATTATTTGACTAAAAACAATGCATTTAGAATTGAATGTGAAAATATCTGGCAAGTGGAGGATGTGAAAGGCTACTATTGAATTTTCATGTAATTCCACTCATGGTCATTTACCTGAAGGATGTGAAAGGTCATGGAAGTTGAATTATGGTTCTGAAAGTCATAGAAGAGTTTTGTCTCTAATCATGTGTTTCCGTGTCAGGAATGGGTTTCAGGGACCGGACCAGTACTTTCTGTGGAACTCCAGAGTTTTTAGCTCCGGAGGTTTTGACTGAAACGTCGTACACGCGTGCAGTGGACTGGTGGGGCCTCGGCGTCCTCATCTTCGAGATGCTGGTCGGGGAGGTGAGCATGTTTCCTCCACATGTTGAACGCTGTTGGTTTTTATATTGTACACTTCTACAAACCTGCACGTTACAGGTTTGACATACATTCTTGTGTCTTCATCCTCTGTCTCGCCTCTCCTCAGTCGCCTTTCCCCGGTGACGATGAGGAGGAGGTGTTTGACAGCATTGTCAACGATGAAGTCCGTTACCCACGATTCCTCTCGACTGAGGCCATCTCCATCATGAGGAGGGTGAGTTGACGGAGTGAAGGATCCGCTGAAGATGGATGGTGTAGTTCAGGGGTCACATTCAGCTCAATACGTTCTCAAGTGGGTTGAACCAGTAAATTAACAGAACAAGTGGTTCCAGGCACAACAAACCCCGCCCCTCACACATACTGTAGCCTATTTTGGCATGGATCCAGCTGATGTCATCATGTTTATGCATGTGTTGATGTCAGCATATCAGTTGCCTCTATGTATGTTCCAAGATTGAAGTAAATTGAAAGAAAATTGAGGTTTTTATAGACATTTGAAATTTCGGCCGTTATAAGTAAATGGGGGGAAAAAAAGATTTTAAAAATTCATTAAAAAAAATTGAGACTTTGACCTACTTTTCCCAAAATGTAATCAGTTCTATTCTTGGTCACTGGTAATCTGTAAACCAAATTTGGTATGAATTCAACCAATAGTTTTGCTGTTTGAGTATTAACAGACAAACCGAACCAAAAACAGTACCCCTTGCCTCCCCTTTTGGGGGGGGGGAATACCCTATAAATAATGTCAACACCAAACTTTTCTCTGCTTCAGAGTGAATAAATTACAATTTCTATATGAATATATTTACATATACAAACTATCCTTTAAAAATGTAAGTTATGTGAACCTGAAATTTCTTAAAAAGTGCAATTTTAACAATATTGTCTCACCTTGTCATTTTCACGTGCATTAGAACTTACAGATCACAGTGGATCTACACACACACACAAAACATTTAGTAACAGGCAGAATATTGTTAAAATCACACTTATTTTTCTTAGGAAATCTCAGGTTGTTTATGGTTCAGGTTATTCACATTCTTTTGTGAAAGGATAGTTTGTAAATGTAAATGTTTTCATGTAATTTTACTTTTTTTTTAAGACTGTAAACAAATAGAAAAGTTTGGTTTTGTCATTAATTATAGGTTATTATGTATTATTTTACTGGTCTGACCCACTTGAGGTGGCTGAATTTCACCTCTGAGTTTAGATGAATTTGACACCCTTGACTGTTAATATCTTTAGTTTAATTTTTGTTTTTCTCAAATTCATTCCATGGGCTGAACTGGACCCTTTGGCAGAACAGTTTTTCCGTTAGTTTTTTTCTCTGCTTTGACTGGTTTCTTGTCGTCTTGTGCTCAGCTTTTGAGGAGGAGTCCAGAACGACGTCTGGGAGCAGGAGAACGAGATGCAGAGGAGGTTAAGAAACACCTTTTCTTCAGGGTAAGAAGCAGATTTGAGCTCTGGTAACTGTCCTTCCTCTTTGAGATGGTTAATGTACAGGGTTCCTCACATCGATTTTTCATTCAGGAAAAACAGAGCATATGGGAGAAACAGCCTACGCAGACCCAGTCCTACAGGTTTATGCGTCTGCTTTCCCCAATAACAAATAGAACCCAGTTGAACTTCAAAAACAACTAAAGATATTCCATGGAAAAATAACACATCACGACCTGTGTATTCTAACCATATGTAATGAAGCCTACAGCCCCACCTGCTGGAGATAAAGTGCAGCCTTCTTTATTTGTTCCAAACCCGTTCATGGAAACACAAAACTGTCATTTTTGTGTACATTTTTTTTCTAAAGTTGGCTCCAGATTTTCTTGAGAACTAGATCAACTACACGTAGAACCCTACTACAACAGAGTGGGATCAGTGTATAAATGATTGTGTTTGTGTCGTAGAACATGGATTGGAACGGACTGTTGGCGAAGAAGGTGAAGCCGCCGTTCGTGCCGACCATTCAGGGCGCCAACGACGTCAGCAACTTCGACGATGAATTTACCTCAGAGGCCCCGATCCTGACCCCGCCCAGGGAACCCCGAGTGCTGAGCTCCGAGGAGCAGAACATGTTTTCTGACTTTGACTATATTGCCGACTGGTGTTAGCTCATGATGGCCCCTACACACAGACAGACACGCACTGTGAACAGCTCGACTGTAGCTCATATCGTCTTCAGACCTGCCCAGAACGCCGGGGCGCAGCGGCGAACGTGACTCCAGAGCCTTTGGATACAACTGTGTGCCAATGAGAAGAAAGTCCGTAAGCTTCCAGAGACCCCTGCTTTATTTTTTAACACAGATGAAGAACATTTTTTAACAAAAACAAACCTAATGAACCTGAGTGAAGGAGGAGGGCTGCTTTGTCCTGCGCACGTCGTCGTCATCGTGTCCGTTGTCTGACCACTGAGAATGTTTTTCATATGAACTCAAAGAACACGGCAACACCACAATCATGTTATTCTGTGTCACTGTCGTCTTTTTTTCAACCTGTACAGATTATATTCATGCGTATATTTTATTGTTGTTTTCTTTTTATTTTGCGAAGCCCTCAGCACAGCTTAAGGACTCGAATCTCGATGTAAAGTTTGACATTTCTGCCACGATCAGGTCTATGGCTGATGTTCGGTGAATCTAAAGTGCTCAAAGCATTATCACTGAAGGTCGACAGAAAACACCTTGACTACTACTGCTGCTTCTGTAACTCTTTGAGCCCAGTCTTTGTCTTTTATGAAGCTTCAACGCCGGCATAATAACTCAGACATGATCTCCATTTAGTAGAAAACAGCTGATCCTGCACAGTTACACCAGGTATTAAATGAACTTCGCTTTATTTTATTTTTATTTTGGATCATCAATTTTTACTCCATATTTGGAAGCGTAACATTAGAAATAAGTCAATATTGAAATGATCTGAAATGCTTCAGGCCAAATTAAATACAAATGATTTTTTTAAGACACTTGAAGTTCTGATTCACCTGAACTCAGCTCTTTATACCAACTTTCAATCTGTTTGTCCGTCAGAGCCGAGTTCAGCTGGATCTCTGGTCTGTTTTATGGGTTTGTCGTTCTTAGATGAACCGCTGGTTGCAGTGGACCAGACGGCGCATTCCTCGATACCTCAGCAAAAGTGACTCGTAAGTACAGCTACCGAAACCAAATTCAACCCTGTCCCTCTCGGCGCAGCAGAGAAACAGCTCTAGGATGTAAAACTGATGGACTGACAGCGACGTTCTGATGGATGAATCAAAGATATGTTGTTTTGGGAAAAGTTTTCAGTCAAACTTCCATGTAAAAATGTTCCCTGGGGTAAACTGTTCCAGTCTGGTGCAGTGAAACCAGCACATTGTGTCGATTTACATGCTGAAAATTGATGTTGCAGATGTGTTAAGAATCACTACAGGGAGGGCAGGTTTATTATATATACATACTGTATGTACACAATTAAGCTGAAAGCACTAATTTTATCAATAGTTTTAATTATCTATGTTTCCTAATGATGAAAATAGATTGTACAAAGTTTTTTTTTATTCTTTGCTTGTGCATGTTTGTCGCCAGAACAGATGAAACCTTTATGGATGGTACACCCATACTCATGTCACAGAACTGTTGCTGTTCACGTCGGTGTAAAAAGAAAAGGCGTATTCGCAGTCATTGTTGCCTATCATGAATGCACAAATTAAACATTTGTAATAGTGGTTTTGACTTTGTTCTCACCTCTGCACTGGATGGGGGTTTGGGATTTCACCTGAAACATCTCCAGCGTCTAAAACCCAAAAGACACGAATGCTTAAAGTGATTATATGTAACTCCAAAAGTGGTTTAAGGAAAAACTTTATTTTTATTTATTTTTTTATTACTTAGAACAATTCAAACAAACTAACAAAATAGAACCTGGTCATTTTCTACAAAAAGAAAGTTTTGTTTACAGTAAGAAACCAGCCTAAAATTGCAAGCATCAATTACATTTTCCCACTTGGACATATATACAGGATACAGTATATACACTCAAATGAAATGAAATACTGTAACTACAGTCTGCAAGCTGTTTTAGTTCAGCACTGGAATGTGTGTGTCCGTTTTCTTCCTGTCGGGGCGCCTTGATAAAGGCTTGAAGTCATGACGGAAAAAGCTTTCCAACAAAAATGTGTTTAAAAGAGAATACAATCCTATAAATACAGCAGAAATTATCATCACTGTGTGGAAGTGTGTTCACAGTTGGGGCAGTTTGTCGACGGGTGTGTCGAACTTGAAGTCTGGAGGGAAGAGTTCAGCCGCCCGGGGATAGATGAGTCGATATGACTGTCTGATCGTAACGTCTGCAACGCCGGCGATGTCCCCGATTTCTGTTTAAGGATCAGAAAAGGTTCATGTAAAACTTGCTGCGGAAATCTACAACAGAACACTTAAAATAAGTAAAAGGTTTGTGAGTGAAGTGGACACAAGTGCATTTACTGCACTAAAAAACCCAAAAAACTTCTGTGTTCAAAACCTTAAACATAGCTAAGTTTTATCAGCAAAACGTACAATAAGTCTGAAATGTAAGATGGCACCTGTCAGTGTTTTAGTATTTCACATGTTTTTCATCCGTTTTACTGCTGTGGATGTTTAAGGCTGATCTTATTTTAACTATAAACTGTTGGTAGTTTAATCTACAGTGATGTAGATCCTATCAGGTCATATGTTTGGCATCTCTGTCCTTAGAGAACCATGAATCTATAAACGGTCGACTTCATGAGCTCAGATAAACAGCTCTGCTCTCAGCTTTGTGACAGTGCTTCCTCCAGAACAGGATGCACCGTCCACATCCTTTAATCAGGTACTTTTTAACGACCACACACTGGAATGACTATGAATATTCAGAACAAACAATTCTTCAGATTCACATCTGGGAACTGGGTCTTGAACAACCTTAGTCTACGTTCACACTGCAGGTCTAAATGCTCAGTTCAGATTTTTTTTGCATGGTTTTTCACATAATTCAAATGCCTTCAGAATCCTGTGTGAATCGTCTACTGTCCTGAAATGACCCACATGTACAGAAGTCACAGCATCACTCGCAGCACACTGTTTATGGAGGTAAATACAGATCTGACAGGGTCCTACCAACTCAAACACATAATTGTGACATTTCAGTGACATAAATTGGACAAAATGTGGCATGACTTCAGACTGACGTCACACTGAAAAACATTAAATATGAATCGAATTTAGGACCACATGAAAATAGCCTGGGTCTGATTTGTGCTGTTCACAATAAGATATGGGTCACATGGGCAAAAAGTCAAATTTGGGCCATTTTTACCTACAGTGAACATAGCCTTAGACTCTGAGTATCAAAACATTTGTCATGTGACACCAGAAGATTTCCTTTTATTAACTAAGGATAAATCCTGTCAGTCCATGTAGATTTTATTAATTATGTGAATGAAGGTAAATGGGTATATTTCTTAAAAATGCAGATGAAAATTCAAACTAAAGGTTTGTGTAATGTAATTTCTGTTAAAATCGAAAATTGGTATTGAAAACCAAAATATGGTTTGGGGGATGCATCGACACCAGTGACGTCAGCATCAAAAACTGTTGGATATCCAACCCTACCGTACACATATCCATATGATGGGGGAATGGATCGGAAATGTTTCCACCCTTCACCACACGGAGCCTCGGGTCTCACCTTTCTGGGTCTTCTTCTCAGCCGAGGCCTGAGAGGCCATGTAGATGGCAGCTGCAGCCACAGAGATGGGGCTCCTGCCGGGGACCAGGTCCAGCTCCACCGCCTTCCTGGCGATGAAGGTGGCGGCCATCTGCACCTGTTTGGGCAGGCCCAGGTTGGAGCAGAACCGGGACATGAAGTCTCCCGTCGTGATGAGGTCCACGCTGGTCTCCAGAGCCTTCAGGATCAGCTTGAAGCACCGGCCGATCTCCTTCTTGGAGATCCGGGACACGGCACAGATCTCTGTTCAGGAGCAGATGCAATAGGACTCATTTAACAACTGCACTTTGTACAGAATGAATCAAATCATGACAAACACTGATGGGACTCAGTGTAAAGATAATGACATTTCCAGTACTACTTCGCTGTCCACAGGGACTTTATTATCCCGTATTGTACCGCTTGAAGTCTTTTATTCTAATGTTGATCAATTATTCAGGAAACTTGAGGCTCATTGGAGTTGTGTTTTTAACTTTAATGTCTGATTTCTGAATCAATTCTGCAACTAAAGGAATAGAAACACATTTACTCAAATACATCTTTTATCAGTTACAGTGTTAAGACATGATTCTGAACCACTCAGATGACAGAGGAGACGGTTTGGAGCAGGTTGGTGCTTTGCTCTGACCTTTAAATGTTCTGGGTACACCCTCTTGTCTGCAGGCGATGTAGAGACAGGCCGAGGCGATGGCGTCATTGGCTCGACCCTTCAGACTTTTCTGTTCATACACCTGCTTGAAAAGGTTGTTTGTTCTGTCCTGTGGAACAGAGAACACAGCATTTACAACATCCAGTTTATCTCCAACTGAAGGTTTCCATATGTTAAAGATGCAGTACTTGACGGTTTTTTTGGTGTCATTGGGCAACACTTCTATCATTACCCCTCAGCATTCTGTGGG
>JAPQRP010000011.1:11537378-11558810 GCA_037367295.1 Apogon hyalosoma | reverse complement strand
TATATATATATATATATATATATATATATATATATATGTGTGTGTATGTGTATAGAAAACTTTCTTGTTAAAGTTTAATTTTGAAATATAGAGCCAAACATGGATAAAAATAGGAAACACATCTTCACTACATGCTATAGTATTGCCTACAATAGTGTAAATGTCATGACTGTTTATGCTATAAACTGCAAACACTCCTTTAGCTTCACCTGTGACTATTCAGATGTTCATGTGACTGTTACATGTAAAAACAGCTCTACACTGATATGTAACCTGACAAAAAACAAATGTACTTTTACATATTCTATTGACCAATACATCTGTTTAAGTATTTTACATATTCACCTTTAACCAGACTTAAAAACTTTGGGTTTCATACATGCCAACAATGCAACTTTTGGTTCCTTTTTTGTTTTGTATATTCAGTGAATACATAATGAAAATACAAAAGAAAAAGAAAAAAAAGGAAGTGACATCAATTTGACAAATGATAAATGACAATGTGGACCAAATCAACATGCAGGTGGGTCAATATACATGGATGAAAACAAATTAGATGAGATAATTAGCTCATTGTTTTGTCTTCTTGTTCTATGGCAAATATAAGTTTAAAGTTGTTGACTAGGTCATGACCTGAAAGTAGGTTGCGGACTAAATGTGGAATTAAAATCAGTTCAAACAAGTGGTGCCAGGCGCAACAAACCCCGCCCCTCGCAAATGTTTTTACCTGATTTGCCCTATCTCTTATCATTGCAAAAACACATTTTTGGTGACCTTGACCTTGACTTTTGACCTACATTCACCAAAATTTTATGGGATCTTTTCTGGACCACCTCGCACCTTTCCTGAAAATTTCATGGAAATTGGTTCAGTAGTTTTTTGTGTACAGTTGCTGACAAACAGACAAAAAAAAAAAAAAAACGAACCAAAAACAATACCTTCGCCTCCCCTTCGGGGGGTGGGGTAATAAAATGTGTCTTTAAGACAGGACAGGACTTGTCAGACTTGTTTTTTCACATAATAATGTTTATGAAATGAAAACAGGTCTGTGAACCTCATATATACAAGCAATGAAAACACATCACCTATATGCTATATGAGACACAACCTCTGTAAGGTGACAACAACCAAGCCTTCATTTCTAATGCAGTAATAAATCTGAATGATGACATGCTTTTGAGTTTGATGAACACAAAACTGATGAAAAGTAAAATCCACTGGTTTGAGCTCTCACACTATAGCCTTTAGACTCTAATGAATACAACTGAATGCCATGTACAGCGCTTAACAAATTTACATCCAGCATTTAGAGTGTGTTTTACCATTTTGAGGAGGAATGAGGAAACAAAACTGAATTCACCTTTTTAAATTCACATTTGTGCCGACTCACTGGGCTTCTGTGAGAAGTCACAAATTAATCAAACATAACATTCAACTACTAAAACTCATTTTCCTGTTCAGGAATGCAGGAAATCACTATAATATGACATCTTAATCAAGAAATAATAAATTGCTTTACTTTTTCCCTTTTTTTGTAACACAGTATATTTAAAAATTCATGGATAACAATAATAATTATATTTTAGTATTAGAATATCATTTCAGTTAAAGATCTTCCACTTACTGGTGAATTAACCATTACAGAAACTATTTATGAATGAACTATTTATTTATAAATATTTATGTATAGTTGTGATGGTTTTAAAGTACACTGGTCTACAAGTAAAATGTCTCCAGAATAAAAGTAGTGAAACTTTACCAAGTTGAAAAATTAAGTCAGAAATGTTCGTTGTGGTTTGCTGTAGTTTGTAAGACAAGGGGCAGACAAAAAAATAAGAATTATATTTTTCGCACTGCTCCGTTACAGTCATGAAAAGTGCTGGTTTTTATGCATTTTCATGAAAGGAACAAATAAAGAAATGACAAAAATGAAATGACATACAGTCTTGGGTCAAAATGTAAAATTCTGAAAATTAATGAGAAAATGGGTTTTAATCAAAAGGAATGTTTGAGCTACCAGATCTACTTCAAAACACTGTCTGCACATTACAATACATTCACTTTACTAGTTCTGTCTAGTGGAAGATTTAGGAATCTGTTGTATAAATGTACTCAACCAACATGTATAAGTATTTAACACTTTATCATATACAGTGAAAACATCAGCTAACCAGCACATTCGTCATTTGTTTTCAACTTAATCTTGTTATGGTATGTAATATTTAGCACATTTAATCTCTGAGGCAGATCATTTTTAAAACATTGTAGACCAGTGTTATTACAGAGCTCTGAATGCACTGATGAAAACACGCCGGATACTCTATTTAAAAAATGTGTGCACACAAAGAATTTGACTCCGGCTTAACCTTAGCTTTCGTGTTATACAATAAATACATGTATAGAAATACAGAATAAGAATTTAGTTTTTACTAAACTTTACAAATAGTTAGAAACAGAACAATACAAAAACAGAAGTGCAGGATAAAAAGGACAATAATGTAATCCAGGATAGGCGCAAATATCCATGAGAAACACAAAGACCACCGTTGCCTGTGCGGGTACTCCTTTTTCCGCCGTGCCCTGAACGCAGCATCAGATAAGCTTGCGGGCGGTGCGTTCAGGAAGTTGCCATAATGTCACCGTCCAATGAGAGTCGCCCGTGGGCCTGTAATCACACCCACACCAGCGGACTGTTTGGCTCCATATTGGATGAGTTTTTCTTAGAAATACATTCAGGTCTGGCGGCGAACACTGTCCAACCTGCGGCCGAGACGCCGGCTCTGCTCCGCGGCTCAGGTGTGAGAGATGTATCCGACAAACGGGACTCGCACTCCGGCTTCAGTCCCTCAGTTTTAACCGGGCTCAGAAATTAGGTTAGAGACGCACCTGAAGAGAGGAGCCAAAAGTGGTATGCAGGCCGAGGAAGAAATAATTGGATTGAGATAACGCAGCACAAGCAGTGAGTAAGTATGGTCCATTTTACTGTATTTTTAATTTTACACTTAGTTGAAATCTGAATTATTGTCACCAACTTTGCTGATCTTCTCTCCCTCTGCTTGGCTGAATAGATACTGAATAAGAAACTGTCTCCATGTGGATGTTTGTGTGAATGTTTAACTCATGTAACAAGTCCAGACTCCTGCAGTTTCGCATGTTTCAACAAGTCACCTGATCTGTTCAGAACACTGCGCCAGAGCCTCTCACGTGAGGGAAAAAAAAGCAGAATATTTCATGTTCTCCTCATAGAAAATTCAATTTCCTCATGATGTGGAGTAATAGTCCATCCAGTGTATCTGCTGTTACACGTGGCTGTAAATATAACCCACTGTCTGCAGCCTCACACATGAAATCAAATGTTACTCAGCAACTGGTAACTTCAATAATTTTTTGGATTGTAGAGGCATGATGGGTATAAACACTAAGCACTATTGTCTCTGAAATGTTGTCATGTAGGGAGAACATGTTTTTCGTACTATATGAGTGTGTGAACAATGCATCTAACCTCAAGCCTTGTGATTTGTTCATCGTTTTCTATCATGGTCCACACTAGGAATGTGCTTGTCTTTCTGTAAATAATTCTTTTGTCCTTTGTGAAATATTGCAAAAACAGCCATGTTTGGTTTGCGAGCGCATGGAATATGCTGCACACAGGATTTCCTACAACAGCCTTTTTCTCCTCAACATAGAGCCTCTTTCAGGGTGACTTTTGCACCTTCAGGATTATTAAAGTCCCAGTGTCCTCAAATGAGCACTCCCTAATTAGTTGCGCCCTGTAGCTTATTATATGACCATAAACTACTCATATTAGTAAGCATAAGTAAAAAAATGTTTTAAGAATAACATTTTAAGGTTTTGTGCTTTGTTAACTTTTACCTCAAATTCATAATAAGAATGAAGTGACAGTTTGAGGCTTATTATTACACTGATTTTTGTATTTTTTGTGTTTTTGCTTCCACTACTAGGGACAAAATATGTCTTTTGTTATGAAGAATCAAATATTACAGGGAGAAAACTCAAAATGTAATGGAAGTTACAGTCAGTGGAAGGTTTCCTACGGTGACTGAGAGTGAACAATGCACTGCAACTTAAAAAAAAGTGCATGAAAATAGACGAAACAAGCAAACAAACGTGATTAAACACTGTAATGTAAAATTGTCAGTGTGTTCTTAAGTTCCTTAAGATATGGAGACAAATTCTTTATCTTACACTTAAATCTGCCTATGGACATTTAAGATATTTCGTTTATTTTATGTCCTTCTGTTCATTTTGTCTTTCTGTGTTTGAAAAAGAAGATTTTCACAAAAGAAATATGGAACACACTTGTTGGATAGTGGTAGAAGTTCATTTGTGAAAGCGTCTGTTTGACCCCAAACAATATTTTTTGTTTTTAACTTAATAGCTTAAGTACCTAAGCCTAATTACCTGAAAATTAAAAGAAATATTATTTTTAAACTGTGTAATATTAAGTCTTTGTCTGTCAGCTTGTGTTGTGCATTTGCAGCATCTACTATCAAATGTCTTCCTGAGTTGCAGTGTATTGAGCTCCCTTGGCCACCGTACGTCACCCATATGGTGCTTTTAGAGACTGCCTGTGGCACTGGGTCCCGCCCTTTTCCTGGGGGCCACCCTGCACAAAGACTTTTTTTTTTCTAAGCCTTTTTTGTTGTGTTTCTGCCTTCATGTGTGAAGAAGCTGCAGCAGGAGGGTCGATGATTATGAGTCGCTAAAGCCTCACTGTTAATATTACGATAATGTGAACAAAATCTCTTAATATACAACATGAACTAACATGCGTGTAAATTTAGTGAACAAATAGTTTTAACTGAATTAACACAATGAATAGCCCATTTCTGGACAAAAAAAGGTCCTTACTAATGCTTTTATAACAATCATGTACCAAATTAAGAAAAATATTGTGCCGTTGTTCTTTATCATGTTTCCTGTCTCTAACAAAGACAAAAAACCCTTAAAAAAAAGGGCTTTGAGTGGTGTTCTACTGTATTGTGAGAAATGCTCTACAGCAGTTTGTAAAGTCTGGTTTTCTGGTCTTTGTCAGACATCTTAGACCCAAACCACATCCATGTTACAGAACTAGTCCTTCTTAGATTCAAGCTTCTCATTTTGTTGTCCTGCACATTTCCTGTCTGCACTGTCGCTGCCTTTCTTATGAGCTCAAATGTTTGTCCTAACGATGAAAAAACAAGAGTTTGAGATGGAGTCTGATAAAAGATTACTCAGAATATATAATGATAAACATACAGATATAGTTTATGTGTAGCTGATGCATTATTGATTTAAAAATAACACTGAAACCATTACTCTTAAGGAAATGTACAAGCACTATATAAACTATGTCATGCATTACAAATGAAAAAATAAAATGAGTAGAACTACAGCTTTAACCTTTTCATTCAACCTAAAACCAGAGCAACATAAAACAAGTGATATTGTACAGTCTTAATGTATAGATATCACTGCAGAAACAACAGAAATATAGATCATACACTTGAGAAAACATGTAATTTTACGTGGTCTACTGATGCATGTTTTAATGTGCAACTAATGCTTCAAACTTCAATGATGGTTTAAGCTCCAGATGCAGAAAACTGGCATTTACAAAACTGTAGTATTATGCTTAAAATGACTAAATTGTAAGATTAAAGTTTATTCTATGGATGTTTGTATAGGTCAGACCAGATTGGATTGAAGGCAATGAAAACTCTTTTTGGATATATTCAGATTTTAATTATGTATCTTTTAGTTGTTTTGCATTCTCCACTTTACCTACCATAACCATACAGTCACATGTTTACATCCTTATGGGAAGTTCAGTCTTTTATCTATGGCACACACACACACACACACACACACACACACATATATATGTTTTTGTATAAAAGTATTTTGTTATTATGTCATGCTGCTCATACATTTCAGTCGGGGACAAATAAAGGTTTTCTAATTGAACTGAATTGAAATATATTTTAAGATAAAAGATTTGATTATTTTCTCATTTAATTTACAAATATATGTAAAATGTTAATGTGAGCATGGTTAAAAATATCAAAAACAAAGTACCGGTAGTAGCATTGTTAGTGTAGAAGTGACTGAATTGTATTGACTCACATATAACTCTTTGACTCATCGGACATTTGCCATCAGTGTCAAAACTGTATGACTGATGATGTTTAAAGGCTCATTTTTAACGTGAACTAAAATAAGGAGCGCTGGTGACACAGATGATTACTCGAGAGACGGATGTTCACTCATATGAAGCAGATGAAAACGCTACAGGCAACGTGATAAACAAAGTGTTACAACCATGAAAGAAGGGTAAAAAAAAGGCCAGAGTCTTTCATTAAGGCACTCCACTAAATGGAAGACATGTGCTAGACTTCTTAGTGAGTCAGAATAGTCGGTTGATTTCTCACCAAAGGCCTCTGAACTATTCCTGTAACTGACTGTAATAAGTTCAGATTTAGCACAGTCTTTGCTCGGGGCTTAACAAAATACTACAAAATGAAATGGGATTGTAAAGTAAAAGGAAGTGAGAGTTTAATTTATCACGTGATGATGGAGTGACAGAGCAAAAAGAAAAAAAAACCACTCGGCTGCATGGTATTCAAATCAAATCAGCAAAAAAAAAAACCACTGAGGGTGAGAAGTAGAAAGATTTATCTGCTATGTAGAGTCATGATCAGGACATTTTAGCTGATTGTCAGACAGTGTGATTAATAATTGTTATTTTGTGTTTGTTTTATTTCTTTGTTACAAACACACGTCATGTTGAGGAATTTGAACATTAGAACCTCAAAACACAGAGCACATTTAACATAAAAAACTGAAACACAATATCATTCACATAAATGTACCAAGACATTATAGTTGTCTGCAAATAAAATGCCTCCAGAATAAAAGTAGTGAAACTTTACCAAGTCTGAGTCACTAATAAAGAAATATTAAGTCCAAAATGCTGGATGGCTCTAGTTTCCAAGGTACAGTCTCGGGTCAGAATGTAAAATTCTGAGAATTAAAGAGATAATGGGTTTTACTGGAAAGGAATGTTTGCCTCAGAGCTACAGATCTACTTCAAAACACTGTCTGTACATTACAATACATTCCCTTTTCAGGTTCTTTCTTAACTCTATTGCATAAATTTAGCTAAACCAAAATATAACCAATATATATGTGGAATAATACTTTGTCATAAATATCAGCTAACCAGCACTTTTGTCCTTTATTTTCCAATTCTTGTTCTTAAAGTGTGTTGGATTTAGCACATTTAATTGCTGAGGCAGATAATTTCAAAAGAATTGTAGGCCAGTGTTATTGGTAATAACCAGATTATCAAAATAAACTATGATCTATGGGTAAAGTGGAGCATATCATTGTCTGTTTACACCAAAAGTTTCCTTGTAACAAAAACCATGATGTTATTGTCTGTAGGTGCTCAGCAAAATTAATATTCATCATTTCTGTCGTTTCTTCCATGGTGGAGCTAATTCTGCCCTCAGTCATTAAACCACAACAGAAGAAGAGTTAATGTCTTTATAAGAACCTCAAACATCACATGGTGGAAAACGATATGAAAATAGTGATGAAATACGACAAAGGATATGATTGTCACAATTATGCTAAATTATTGCAATTGGCAGATTCTATGTGGACTATAAACTCTTATTATATTGTTTTTGAAGCAAAGTGTAAAGTTTATTGTGTAACATGAGACAGATGGCACATGACACAGTACTAAACAAACCGGAGCCATAGCTGAGTGAACAAACACATCAGAAACCTTTTGGCAGTTCAGTTTTTGTTTAAGATTCCTGTGCTTTCCACTGTACATGTATTGTTTAAAATTATCTTTAAGAAAACCATGTAAATACAAAAATTACAATAAAAGTTTTCATTCTGGCTTGTACATGTGTAGGTTTGTGAATGTGTAAGAAGACAAAAAAAGAGAGAATGTTTTCTAAAAGAGATGGAGAGAATGAAGGCTCTGTCTTGGTGGCATCCCAAATGACATTTTTTGAGTCTTTTAGAAATGTTATCGCATAGTTAACGCAAACTAATCCATTTGTTGCAGTGATGTTCACTCTCACCGAGGTTGCGTCGTTGAACGACATCCAGCCGACGTACCGCATCCTGAAGCCATGGTGGGACGTCTTCATGGACTACCTTGGGCTGGTCATGCTCATGCTGGCCATATTCGCCATGACTATGCAGATCACCAAGGACCAGGTGGCCTGCCTTCCTTATCTGGAGGACGCAGAGGAGGCCTCAGGACCTTCACCCACACAGAGTGCACAGGAAGCAGCCGCATCTGCAGCCACCGGGGCCCCCGTGGTGACCTCCATCCCCCTGGTCACCAAGGACTTACCAGACCGAGCTGTTCATGAGATCCACGTCACGCATCAACACACTGCTGTGGAGGCAAACAAATACATCAATCAGCCTCAACCAACAGGGGTCAAAACTAACTTGGACTATCAGCAGTATATCTTTATCAACCAAATATGTTACCATGTTGCCTTGCCCTGGTACTCCAAGTACTTTCCATATCTCACCCTAATCCACACTATTGTTCTTATGGTCAGTAGCAACTTCTGGTTCAAATACCCTAAAACCAGCTCAAAGATTGAACATTTTGTTTCCATTTTGGGAAGATGTTTTGAGTCTCCCTGGACAACAAAGGCTTTGTCTGAAACTGCTTGTGAGGACTCTGAGGAGAACAAACAGAGGTTGACTGGCACCTCGTCTGCACCAAAGCAAGTATCATTAGAAGAAAAAGAGGAAAACACAACTCCAAACTCATCCACACCCATGCTCGGGGTGAAGTTCTCTGCAGACAAGCCCATTGCGGAGGTCCCGAGTAGTATGACAATCCTGGACAAAAAAGATGGGGAGCAAGCCAAAGCTTTGTTTGAGAAAGTGAGGAAATTCAGAGCTCATGTGGAGGATAGTGACTTCATCTACAAGCTTTATGTAGCTCAGACAATTGTCAAAACTGTCAAGTTTATTTTGATATTGTCCTACACTTCAACATTTTTGGTTGAAATCCACTTTAAACATGAATGTCTACCTAACATTAAACATCTAACAGGATATAGAAGGTTCTTCTGCACACATAACATGGCTTTCATGCTCAATAAGCTGCTTATTAGCTATATGGCATTGATACTTCTCTATGGGATGGCATGTTTGTACTCTCTCTTTTGGGTGTTTCGACGACCTTTGAAAGAGTACTCCTTTGAGAAAGTGCGAGAAGAGAGTAGCTTTAGTGACATTCCTGATGTCAAAAATGATTTTGCATTCCTTTTACATATGGTTGACCAGTATGACCAACTCTACTCAAAGCGCTTCGGTGTCTTCTTGTCTGAAGTCAGTGAAAACAAGCTGAGGGAGATCAGCCTCAATCACGAGTGGACCTTTGAAAAACTGAGGCAGCTCGTGACCCGTAATGCACAGGACCAGCAGGAACTCCACCTGTTCATGCTCTCTGGTCTCCCAAATGCAGTATTTGACCTGACTGACTTGGAAGTTCTCAAATTGGAGCTGATTCCTGAGGTGAGGTTCTCAGCAAAGGTTTCTCAAATGACCAGTCTTCAGGAGCTGCACCTCTGCCACTGTCCAGCCAAAGTAGAGCAGACTGGTTTTGCTTTCCTCCGTGACCATCTGCGCTGCCTTCATGTCAAGTTTACTGACGTGGCAGAGATCCCTCCTTGGGTTTATTTACTGAGAAGTTTGAGGGAGCTCAACCTAATCGGTAACTTGAGCTCAGAGAACAACAAAATGATTGGCCTGGAGTCTATGCGTGACCTGAGGCATTTAAAGACATTATGCTTGAAGAGCAACCTCACAAAGATGCCCACAAACATCACAGAGCTTTCTCCACATCTGATTAAATTAGTGGTGCATAATGATGGCACAAAACTGCTCGTATTAAATAGTCTGAAAAAAATGACAAGTCTGATTGAACTAGAGCTGCATACTTGTGAACTGGAGAGGATTCCACACTCTATTTTCAGCTTGACCAACCTGCAAGAACTTGACCTTAAGTCTAACAACATCCGAACCATAGAGGAGATCATCAGCTTCCAGCACCTGAAGAGACTGACCTGCTTGAAACTGTGGCACAACAAAATTATCACCATTCCTTCCTCCATCGGCCAGGTCAAGTCTTTAGAGTCTCTTCACCTCTCTCACAATAAGCTGGAGTCTCTGCCTCCAGCTTTGTTCACTCTACCTAAACTTCGGCACCTGGATGTGGGCCACAACTCCATCACGGTGCTCCCACCAGATGTAGGCCTCCTCCACAATCTCCAGTACCTCGCCATCAACTCTAACAAGCTGGAGGTACTACCCAAGCCTCTGTTCAGATGCAACAAGCTGAAGATGCTGTTCCTGGGTCACAACGCGCTCACCGTTCTGCCCGAAGCCGTGGGTCAGCTGGTGCAGCTCAGTCAGCTGGAGCTCAGAGGGAACTGTCTGGACAGGCTGCCCGCCCAGCTCGGAAACTGCCGGCTGCTGCGAAAAAACGGCCTGGTTGTAGAGGACCATCTCTTTGATACACTGCCGGTGGAAGTCAAAGAGAGTATCAGCCAAGAGACCACCGTGTCTTTTACGAGTGGCTTATAGCACAGAAACCACAAGGGAGACCCAGATGGGCTAGCAGCTTACATGGTTTATGGCTAACCTGAATAATCACAAGACAAAACAGACTTTTAATGTTATTGTTTAGGGCTGTGTGATATGACCGAAGCCTCATTTCCCAATACAGGTCACTAGAGAATAGCACAGACCACATCACAGCACATATTTTCAAGTTCAGCAAAACAACCACAAGGAAAGGTACATTTCTTACTGCATCTTGACTTATATACTTGACATTATTTTCCTTCTTTGAGAACCTTTGTATAAAATTTCACATAAGCAAAATATGATATTAATAAAAAAATATAACAAAATGGAATTTTGTGGTTGACTAATGCTAATAATAGTTTTAAGGACAGTGTAATAACAGTAGTTTGAAACACCTTCTAAAATTTTAATACTGGAAATGTAAAACAAGTAGGTATTTAACTATGGTGGAGTTCATTAAAAACTGGATAAATGATGAACTGAACAACTAGAAGTAATAAATATCTAAAAAATAATAATAATAATAATAATAAAGAAATAAGTAAGTAAATTTGGATAGCCAAACATCAAACTCAGAATAGGTAATGAATAAATTTGTAGGTAAAGATTAAACTAAGCATAAAAAAATGTAGAAGGATGCTGTTTTTGTTTGTTTGAGCAAGTGGTTTTACTCAGTCAGTAAGAAGCTGAGTTTGATTATTAATTAGTGGTTCAAGTTAAGATTGATTTATCAAACAGATTGATTATACAGAAACTGCTTACAAATTACTAATAACAGTAAAACTGTATGAAGTGTCACTGAAATAATAAAAAGAAAAAAGTAAATATTGGTATAAAATACTAAAGGTAAACAGATCAGTTTCAGTTTAAACAACAGGAGCAAAATAAAGCTCACTGTAGAACTGAATAAAATGTAAGTAAATGCACTGCCTGTATCTGTACCCTGTGGAAGAACGCAGATAGAATATAGTAAAATACTTGTAGTAAAGTAAATTAAAAATATATGTATGTTGTATCTCACAGCCCTGCTATTGATTTATTCTAGTTATTTCCACAGAATTGTATGCATTTTCTTGATTGTTTTAGTTGTATATTAAAATGATTGTTTAGGATTTAGCTTTATATATCTAATATTAGAAAATTGGCTTTGTTAATGCTCTATAGACCTGAACAGTTTGTTTCGATGACGCAGTTTGTAGATTTATGGTTATTGTTTTAGATACTCAGGTATAATTGTAACTATTGGGAACAATCTTTTGCCTTAACTGCTGCTATTTTTGTTTTTACAGTGAGGGCTTTTACAAACAAAAGGCCAAAAATGAGAATGTTTTCTTGTTAGATTTCATAAGGACACAATCCACAGAGCATTTTCTACTTACATCACAGAGCAGGACACAATGCAATTCTCTTCTGCAAGTTGCAATTTCCTTGTCTGTTGACATTATGATTTCTCTCACTGTCTTGTAGCCAACAGAATGATTAGTAAAACTCAGGTGGAGACTAAGCACCAGAAATGAGCATTTCCTGTTGTAGAGATTGTAAACTAAGGCCTATAATAATTCATTTGCACAATGAGAACAATGTTTAAGGACTGGTGAACAGTGGCTTGAGCTGAGAAAAGGGAATTCTTTATGTTTCTTAATGATGTTTTAAAGTTGTGATAGAACTAGTTATGAGTAGGATTGATTATCCTACATGTATCCTACATGACAATAAACTTGTCTGCCATTATTATTCTTCATGTATTTCTGTGTTGGTGTGTATTAAGTGTTCTACAGAGCAGCTCTACCACTTTGGTGATTTTATGCTCAAAGTTCACAACTTTATGGCACAATAAACGTATATGTCTAATCATTATCCATCTACACCAGATGTACTTCACTCACTTGTCCACTGCTGTTATGTGCATGCACTGCTGTTAAAGGACTATAAATGAAATATAAATGCTGAAAGAACAGATATTGAGAATAGTGTTTTTAAGTGAATTGGGGGGGAAAAAATGACAAAAGTACTTCAATGTTAGAACTTTTGTCTTTGAATTTGAGCAGTTTATCATACACGTATTAAAATACCATGCATTTTCTCATTAATTTCTACAGTGTGATAAGAAACTACCAAATTGACAGCATATTTTTGATAAACATCAACATATTCTTTTCCATTCTGTAAAACATTTAAATGTCCTCCTGACCTGCATCTCATTTGCTTTCTTCACATAAAAACCATTTATTAAATTAAGTTCTTTATTAATTTCTCTTTCCTCTCCATCCACATTTGTGCAGTGTGACTCAGTGGTATCTTACAGCCTGAACTAACAAAAAGAAAAGCCTCCTAATTTTTTCAACTAGTGGGATTAGTTTATGAATTGTGAGCACTTGACAATGATAACACTGTGGGCCGGTGCATGCTGGGTTTTTAGTCCAATATACTTCATTATACACTCAGTAGTGTAAGAAAGATTATGAAAAATATTAATATTACACTGAAAATACTCCACTACAATTAAAATTTCTGCATTCAAAACTGGTAAAATGTAAAAGTTATTACTGACAATTGGTTAAATTCATTCATTTACAGGTGCATATGTTGCTTTTATTGCTGTAGGTTTTCAATGCTGAGCTCAAATTTTCATAGATCTGTTGCACACAACAAACATGATAGTGTTATAGAATATGATGCATTGCTGTAAACGTCATCAACTGTGAAATGCATCATAAAAATTGATGCAGCCTTAGAATGACTGCAGAAACATCATATAATAAAAGTAAAACACTGGCAGGCACTACTTTATCTTTCCTTCTCATATTTAGGTACATTTTAGTGATTCCATACTTAGGATTTACGTGTGTGGTCTAACAACAGCAGGAGGCGTTAACTGTATGTGTTTACAGTTCACCATAGAAGTAGAAGAAGGTCCACGTTTTGCAGAATGCTGCCATCTGTTGACTGCTAGTTATAGTGTTCATCTAACCGTTCGTACCGTCATGCACATGCTAACTCACCTGTAAAAATGAAAAGGTCTAATGAGCTACCGTTCAGCATTCCAGCAGCAGCTAAAGGTGCTCCATCATACACACATCAACATGAACCCCGACGGTAAGTGAACGCATCATCTGCAGAAAAAGGGTTTATTCTGTAGCTAATATTGCAATAAACATCTATTTTAATGTCTAACGGACTTTTGCATTCACAGGGGTGAATATGGTACCAGTTTGTCACGTTTCTGACCGTCTTTCTGTAGTTTCATGTCTAAATGTTTTGTAAAACTAACCGCTATGCAAGCATGTTTACTGTTAGCTAAGTTACATGTTATGTCTACGGTGAGCTAAGAGCTAAGCTAACCTTTTAGCCTCTTAGCATACTGTTATGACAAAGTTGGTGCAGTCTTTGCTTTGGCACAGGGATATTTACTAGCTATTTATTTTTCTACTCCTTCCTAAGAAACAAACAGAAAATACATATAAATAGAACAGATATCAGAACATAATGAAATTTTCCACTGTGAGCCACAATTTTCAATACAACAAACTAACAAATGTGTATCACAATTCCATCCTATGACTATATATTTTATATATATTTACAACAAATACAGTAATCATCATTCACTTCCTTCCTTTTTGCTTTTCTGCTGCCACTTATAGCAGCTTCTCTACCTGGAATCTCTACAAAACAAGTCAAGTAAAGTACAACAAATACAACACATACAGAGTGTCACAACACAATCATGATCATTGGAAAAACTGGATAAAAGTCTATTAAGTCTCCAAATTTTCATAAGAGGGTGATACTTAGTGCTGTTCCTTTTGTCTTTAATGTCAGAAACAGACCACCACCAGACCTCAGAGAAGGTATGCTACACATCCAGATGAAGGCAGCTGCAGACAACATCCACCAGGTTTCCACCTCTACTGCTAAGACAATACCAGCTCAGGCTCGTGCAGGTTTGTGTAGTCTGTGCTCATTCATACCCATCTACGAATGGACGCTTCTTTTTTTAGAGATCAGACCAGTGCAGCCATGTCACAATAATACCAATATAATAGCAAAATTGTTGTGTTTTCAGGTAGTTTCACAAGCTTGCTATATCATAACACAGAAATCTATCATCAAAAATACATACACAAAACAAACACAAAGATTATTTTTTGGCATGATAGACATATGAGGGGAGTCTTTGGTCTGATCTGTGAAGATGTAGCAACGCTTCCTCTAGGTGCTTTTTGCAAATCATGAATGTGCATTGTTTGTTATTATAGTCATTGTCCTGGCGTTGAATCAGTTTATCAGGAAAATACAACCTGCTCATTTCAGTGGTAGCTACCTTTAACTATAGATACATCCAGTGTGAGACTAATTATCATGAATATTATTTATGTTTTGTAATTTACAGGAAAAGCTCCTGTTAGTAAATGGAGATCTTCATTCAGACCAATAGGAGATTCAGAAGAGGGAGATGATAATTCTCAGGAACAAAGCACAACCAGTTCAGAGAGGTGAGCCAGTGAAATGTAGTAGTGCACTGATGTAGAAAAAGATAATACAGCATCTGTTACTCGACTGGAACAACGGGTAAAATGAGGACTGTGTGATGTAATCTTATCACTATCATCGGGAATCTGTAAGAATGTTGTGGTTACCGTAATTAGTTTGTAAAAGCTGGACTAGTTTACGGTGACAGCTTTGAATCTACTGTTCAAATGTATCGTCACAGTCTTAATACTACAGTCCAAGATGTGCCTCAGTGGTTCTTTGAGGGTTTCTGCAGGAGCTTAAGGAGTCATAAAAAATAAAAATCTTAAAATAAAAATCTTACTTCAACTTTTACATCAGTAAAGATGCATTAACTTCATTCTGCTCCTCACAACACAAAGCTACTTCCAGGAGCAATAATTTAATTGATTTATGTCACTTGCAAAATAACAATCAAAGTGGGTTTTTTTTGTTAAAGTGAGTGTTAAAGTCACATGGAGGGTCATAAAAATACAAAGGTACTGTAAGAGGTCACCAAGTGAGTGTAAATAAATTAATCTACTTTTACAGTGATTCTAGGACTTAAGTTTTCTGTTATATTCTTTTTCATTTTTTACCAATAGGGATGTTAAAGATTTTAGATTAAATTGAGTAAATTTTAAAAATGTTGCATTAACTTTTGCTGTTTGAATGTGAACTGTAAAAGTTCTAGGCCTTACAGGAAATTGTTGTTTTTTTTTCTGTTTATAAACTCTACTGTATCGCCACAAAATTCCATGACTCAATCAGATTCCCTCTTTCCTCTCTTACAGGGTTGAGCTGTATGATCCCTATGATACAGTCCTGTCCGATTCTGACGACAACTGCTCTCCACTCAGTAATGAAGACATCCAAGAAACCCAGCATTTGTCTCCAGGTAGAGAGTGTCTTGACAGCCATCGCTGTGACTCCTCATACTCCGAGCCTGGGAAACAAGTCACAGACAGACATGAATTTAGCCCCAAAGTCTCAGAGAGTCTATTAGAGAGTCGAGGTCCCAGTCGGGGTCACCACCAAGTGTTCAGTCCAGAAAAAGCAACACCTGATGAGCCTGATTATGGCTCCACCAGTAGACCTTTAGACCACAGGGGCCACAGCTCTGACAGACATATCCATAGTTCATCCACTCAGCATTTTCCTGGATCTTATGGAGGACAGACAACTGACGGACCAGAATACAGAGCAGAGGTACTGTTCATAAATTTAAAATAGGTCTAGCAGGACCACGGATAGTTTGTGTTCTACTTTAGTCTGAAACTTACCATCAGGACCACTTATTTTTCTTGTCTTTAGATCGGTACATCTGTTAGATTATCACCACCAACGTTACATCACAACTACAAACATCATTCAGGTGAGTTTGCATTTCCATGATCGTTTGGCTGCTTTTACGATTCTGGAAAATCTTAAGACTCCACTAGTTTTAGGTGTAGTTCTAGACACCACTGTGCACATTGCTGACATGCAAAGTATTATGTAGAGCATTCATTTGTGGAAATTAACAATTTGACAAAAAGGTGTGGTGTTTAGACCTTGAATTAGCATTTTTACTTAGGAAAGGGTCCTTAAATTGACATTTGTTGGAAAAACTCTGCCTTTCACATTGATATTGGCTGCTAGATCTTACTTCTTGTCTATACAGCTCTGCTTTGTTTGATGCCTTTTTACTATTGTTCCCTTGATCGCATTCCAGAGGTTGTGTGTGGGGAACATTTTTTCCAGAGTTCTGTCTCTTCAATTTAAATTAAGTTTAGCAAAATCAGTTTTTCTGCAGGTCCTGAAAAAGTTTAAAATGGTCAACTTTTTGACTTTTAGGCCCTAAAATGTTAATATCATTTTGACAGGTCTTAAAATTGATTGGCTTATGGCATTTACTTTACATGCATTATCTTAAGTCTTGTTTTAAGATGTGTTTTTGGGAATAATTTGATGATGCAAAAAAAGTTTGGCTTCAAAGTACTGACTAATAGGCTCAAAATGTAACTTGTTGAAACCTGAAGACATTGGTCTTCCTGTATGAACCTGTTTAAGTGTATTTAATGCTTTACAGGCCTGGACCAAATTACACCAGTGACAAGATATGAGAGCAAGAGAATAATAATGGACAAGTAAGAACAAATAACACCAATACACATCACATTTATCCATTCTTTAATTCATGTACATATATGATGTATGTACAAATAATATAAACAATAGGTTTATCCCACCAAGAGCTTGTTCACAAGATACACACAAACAAATCCACAAAATATTGAAAATCTGTAAAAAGAAATGTAAAAATTCATGAAACAACATTGCTATTCTTGCTGAACATGATGAGGATCTACTAAAAGAATTTACCTACAATAGCAGCTGTGAAATATACCTCCAGAGCATCATTTATTTGTAATGCAGACAGAGTTTAGTTTTATAAGCAGGTGACAACGGAAAAAAATCTGCCTACAGGGACAAGAAGTCTTAACTCCACTGATCTTAGAACAGATTGTAGTGATGGTGTTTATGCTGTTTCTGTCTTTTACGACAAGCATGGGAAAGGCAGATAAAAGAAAAGCTTAAGAGACTTTCAATAAAAGTTTGATAAAGATGATAGGATGAGTCGAGTGACAGAAAAGGAATTTAGTTTGGAGGAGATGAATCCTCTGACCATCTGTATTTGCATGATACTTAACATGATCAATGAGAAAATTACCTAAATATTTTTGATGTAATCATTTCCACAGTGTAATTATATAGAACGTGCTTGTAAAACTGTATTAAATATAAAAATGCTGCAAAAATAATGTTAAACTGTTTGAGAAGAACTTTATACTTTAACATAAAGTGTAACTTTTCACTTTAGGTTGGCATTTTAATGTTGTTATCTGTCTTTTTAATACTTCTAGGGAGCCTATCAGCTGTGACCTTTGTGATGTGGAACTGGCCAACGGGCAGGAGCTGGAGGATCATCTAGAGACCAAGACTCACTGGGACACGCTGGAGCACATCCAGCAGCACAACAACTATGATGATATCACCATAGCTTTCCTACAGGTGAGATGATTCATCACACAGTGAAAAATACAGCTCACTGAAAATCTAGAATTGAGATGTAGTGCAATTTTAAGCTCTTTTAGTTGCATTTTATAGGTCATTCTACATGAATGTCTAAGTAACTTCTAAGAATTTTGAGCTTTTCATAGTTCATGTTGAGGATTATCTTGGATAAATCATGTGAAATCTAAAGGTTCAGTGAATAAGATTTATGGGAATTGATTGCACAAATATTCATAATTACATTGGCTTTAGTATACACTCACCTGAAGATGAGATGTGAGATGTTTGCAGTTGATGGAATCTACCATGTTGTACTTCTGTGGTCGTACAGAAATGTCATTTATAGCAGGAGTTATTATCTCCTGAACTAAAAAACCCAGAATGGACAAAACAAACACTTGCTCTTGGTGTTTTTTTGTGGTCACTGTAGCAGAGGGATGGGGTCATTCAAAACTGCAAGAGGCAGAAATCAGGCAAAAACAGCAAACCCTCCTTCAAACAGCTCTCTGCTCCACGTCCAATCAAAAGATTAACCATAAATATTTGATGTGATCTTCTAAAATGTAAGAAAAGGGAAGCTAAACTATCATAGTTTTAGTGGCTGCCATGTTGCTTCTGTCTGGGTACAGCAGCAGAGTCACATCGGTCTGAACTATCAGTTTTCAGTAATTAAAGCTGTCAATTGCACATTTAATCCCGTGCCTCTGAAAACATGTATAACCTGAAAAACGTTGTGCCACAGGGTGTATAATGAAGTATTAAGTGATGCAGAATTCAGGTTTCCATGAGAGACAAGTTGAATTACAATATGCTGAAATTCAATAGGAAAAGTTGTGAATAACTTGGATCAATACAAATTTCAATCAGTCTAGCTGGGAAAAAAAGTGGTGAATCTAAAGCTATTGCCAAAAAAAAGCTAAAAACTTCTTAATTTTTTTTCCTCAGATCATCCATGACATGAAATGGCCGGTAAAATACATTTGTGTAGAAGTAAACATTTCTGCAGCCAGTACAGTTAAATGCCAACTTCTGATCTGTCAAACAGGTAACTGTTACTTTTTCCCTCTACACGGATTTCAACCCAAACTGACCATAGATGTATATTTTATTTTTAGGATGTTATGCTGTATAAAGGCCAGAATTGCAGCCGTGCCATAGAGGAAAGTGCTCTTCAAGGTAAAATGATAAGTTGGATCATAATTGTAGTTATAACAGTTATAATCATCATATTCAGCCTTCAGTAAATGTGTTGGCTTCTAATACTTATTGTATAGCATGTGAGTAACTGCTTTTTAAATACTTTTGGGTTCAATTAGCAATACAGCTTGTTTGTTGCATTGTCAGCTCTGCAGGAAAACGACCACATGACGAAGGTTGAAATGTTCCACTGTGCAGCTTGTAACGTCTTGGTATCCACGTCTGCATTGTCGGTGCAGAGTCACATCACGTCTCAGGAACATCTCAGCAACACAAAGGTGACTGAGTGAATTATAGCATGATCCAACATCAGAAGTCTCGTGATAATGATGATATATCTTTTGATTGATTGTTTCTAAGGAATTCGAGGTGAAACAGAGACGTATTTGCCTTGATAAAGCAAAGACCATGATGGAGAAGCTGAAACCTCACTTTGAAGACTTCAAACAGGTATTTTAACACCTCATTTTTAGTATTATAAGCCACCAATAACTTCACATTCGGACTACTATAGTTTTTTTCCTGAAAACTTAAAGGGTTTATCTGTAATATTAATAAGTAAACATTAATCCAGCTATCACCAGAAGTCATGTACCAGAATGCATGTACTGCTACCAAAACACAGAGGAGTTAACCCTACATCTCCATAGTCTGTCTCCATGAATTAAATGTTCAGTTGATCAGAATAATACCGCTGGGTTATAATATCCATGCACTGCATCAGACAGTGGTTTACATCATAGCAAGAACACAGACACAGTAAAACCACAACTTGTTTTCTATCCTCTTTGATAATGTTTAGAAGTGGGTGCATCTCCTTCTTACCAGAAATGTGGAGTTTTTTTTGGAGTGTGCATCTTTACCATAGAGGATCTTTGTCTTTACCCCAGGAGCTGTTTAAAACACTGTATACATGTCCAAAAAAATCCCCCAAAACTAGAATAGTATCACCATATCCTGCATCTTTGTTTGAAAAATTTCAATTTAGAATATCTGAGTGGAATATCCTCTGTGATACACAATAGAGAAGTATTACTGTGCATGTAAATGTGCTCAGTGATTCTCAAAGGATCATTAACACTTGTGTCTAGTGCATTTACCAACGTGCCAACTGCTTTACATCCAGTTTGTAATAACTCACAAAGAGAAAAAGTTGTTTAACTACATGATCAGATTTAGTTTTCTCTGTCCAGCACAATGCTTTTTGTTTTTCTTTTGTGCTGTTTTTGTTTTGGGAGCTGGTGCATCCTGAGAAAATAAAACTCCTTTTGTCTGTGAGTTTATTACAGGTACAAGTAAACTTTGAAAAACCAAAAGCCACAAGTGTTTTTTTCATTTCAATTATCTGTGTGTTCATGCAAATTACTTTTTTTGGTTTGCTGTAACATTTTTTGGTTAGTAGTTTATAAAAAAGACTATTTTTCCAAGACGCTGCTTCAGCAATAAGAAAAAAAACTAAACACGACATGCAATCTGTGATAATACGTGTTGCTTGGTAACATCAGACCTCAATTAAGTTTACGTGGGTGCCCATTTTGATTTTAATGAAAAAACAGGTAAAAATAACCTTTCACATTGTCAGTTATCAGTTGCCTCATACAAAGGAAATGTAAAATCTGAGATTGATAGAACCAAATGGAATATTTCACATGATCTGCTGCAATGACTTTTTGTTAACATTTTTAACCTTTTAAGTCTTAAGAAAACCAATTACAGTGTGCAAAGATGAAAACAGATTATTGTAATATGGAAAAGAAACATCTAAGGAAGATAAAAGTCAATGTCTCTGCTACCAGATTGTTTAATGGATTTCTTTCTTCTTCCAGGGTGTCAGCCTGTTCGACTGAAATTGACACTGTGGAGGTCCGACCAGACCAGACAATATTAACCCATAAAGACCTAAACAGCCACCGACGACCAAAACCATCTACTGATCTGAAATGTTTAGTAACTTCTGATCCACTAATCTTATCAACCCATGTAAATAACTGGTGTAAAATACAGTTTGTCATCTTTTCATGGTCATCAGATATGACCCATTTGGAC
>JAPQRP010000011.1:11517942-11536127 GCA_037367295.1 Apogon hyalosoma | reverse complement strand
ATCTTCTACAACACTGATTCACCAGTAAAACCCATGGAGTTGGATCAATGACAGTGGATGGACACAGTTTATGTTCAGATGATAGATTTTGCTGAAAAAGTCACTTTCTCTTCAGTTTTCTGTTTTTGTTACAATAACCCTCATCTTAATCTGAGATTTTATGAACATATACATGATCGGTAAATAAAATATAGGAAAATACATTATGTTCACTGAAAACACACACAATACACAGGATTATGTCATAATAAATTGTGATAAATCACTTAAGAAAAGTTAAATATAAAGAAAATATTTTGGAACTGCCACAAAAGTAACACTGGGTCTTTACGGGTTAAAATCACCACAGATAAACCTACTCACGTACAGCCTGTTATAAAAAAACATTTAAGTTTTATAAGTTTATACACACAATACATTGCATTATTTCCTTGTCATTTTTACATGTGTTATGTTTGTGTGTAGAAATGATCAGAAAAGTCAATTTTCTTTGCCTTTTTATTTAGAACAACACAAATGTTTTAAGCATTATCTGTGATATAGTACATTTAAAATTAAATTATTTCAAAACAGTATATTTAAAACATTAAATATAGGTGACATGTATGAAGGGCGTCATCAGCACTGGCTGTGCATGTTATGATTTTTTTTCTTAACCACCTTCAGTTTTAATTTTGGGTTTGTATTAGAAACAATGCAGTTACGGAAATACTATTAAACACTTTCTATGCATAACAAGTTTGCAGACACTTCTTTTTGTTCTCGTGTGGCATCTTGGGTCTTTCAGATGCCGTCATTTACAGTCACTGCCCTGAAAACAGACCATGGGCTTGGCGTTGAACATGTTGCATTATGAAAGAAACATGAGTCTATGCATCTTAATAAATGTGAATATTGATACAGAAGAGAGGTGCTCCCAAATTTTGGACAAAGATGGACTCAAACCATGATAAATCTGAGGTAAAAGTTGTTTTCATTAGAAATGGATTCCACACTACATTACTGCATAAAACAAGAAAACAGTCTGCTCATTTGGAATTGTATTCCAAAAACCGGACCATGTAAAAACAGAATAAGGTAACAATATCCAAAATAACTATTTCATCTGTCCAAGCATGTACAATACCTACAGAGTGGATCAATATTGTACTTTTGGCCAGTATTTAATTGACTAAAAAAAAAAAGTGAAAGAACATCAAATGTACATACACATACAGTCTAGTGAAATCTAAAAAGGTCCCAATTGGCTTCATGAGGCAGCGTGTGTGGCTGTCAGAGAGCTGTCTTGGTCAGTCTTGAGGGTAGGGAGGTCTATGGGCAATGAGGTGACCTCTACCATGCCCAGCCCAGTGTGGGGGACACTAGTGTTCATTATGTGTCTCTGTAAATGTTTGATCCAGTCCTCCTGGACCGATAACGGACCCTGGAAGACGAGGTCACAGAACCTGTACAAAGAAGAAACACATTTTTTTTACTCGGTACAGAAACACGTCTTGTCAGGCAACAGCATCTGGACCTGCTCTGCTCACCAGAGTTCTGAAATTTTCATTAGTTTTTATTATTTAGGCCAGTGGTTCCCAAGCTTTTTCAGCTCAAGGCCCAGAGGAGAAATTTGGGGTCTCCTAAGGTCCCAAAAACATCATGAGTTTCCAGAGATTCTTCAAAACACCTTCTCTGAAAGTGTATCTGTTTATGTCTTTTATGTTTTTTATATCTTATACATCATGTCCATTTAGTTGTGTCATTTTCTGTGTTTTACGACTGAGGCCTCTCCTCTGAATGTCATGACTATGGTTGAGGTCAACATTAACTATTCAGACATGTCATATTATTGCTATATAGGCCTGTTTTCTTCTACAAATTGATAACCCAATGAAAATATCTCAATATCTCTGGGTTTAAAAAGCACAGATTTAGACTTTCAGTTTGGTTTCAGAGTGAGGTTAATTTTACAGTAGCGGAAAAAAAGTTTTTGAACACCCTTAAAATTTTACATAATCTCAAACATTATCATGAAATATTTGCAAAAAAATATTTTTTGTGTTTCAGAAGGCGTGGCTGCATCACACAGACACAAATGTAATTTTTTTTGTTAATTGTTAAGAAAAAATAACAAAACTAAATTCTTGACAGTTTCAACATGTCATGTCCTGGATGTTTCATTATCCACTGAAACATCCTGTTTTGGCCTTGACAGAACAGCGCACATGCAGGAGGGGGCATGTGGGTTTGGAAAATGGAACAATACTTGATAGAGTTCAATACCTGAGGAATTATTCTTAATGTAATGTATTACAAATGCATGAGGCATCCAAAAACCTTTTTCCACCACTGCAGTTTCCAGTTTTCTCAGGTAATATGAGGAAAGCCTTCATTTACACAAACTGAAAGGATGACAGCATGCAAGAATCAAATGTCACTTCATTGCTGACTTTAATTGCCAACTGTTGAGTAATGTTTAGTAAAAGAAAAATTCTGATGTGAGCATTTTACTCTATGATAGCAAAATTGAACATCATTAACTTATGAACAAAACATGACACTTGAGACGACGCCTTGACTACATGTTTTCAGTCGATTAATTTTGATGAATCAAGAAAATAACCAATGAAAACCAATGTTCGTGACTTTAATCATCTTATAATCATCTTTCTTTTTTCTAGACTGACATTTGTATTTTTATTTCAGTTACTTACCTTTTTCAGACCTAGTTCAAGTTTTAGTCTTAGTTTTGGTTAAAGTTGTAGGAGCTAAAATTGGGGAAACAAGACAGAACTGGAAAAGGCCTACCTTCCTCCTGAAACTCTGTCCTCTCGGTGCAAATAAAGACTAAATCTATAGACAGATGACCTTACATGGATTAGCTGGGAAGTGCATCATCACAAAACTGAAAACAGGATTGTTTTTCTGAGCTTGTGAAAAGACAAGTGATGCAACAAACATACGAAAAAAGAAACATACACATAAATTTGGGGGTAATAATAATATAAGAACCTTAAATCACAGCACAACAGTGATAAGAGCCAATTTGTTTACAAAACTGATACACTTTTCCTTGTAATCAAGTATTTTTAAAGTGGGATGTTAGTTTTTTTTTTTAAAAATCTAAATACTTCTTCCATCATTGATTAAAGTTACTGTTGTTTTATACACAGCTCTACCAGAAAACATTGAAAGCTAAGTGAATACTTTTGACATTTTAGGACAACTTGTCTGAGAAGATTTAGGCCATTTTAACCTCCAGCTAGTTACCTTTGAAGACTGATATTTGATTAACAGATAACACAGCTCTCCCAGCCTTTCATATCTCATGTATTAAAGATTTTCCACATGAAAACAACCACAAAAGACTCCAGGAAATCACTGCCCTTTGCCAAGATATCTGAAACATGATCTCCTGTGAATGTAAGTAACTAGACACCTTTACACTTCTGTTGGTGCTCAGATTAGATACACACAATATGTCTAAACTTTCAGTTTCAGAGGCGTTGGTGTCTTGAGGACAGATCCAAGCCAGATGTCACTTCTGCTTGAAGCCTCCATGCTAAGCTAAGCTAAGTTAAGCTAAGCTAACACCTCTTGTTTCCAGTTTTATGTGAACAGTTGTGTGACAATTTCAATACTATTTACCAAAAGTCAGAAGTATGAACAACATCATAAGATAGTTTTGTTTTTTTTTTTAATTAAACATGGCACCAGAAGACATTTGCCTGATTTTTCATGATGATCTTTTAGAGTTTATTCTCTCAGTGTTATTTAAACAGATTTTTGGTTGTTTGAACAGCATCATGTTTTGGGGCCATATCCATGAAATATATGTGCAGCATTGTATTAAATATGCCTGTGAATATCATCTCTGGATAAATCTCTGTAAAAATGTGATGCTGAATAGTTAATGTTGAAGTGACGTTATATCTGTTAATTATTAACATTTCTGACATGCCTGCATTCAGCTTACAAACCATGTACTACTGAAAGAAAATTCAACCAGCCTTGGGCTTGCTAAATTTGAAATTATTCCTATTTGTATTAAATGGTTACCTGCAGGTGAGTCTGTACATTTCCTCTGGAGTTTGTGGTAAGGGCAGTGTCTTCTTCTTCGGGCCGGGCCTTGAACGCTGCCTCCTCGCTTTACAGTCATACGCTAAAACACAAAAATTGCTTTAGAAATGGCAGCACTTCATGTAAAATCCCAACAATAATTCATTCTCCGGCCTTGTGATAGAATGTTTTTTATTTATGTATTCTTTATTTAAACAGGATTGAGATCAAAAGACTCCTATAATGGTGTGTTCCTGTCTCTATGTTAAAATGACCAATTTAGTATGACTGTGGTAAGATTTAATATTAATCATCATCTGTGCCTGCAGGAACATGAACCCCGAAGGCCTTCTGTATGTCCACATTGTTCCTCCTTCATCTGCACCTTCAATCTGTCACAGCTAAAATTTTACTAATATCTCATTGCTGATGCCCTTCTAGATCCTTACCGCAGGGAGAACACAAATAACCACCAGTACACTAATTATAACTATAATTTAGTCTTCATACACCCTTGTAGTACAGCCACAGACATTTTGAGGAAATCAGTCTAAGTATTTAAACATCTCTAAAATACAGAGGTTTAGGATATTCCATTTTCTTGAAACAAAAATGCATTTATGTATGTGCCTAAAGCCATGTCTACCTACGTTTCACACTTTAGAATTGTGTCAGTGTGGACAGATTTACAGATTTGACATCTAGACGTTGAATCAAAGCAGCAGCATGAGTCACTTCAGCAGTAACAAAGATGGGACCTTGGTTTTCCCACTGCCTTATCACGTTTTAATACTGAAACCTGTGAACAATGAATCAAATCCTTGGTCTCTACAGTGGTGGAGGAAAACTATCATTTGCACTTGTGCTCAAAAACAAAAACTTGAGAGTGAGCACAGATTTTAGAGCATATATACCATAGTTGTCTGTAAGAGTGTCGGTTTTCAGTGAATTCTAATGAATGATGTTTGCACTTACTAGTCCCCTCAAGTAAGGCAGTCCTTTTTCGTTTAGCATACGCCCGGAGGTGATTGGACAGGCTAACGCCACTATGGAAAGTTGCATTGCAATGGACGCACACCTTCCTGTTGAATTCACCTTTCTCTGTGAAATGACAGAAAATATAAAGATGAACAAATTGAAAATTGTACTTCTAGAAACCTTGTATATTGCTACAATGTGTCTTACTTTATGCTGATGACATTACAACAATAGATACACATTTCAACAAACCCCTTTGCACTTGTAATGATTTGCAAATATTGTGAAGCTCCATGACATATTTAACAAACAACCATATGCTTATTTGTCATTTTTGTTTCTATTATTATATTGTTCCCTTCTGTCCTTCCTAATATCCATGTTGGTCATGCCCATGGACTTCATGGTGCATTCAAGTACCTCTCAAACTAATTTAAACTCTAAATCTGTACTTCAATGGCCATAAAAGTTGCTTAGAACTGGGACATTTAAGGGTTCTCTTACTTCCTTTTTTTTTTTTTTACATATATAGCTGACATTCCTTTCGCCTTCTTTCACACCTGCTTTTTTAATAATTAGAGGTTCTAATTGGGTTGGATCAGTGGTTCTCAACTGGGGGGATGCAGACACTCTCCCAGGGGGTTGCAAGTGACATCGTCGTGTGTGTGCGTGGGTGCATTAGCAACCACTGTTGTACATCACATTATAAATCACTCGGCACATACTGTACCCCATATTGTGTGGCATATTGTCTTCCCCCGACCCCCAGTCGCAAATTTGTTTTCAGGGGTGGGGGGGCAGGTAGTCAATAATAGGGTAAGGGGAGCTCACTATCACTCCCCCCCATCATGTTACTTTTAGAATTATGTACACACCACAAATTTTTTTGGACATGTGGGGACACAGTACGCTCATAATGCCTTTAGTGGGGCGTGGTTCAAAACAGGTAGAGAAACCCTGGGTTAGATTAACCGCAAACCCCACAATATTACCAAACAATAAAAGTCCCCCAAGTTAGCCAAGCCAGCCATCTGGTTTTCTCAGTGTATTCAATACTGAAAAAACAGTCTGGAACTTGGCCAATCACTGTGATATATGCATGATCTATTCTATAGCGGACCAATCACAAGTCTGGGGGGCGGGTGTTTCACAATGCATTATACGCACTGACTTCTTTTTGTCGTGAGTCAAAGTCAGTTCCTAGACAGCAAGTCTCTTTACGACTGTTGTCGGCTGTTGAATCAAAAATAAGGATAGAATTACAGGTAACACCCTGTATTCTTAAATTTCTCTGACAAAAGTGTCATGTCCGTCTTATATGATTGGTTTACTCGGCGCCTGTTAGTCCCGCCTTCATATTTGGAGTCAAGCCCCGCGATTCCAGATGGATTTCTAACTGAGAAAGACAGATGGTTAGCCAGGCTACCCACAAGTACCTTTGTGATCATTTTCAAGCATTTGAGAATTTAAGATGTACCCTAACCCTATAATTGTCCATTAAAAATTTCCTTGGCTGGGAAATCTATCAGTCCCCGTAACACAATGTGTCAAAATTATCTCCAGACGATTGTTACCTCATTTACTCCTGTTAAATTCGAGCCATTCTTAGTAACTGGGTTTTGTCCTAGTGCACTCATTTTTGCTCATTTATGCAATACAATACGGTAATATAGTATATAATACAATAATAAGGCATTACACATTCATGCACATGTCTGTTAAGAAGTAGTCGGACTTACCAGATATTGAGTGTGGCAGTGAAGATGCAACTCTTGATCCTGAACTGTGCTCACTGTTTGAAGAACCTGCTAATGTGCTTCTTGACATTGGACAGGACCCCTTTAGTTTTGACTCTTCCTGACACTTCCTCTTCTTCAGAATTCCTATCAATGCAGTTGTGCCCGCAAGTGAATTTTTAACATCCAACTTAGTCTCTAACTGCCTCTTTTCTGAACTCATATCTGCTAAAGAAAACGTGGGCATCAGTGATTTGGCATCAGTGCAAACACCTGCAATAGAGTTACTGGCGGGTGGTCTAAAAAGATCAACACTAGACAGCTTAGATGGTCCACCATATTGGAAATGGTTCCGTTTCTTTCCAAGTATTTGAAGTGCCCTCTGGAACTCCTTCTTGTCACGCATCAATTCTCGAAGTAAAAGTAACGGGGACTTGTTCTTTGTTGCAAAGCTTTTACCAAGCCTTTTGAGGTGCCCACGAATGTGGTTGGACTGCCCAGTCCTGTTATCAAAGGAGTCACCACACAATGGGCACGAGTGAACGCTCTGCACAACCTCAGAGTTGGACTCCATGTGTAATTCTGCAAAAAAAAAAGAAAAACATCAGTATTCATCAGAAGTGAACGACACATACCTATTATATTTGTGCATAAATCAGTAAATCAATTACAAGAACCCAAAAAAAGTACCTTTTTTCAATCGTCGGAATGATGTTATCCTCCGGCGAACACGTGGCCTCCTGTCTTGAGAAGCTACCTGCTCGGGTGGCACTACATGGCGTGCATTGTAGCTCAGTCCAACCCTGTGAAGATGTCCTCGGACATGGTTTGACAATCCAACACCTGACTCAAAAACTGCAGGACAGTAAGGACAATTCTTCCGTTCTGATTCAAATTCTGACAAATCTTCCGAGAAGGAATCGCTCAGCGATATTGAGCAAGAATTGATGGGTTCTTCAGATACTTCTGTTTCTATGCACTCCTCTTTGATTTCAGGGTTGTTCAGCTGTTGCTCTTCAGTTTTGATCTTCTCAAACAACCGTTTGGATGCCTGCAGAGCACCTCGCATTGACATTCTTCTGCTATAGGTATAAATGATGTTTTGTTTTTCTTTTTTGATAACATTATCAAAATGGTTTGCATTAGCATGGGGATCCTTAAGCAGTAAACTATCATTTTTGTCGTAGTCTTCCACTTCTTCTTGGTTCAGTGTCTTTGGACTTGACAAAGGTTTTGGTAAGATGAAGCATGAATCTTGATCAGAAGTGTTGCGATATGGGGTGGACATCTTCCGCTTAGAGGGTGACTTCCTAAAATGATCTATAATCAACTTGGGTACACTGGTGCTGTTGAGATCTCTTTCAGTGGCATTGGATGGCACTCCGTGACCATTTGGGGACAAAGATGAGTTTTCAACCTTAACATTAAATGTCCCTGGCAACTGATCAGAACCATTTTTGTCACTTTTTGAATCCTGATCAGATGTTCTGCAGTTAGTGCTTTCCTTCCTTGGTTCTGCAGCCTTTCTTCCATGCCTCTGACGGGACAGTAGAACGTTAATGGACTTATCAAGCTTTGATTCTGTTAGTTGAGACTTGAGACCTCTCCTGATCTTGCTATTTTTGAACAAATCTGAAATGTCATTGGATTCATTGGGTGGAGAAGGTCTTTTAGAGGAGATCTGGTTTTTTATTGAGATTTTAGAAGTAAATTCTGCATCTCCTTCAGGAGTTTTACAAGTAGGCATATTCTGCTTTTCAGATGATTGTGCATTTTTCTCACTACACTGTGCAGCTTCATAATCATCAAACGTTTGTTGGTGGCGACGCAGCAAGTGATTTTTAAAAACATTTTTACTAAAAGCTCTATAGGAACAAATGTCACAGGAAAAGATTTCAGGGTCATTCTGGATGGGTTTCCTGACAGTAATAACAGTGTGCTGTATAATGTTATGTCTCCTAAGTTCATTCTCACTTAAGGTCTTGTAGCTACATTTGTCACATTTGAACTTTCTCTTGTCTTTCTCATGTGTTTTTGCATGTTGGACAAACGTGTTAGGGCAGTTTGTTCCGAATGGGCACTGAGGGCAGAAAAGCTTCGCATTTTTATCCTCATTCCTCTTCTCGTTCACACCTCTGATCTCGGCAGTGAGTCGAGCCCTCTTCTCCTGGTGGATGGACATGTGTTCAATAAGTGCACCACTTTGTCTGAATGACTGTCCACATTCCCGGCATATAAAAGGCTTTGGCGAAATATCTGGAGACTCCACATGTGACTTCATATGACGATGCAAATGATGCTCTTTCTTGAAGATGAGCTTACACTTTGAGCAAGGGTAACATGATGGCTTCTCTGAATGAGAATTTATTGTGAGCCTTCCTTTCAGTGGCGAAAGCCCATGACCTATACTGTTGTCCTGCAAATTCCTGGTAGGTGCACTGTAAAGAATTTGCTTGATGGCCTTTGCAGTTCCATTGGGGTACTTTGAAACTTTTCCGGTTGGTGACGATTGTGGCATTCTCGACTTTCTGACTTTTCTGACAGGAATGGAGTCTACTGGGCCTTCAGCATCAGACAATTCTTCAGATGACTTGTGGCTTAGATCAGGGAAAAGATCTTCTGAGGGATCAACCATGACAACCATGTCCATTTTCCTTTTCCTTCTCCTTTGGCTGCTGGGAGGTGGAACTTCATCTTTAGCCTCCTCCTCACTGGGAGAATCACCATGGCTATCCCACAGAAACTGCATAAACTCTTTATGAGGATCCCAATGAAGATCACTGGGACTACTGAAATTGTCTGATGAGTCCTCAGGGGAGTCTACATCAAAGTCCCATATTCCAGCAGTGTCAATTTCCTGCACTGTTTTCAGTGGAGTGATGCTCTTTTCTTCTTCTTTTTCTGCAGACAAGCTACTGAGCTCATGAGCCTCAGTAGCCTGATGTAAAGAAGGTCCATTTCCCAGGCCAACTGGGGACAACATATCTGCATTTGACAGAACATCTAGTACATTGTTTTGCCTTGCAGAAGGCTTGCTGAAGGAATCTGTGCAGGGGGCGGAGTCTTGCGACATTCTCTCTGGCTCTTGCAGGAGTGTGAGGGCATTTATCTCAGAATCTGCATCTTTGTCATCCTCATCAACACCTGTCAGACATGACATTTCAGCTGCCATGACCTAGAAGAAAAATGTACAGCCTTCTTAGAATTTACTTCATCATAAATGTTATGCTAGCCTAACCCAAAATGAATAGTCTGTTTTCTAGTCATGTATTGATCAGCCCCACAAATGACATATTACTTGTGGTGGATAAGGTCATGAACCCCCTACATTCTTTAACTATGTAGCCAGGCTACAGTATGCTGCTCCTCTATGACGATTGGCTCAGTGATTTGTGACACCCAACAATTATGCCTAATCACTAGCTTTATCTTAAAAATAAATAAATAAATAAAAACAGGTCAATGGGCACACTAGTACTCTAGGTGGTACTACTGCTTTTAAAATAACAGAACTTAAGTTACAACAATGATTACTTTGGGAGGTGTGCTCACTAGTGGTGGACACCAACAACAAAACTTCCTAGTGAAACAATGCCCCCTTAGGCTACATGGAGTTAATATTTGAATCTGATAGGTTCTTCACAGTGTGTCTGATCTGGACTTTCCAGTTTGACCTTAACCAAATTTGCAAGTGTAAGAACCCCATCTATACATACAGATTCAGTGTTTATATTTGATGACAGCAGGATCTATTATTCTACCACTAAAACTGAAGTATGTAAACAAAACTAACCAGAACAAATTTAGCGTATGATGTAACAAAAACATGAGCCAAGGTTTAGTCTTTCAGGTATGAAAATGCCATTGTTCTTAAAAACCTCCCTTGTGAAGTGACCAACCACAGTTCTAACAGTCTTTGTGTAGACTGTTTTGCCCTGACTTTTAGATACATATTTCAATTGTTATTTTATATTTTACATTACATTATATTATCTATGTAATGCAAATTAGCCATGATTGAGGAATGTAGAAAAAGGAAGGATTATTTCTGGCTTTTGACTCATAAGAATCCTTTATGGATGACTGTCACTGAGATATCAGCTCAACTTGCCTTAGCATAGCTTTTTATGCATTTCCATTAAGCAAGAGCAGAAACCACCAGGTACCATCTGATACAATTTCTAGGATCATCCTTCCTGAGGTTCAAAATGAGGTAAAGTGAATCATGCAGATGACAGACTGGTCACCCAGAATTGTCACAGTTTCAATATGTGCATTATCATGTCATCATGCACGATAGTGCTGCAAGAATGAATCAATTAAATTAATCTAAATCGATTCTTAAAAGAGTTGGCAATGGAATATGGGAGTCGATTTGTTGGGTCTTGAGCATGTTAGTATTGAAACATACTGTGTAGTGTAACAGAGGAAAACACAGAGCAGCAGGGCTGAGGCTTCGGATATCGGGCCAGATTTTAAAGCTAGGTTTACATAAGTGTTCCCGGTGGCTTGAATATAGAGAAAAAATGACCAAAATCCCATGGCACACTACATTTCGGGCAAACGGTGCTGCCATAACCATCAGGAACATAATGTAAACCTAGCTTAAGATAGCCTTCATGTCGTGATTAGCCCACTAGCTAGTTAGACACTATCGTTGTAATTATAATGTTTTCATCCATCTCTGTTTATCAGGCCACCAGACTACCGTTACCTATTGTTGACTGGAACTAATGTACACAACGCTAGTTTAATGGCCTGTAACTGGAGCTGGTTGAAGACTATAGCTTGCTGGTCTCTAGTCCTAACAGGTCTAGGTAGCGGTAGGGGTGTGCGATATGACGATATTAGATCGTGAAGGATTAGAACGTATCGACAATTTGACATAGCAGAGAGATCGCGGAATAGGGGGATTTATAAGGGGATGTGTTCCGTGCCACACAAACCCCACAATGATTATGTGCAAGACTTTCATAACTTAAGACTTGGCCCTACAGAGTCAGCCTTACTTGACTCCGTGGATGTCCATGCACATCAACCTGTTTTTGAATGTGAAATTGGTATGCTCCACTGAAACCTCCAATGTCTGCAGACAGTGTGTGCAGAGTACGCACCACTCACATCTGCACAGTATGTCCTACTGTCGGAGCCGTTAAAGGCTCCTGCTGTAGTACAGCTAATTTTCCTTTAACCTATCTTCAGAAACTTTAATCTGAGGGGGCAGGACGTGAGTCCTCCATGTCCTCCACATACAGGTCTGTTGCATTACACTCTTAGAATAATGTATGTCAACACAATGAACCTGTTCAATCAGCTGAAGAGACAGCATCCAAACAGTATGTTCTGTATTTTTTTTATACTATTCATGTTTATTGAAAGCTACCTCAAAAACCAAGTGCAGTTTAGTTTTTATGGTCAAGAGTGCACTTAATCAGTGTTGTTGTTTACATTTTAGTATGTTTATATTCTTAGCACATGTTGGCAAAATGGTACAAACAAAATTAAAAATGTTTTGGAAGGTTCTTTGGGCTAAATTATTTTTTTCTTTTAGGGCTATGTTTTACATAGGGAAATTCTACCCTTACCCCTTAGCACTACCCCTTGAAATGGAGCTGCCAGGGGTAGGGGTTGAAACATTCCCCTATGAAATGGGACAACCCTTCGTGACCTGTTACGTCATCAGTTGCTCTGTGACCCGCCGTTTTACAAAAAACAGATGCGGAAGTTGACAGTAAATACAGCAGGTTAATCCACATGACAGCCCAAAACTACACCATGTTCGGTCGAGGAGATCCAGTCCTTGGTGGCCAATGTGAAAATTCAGATGAGACAACATGTAACGAGCGAGTTTATCAGCAACTCTGAGCAGACGACACGGAAGTAACTATGAGGAACAGGTACAGTAAAGTTGGTAGTATCCTGTAATTGAAATGGTCTCCAGGAATAGTACCTGGTAACCAAGCCGAGTTGAGCTGAGCCGAGTCGAGCTGGTTCCATGTAGTAGAAACGTGACAATAGATGCCACTATTAACAGATGTGAAACCTTTGTTTCTGAAAGTATTGCCCATACACACACCAGTAGATGTAAGCACCTCTGTTCCATGGGCTTTGGGCATCTTTTTGTGGCTAACTGTTAACCGCAGAAATGCGATCTATTACACATTAAAACAGCATTAACGGTCGATCAAATGATTAAGTTGTTTACAAAGAAAATCCGTACATTTGTGTTTCTTTCATCACACTGCTGCACTTCTGTGCTGTGTTTACCTCAATCTTGCCAATGATTCGTACAGAATTATGGGACATTTCTCCTACCCCTCCGTTCGTAGTGTGGTCCTGGAAAATCTCCGTTTCAAGTGCTATACAGCCCTCCGCCTTAGCTCCTTCCCTCCATCTAATTGAGAATCAGGACAACACTAACCCTTCATGTGTACGTGCAAAACGGAGGGGTAGGGGTAAGGGGGAGGGGCCATGGAGTGAATTGGGATTCAGCCCTATAGTGCAAATTCCACATGCTACTGCAGAAATTAAGCTAAATCATGTAAAATCGAGAGAAGTTGAGCTGATACCATTGGCAGAGGGTGTAGCTTAAGGTTGTACTCTTTCTTTTAATGTCGGTGTGTACAATTTAATGACATCTAGTGGTGAAGTTGCACATTGTAACGACCAAATACCCCTTACCTAACCTTACACTTTCAGGCAAGCAAAAACCTTGAGGAGGTCACCAAAAACATGAAAAATTCAAAGGGTGCACTACTGTTCCTGTTTGATTTGTCTGTTTAAGGCTACTTAAAAACATGGCAGTGTGATATGGGGTAGTCCTGCTCTGTGGATGCCAAGGTTATTATCGTTAACAAAAACTAATGAAATGATGAAAACTAGAATTGAAAAAAACATTTTCGTTAACTGAAATAAATAAAAATTATAATTAAAAGAAAAAACGATAACTAACTGAAACTGTATTGTGTGCTTATAAAACTACAATGTATAAAAACTATGAATAAAATTCCCATTGTTTTCATCTTTGTCAGTGTCAATTGATAAGAAATCGATTTATTTCGCTCAAGCAATTTTAGCTGGCGGCACCATATGGCGCTTCCTGGTCCAACACTTGTGGTTTATAGTTGTCTTCTGGTCCCCACTCTACCTGGAAACATGGAAACTACGGCAGCAGAGTCCTGTATGGGATTTATGTGAATATGACGGCGAGGAAAATGAAAGATATGAAAAAACTCAAAGTAAACTAAAACTAAGCATTTAGAAAAATATTAAAACTAATAAAAACTAGCAAATTGCTCTAAAAACTAATTAAAACTAACAAAATTAGAGGGAAAAAAAGCCAAAACCAAATAAAACTGAACTGTAATGAAAAATCTAAAATTATTATAACCTTGGTGGATGTATTATAACATCTGAATAAGTTGCCAATCAAATTTGTTGCAGTTTCCCCCCAGTGGTCACGTGCGGGACTGCAGATAAAAAAAAAAAAATACATCCACAATGCATTTTCACCACTGAACACAAAGGGTAAAACATTATTAATACTTCACATGTGCAGTGGGCCATTCTGTATGAGAAATGGACTGCATAATGTGAAAGTAACACAGAAGATAGAAACTTTTCAAAAGCAACTTTTGGTTGGAGAGAAAGGGCACTATTTTGTAATCAAGCTTCCAATTCTATTTATCACTCTGCGAAGAAAATCTGTTTCCACTGCAGACATAATAAACTCATTCTAAGCTAAAGAAAAATAACTGATTATTATTTACAAGTGTTTCTACACCAATAAAGACATGGTTATGAAAATTACATAATTATATTTCTATTAATTCTACACTGGACCTTTTAAATTAGCAAATTAACATGGGATTAGCTGTTAGCGTGTTTTAGCTGTAAATCTGTGTAGCCATGGCTAACACTGACATAAGGGTGTACAGTTTTTTCCTCCCCTATATTAAATGGCCTTTTTAAGGTACAGACTGTAATAGCTAAATGACATTTTAGTGTATTTTAATATGACTGTTGTGATGTGGGGGAAATAAACAGTTTAGATAACACAGTTTTTGATTTTTAACTCAAATCTCGCTTGGCCAGTTTAAAATACATAACAGGGATAATACAATACAGTTGACATTTCGTATGGATGACGAATTGTATTGTATTTTTTAAAGAGTACAAGGTCGCACGAGTGAGAGGTGTTAGATTTGAAGGGCAATAAAAGTGTCATACCCACTGAATACTCCTGTGGCACCGACAGATGTGTGTAACATGTTCACAATAGCACCAAATCTGCAAAGGAACAAACCTCGTAAATGGCTTTTGATGAGCGGCTATGGATTGTGTATAGAGCTAAAACTTTCAGAACTGTAGTTCAGTTATATGCCAGCTCAGAATAAAGTTGGGACATGTTTAATAAGGTACCGACTTACGGAGCAAACTGAGTTATTCATACTACATTCCGTAAAGGGATCATTGCATATTCTTGCCGTTTATATCACGCTGTGTTGTTGGATGCTGCTTGCAGGAGCTGCAGACCATTCCATTAAGGCTGTTCCATAGCAAAACCTATTCTTCAGGCTAAACTACAGCTAATGACAATCATTTTTCGCCACTTACTATTCACACATCAATGAAACGTTGAAAAACAAACAAACCTTACCTCCTAGCGGTGTGGATGGTGACAGGACACAATTTATATGCTGCATTGAATAATTTCTTACTTTCGTCTTCCATCTATTTCACAGTCGCCATTTTCCGTGGTGGTCTGGTGTGGGGCAGATCATTTCTTTTGTAAGGGTAACCGTGCGCACAAAATGCCGAACGGATACGACACGAAATCATAATACAATAATTACACGAGAGAGTCCGTGTATCGTATGTAACTACTGTAATTAAAAGTTAGTGAATTTAGTATCTTTAAATATGTCGCCACATGGTGTTTTGTGTCGGAACTGGGCTCCCCCGAAAGCTCTGACAATGGTTCGTTCCAGATAGGAGGCATAAAAAACCTGAGTTAATGACCATCTCTTTAGGGTAGCACATTTTTTTTTTCAGGTTGATGGCGGTTAATCACCGTTTTAATTGATAAAATAAACTGAAACTTGAGTTGCTACCTGGGTTGTTTCTTTATGAAACACATCAGGTTTTGCTATTTAAACTTGCCATTGACGTACAGACAGGAATGGTTTGCCACCACAGGAGTGATGTTACCACTGTCCCCCCATGGTTGTCTTCTCATAGGTCTTTGTTGCTTTCGTAGCCGGTGATTAACCGTTAAGATAGCCAGTCTCCTGTGCTTAAACCGAGGAACGGTGAGGTTTTGCATATATTTAGTCCGGTATCAGGGCCAGTCCCGTTTTATATACCTGACATGGCCTGTGCGGACTTTATAGACAACCGGGAACATTTTTCTGAAAAATTATATAACGTTTATTTTCTTTTTACATAAATCTGTTGATAAAAGCCCTAGTGGTTCCCTGTGGTGCAAATTGGCCGTGAAGGACATTTAAATGGGGTCAAGGGTTACACTGATAAAACAGCACAGAATGCTCCATACTTATCAGAGTTAATATGCAGTAGGTTATATTTATTTACCATGTCAGGTGGGTACACAATAATATTAGAGTACAATGACAGAACTAGTTTATGAGAACATGTGTTAATGTTTATACCTAGGTTAGCTTGATAGTTACTAGTTAACAGCAGCTGTTAGCAAAGACCTGTTTACCATTATGCTTGCTTAACCCTTAAAATTAACTAGTTAGCTAGTAGGTTAGCTAGTTACTAAAGATAAGGCTTTATAGGGGCTGTTTGCCTGTGTTATACATAACCTAAAACAATTTCCAAACTGGTCTATTTAGAGAGTGTTCACATTAGTTTGCATTGACTCTAAATAATATAAAGTAGCATTTAGCATATTGCTAACTGTTTAGCTAAGGTTGTTTTCCTGTCTAAAAATTTAATAATTTCATTGCATTGTTGTTACTGGTTAAAACAAAGCAAAATTAACCTCAGCAGATAGTTTATTGTTATGATAATTATATTTTAACTACTTAATATCAAATACTTAATTTTTATGTATATATCTTAGTTCCTCATTTTTACCACTTAAGTGTTTAGTGTTTTACAAAATCTATATTGACAGGGTGACAAGATCCAAATTTGTATTCAAATGTGAGGATGTCTACGTTGTCTGATGGGATGTTGGAGTCAGATGACTGCACTTTGTCTCTGGACAGTCTCTTTTTTGAGAGACCCATTGTTCAGAAAGTGTGAGTACTAAAAAAAAAGGTCAATAGCTTATATCCCACTGCTTACTTTCTCAGGTGAATGAGTTTATTCTGAGTTGATTCTGTTTGACAGAAAGCCACTACGTCAGGAGGAAAGTCCATGGCAGCTGGAAGTGCCTCCATCTCTCTCTGAAATCCCAGTTACACAGGATATGCAGGAGGAGGCAGAGTCTCTCTCTTCTCTATACTGTATGTTGTGCTCTGGATTAGGGTGAATTCCTTTTCACTTGACTTGAGTACACTGCTCTGTATCTGGCCTTTTGAAGCCTTACTAACTTTAACTGTGAAACATGACTCACTGACACATTTGCTTAAATAGTCTTAAAAGGATTCCCAATTTTCCTTGATATGCATGAACAAACCATGTTTTTATGAGATATTTACATCATTATACAACACAGGAATGGTAAATCCACAGTTGTGTTCCTTCTCAAATTATTAAAGTCATCCTCTACCCTAACCTTTATCTCTCTGATATTACTTTCAGGTTTCTCCCAGATACCCAAGACATTTGTGCCTCCTTTTAAAGGATCAGTTGACTTAAACATCTCATCATTAAAAACCAAACACTCCTGCAGTTTTAGCAATAATGGGAATAATATCAAGGAAATTCAGAATGTCAGAAACAGTACCAACAGATGTGATGGCTTTTGGGGAGGTGAGGGGTTCAGGGATTACTCTCAGGATGGCTGTCAAAGTGGAAGAGGTGGGGCTGAAACCTCTCAGGGCTTTGGTCATGTGGCAGTTGGCAAGAAATGTTTGCCTCTTGAATGCAGTAAAAGTCTACGGAAAAGGCAAGTGTCTATTTTTTGGAAGACAAAAGCATTGTTTGAAGGTTCCTTTTCAAATGTAATAGAGATTACAGAATACAGAGTTTAAATTATCCTCTAAAAATGTATTATGTGACTATGTAGGTTGTATAGTAATGTAACTTATTGCTTTTGATGATTTTTTAAATTGCTTTTCTCATAAAAGTTTTAAACCAGGCAATTAAAATTGGAAAGTATTTTTTTAGATATAAATTCCAACCACTAGAGGAATGTTCCAGTTTTTTTCTTAATTTCCAGGTCTGAAAGGCCTTAGCCAATAACATGGCCATCTGCCTTGGCATGTTGGCCTGTTGTATTATGTATATATATAT
>JAPQRP010000011.1:11479232-11500275 GCA_037367295.1 Apogon hyalosoma | reverse complement strand
AGTTGTACCAGGCATTAAAATGAACAAGAAATTGAAGAAAACAAGGGGTGGTCTAATAATTTTTTTCCACAACTGTATATCTGAGTTCCTCCTGACTTTTATTCAGTGCAGTAGATTTTATTATATCTACCAGGAATTCCATCCATCCATCCGTCCAAGATTGTCCATCTCATTTCTCGGACACTATTCACCTGATTCTTTTCAACACACATGTTCTATACCATGAGGAGAGGTGCAGAGCACAGTTTGATGGCTGAATTTTAATTTTTGGATATTTTTTTAATACATTTTTTAAAATTTCAACTTGACAATTTGTGCAACCCATTTCTCAGACTCTGTTCATCTATATGTTTTCAAATTTTAAACATATGTTCTTTCCAAATACCTTTCTCTTAGTTTTTGCTTTTTTTTTTTTTTTTTTTTTACAAATTTTTGAAAAGTTAAAAAAAACAAAGTTAAGACTCAAAAGTAACCTCTTGGTAGGCAGGGTATCAGTGAGCAGCAGGGGTAAAGTGTTGTGCAACCGGGCAGGAGTATGAATAAGTTTTACTGACTTTTTCATTGTCCACACTTAGACTCATTGGTTTCCATGCACATGACATTTGTAATCCAGTTTGAGTCAATTTGCCCTAAATTTGCAGCATCAGTTTATGTTAAAGAGAGCAGAGCTACTCAGAGGAATGACTGAAGACAATGACGTAGCTGCAGCTGAGCCAACAAGCCATATTTAAATTTAATTGGAGAAAAAGAACCATAACTTCAACAATGTGTTCACTGTCCTTAAATCATAATCTGTTCATGCAGTTTCTTCCATAATCAGATACTGTACGGATCAGTGTAGTCAGTGTTTAAGTGTAAAGGACGAGTAACAACAGTAGAAATCAGTGGCTGTTGTTCTTTTTCTGGGTCTTTTTTTAATACCTTCCAATCTGTTTTTCCTTCTGTTGTTGATCTACTTCTTCCTATTGTTCTTTTCTTGTCGTCATTGTTTTTTGTCCTCTTTTTTCTTCCTAATCAATAACATAGCCACTAATACTTTGTTATTGTGTTTACCCTGAAACATTTGCAGCATCACACAGATTTTGACCATACCATTTATCTCTCTTAATATGTAACATTTTTTATATATATATATATATATATATATATGATCCTATGTGAAAAAAAGACTGTATGTACATAGCATTTCAATTATATCAACCTACATACCAAGAGTCAAATCTTAGTGCCAGTCTGTATTATGCTATAGATTACCCTGTCTTTCTTTTCATAGTAGTTTTGTGTTCATTTGTTTAAATGCTTCCCCCTCTTGAGGTAAAGTAGGTGTAACCATGGCAAAGAAGCGATCAGCAAACCAAGAATTCACTTCATATCTGAAAGACCTGAGGAGCAGGTGTGACACACTCATGGAAACTCCTGTTAAACGTCTCAAGGTGAGAAGTAAAAGAGGAAGCTCCTTGGAGTCTGCCCTGTCATTTACGTTTACATTTACAGTAAGTAATGATCAAGCACGTGTTTGCTTTTTGTTTCCTCAGATGAAAATGAATGAGGAGTCTGTTCCTGTGAACATGCAGGAGTTTGTTTACCAACCCAAAGAGAGGCTTCCTGTTCTTTCCTGGTAACTAGACTAAACATAAGTTTGATTTCAGGGATTTGATAGACTGATCTTATAGAGAAAGAAGTATTCATGTACTTAATGTTAGTAAAAGTAATAATATTACATGAAACATGAAAATACTGTGCTAAATATTTAAATTAATATCCAACTTATTTAAGAATGTTATCAGCAAAATGTACTTAAAACTAGTGTTTAGATGGTCCCTGACAGTGTTTTACTTGTTTTTGGTTTAGTATTTCTGCTACATTAATATATGTGTTGTATTTTACTGCTCTACAGGTTTAAAATTCAGTTTATATGAAGTAGTACGTATACTGTTGTAGTAGTAGTTTAATTGATATTAATGCATCATATTATATAAAATCATAATCTTTTTGTAGCGTTGCAGTCCTGTGAGAACCATATAGATACTAAGAAAAGTTCAGAAAATCAGGGTTGTTTTCAGCTCCATGTTACTGTATTTTCTAGAGGGTTTTAAAGCGTTTATTCATCTTAAGATGGAGAGTTTCAGAGATTTATAGATACAAACAGGAAAAGGATTGGAAATTTTAGATGAAAAGCAACAAAAGTTGTGGAGTTAAAAGTATAATATTTACCTCTGAGATGTAGTGGAGGGGAACTATGAAGCTGCATAAAATGTAAATACCTGAGTACTTCAAATTTGTACTCGTGTAGTGTTTGAGTAAAAGTACTCAACTACATTCCACGACCATCTGAAAATGTAATGTCTTATTTGATGTGAAGGTATGGAGGAAGTCACTGTGAAACTCCACTGAGACGTCCCACTGATACTGTGGATCTGACTGGAGAAAACACAGACCTGCCAGACGTCATTCTTGTGGATGACTTTAATGGTAAACATTAGCATAAAGATGATGACGTGCAGCAAATCCTTCATTTTCATCTTCTGCAGTTGGATTTTTTATCATTCATACAGGCTCTTCTTCTCTGTCTTTAAGATTATGATGCCAGTGTGGACGACATGCACAGGATGGTCCACACCACTGCTGCAACTCATTACCACCAAGGTACAGTATTGTTGAACGTTTTATTTAACTCCGTCAAACCAACACCAGACAGACCTCATCCTCTGCATGTTTGAGCCCATTTGGTATAAATCTGCTGTTCTTTAAATATGGCCAGCTGTTTTTCAAAGCATACCAGGGATGTTTAGATTTTATAGCCATTTATTTTCAGTCCGCTGTCAAAATATTTTGACATGGAGTTAGAAGAAAAGTATAAGATAGATGAGGATAAAAGTACAAACACATGGTTAATAATATCAAAAAAATATGAATATGTTTTCACAAAAACATATAAGTTAGATTTTTAGTTCAGGGCATTGAAAAATGTAATTAGCAGAAGTAAAGGAGACAAAATGATTTATGCATATGATAAACAAAGCTGTAACTGATATTAATGGTTTGCTGCTAAATTATGTGAAGAAGGAAAATGTATGTTTCTACCATGGACTAGTTTGAAGACATTAAATTTAATTTGTGCAACTATTAAGAAATCTCATAGATGAGACTATGAGGGAAATTCATATTTTAGTCCCTAATGAATCATTTTATGAAGAATAAACCATCAGGGTACTTTATTAATTTTTTTTAATCAAACGTGGTGACACTGTTTTGGTTGTTTTTGTGGCTTGTGGACATTAAATATTTTAGTCTATTTTCTCATTTCTTTTATGACTTTGTTCCACCTGATCTTGTTTTGATATGTTTTAACAGTTTATTTTGCTCTTGTTGTCATTTGTGTGACTCATTGAGCTGTTCTAATCTGTTGTGCCAATAGTTTGACTGATTGTCATAGTACAGTTTGGTATGGAATGCATTTGACAGTGATTGTACTAGTGTTTGTTTCTATCCTTTTTCTGTTCTTCAGGGTGGACAAACCCAGGAGGCAGTTTTGGTGTAAGTCTGACTCGTAAACCACAAACCACACAGATCAATACATCAAGGGCAGAAAACTCAGAGAAGTCCACTGCAGGAATAAACCAGGGACAAATACCGACTGTCAACTTCGACCTTGGAAATGAATGGGACGACTGGGGTGACTTTGATGATGACAACTTGGTGCATGCCAGTGAGACATTGTTGGCCGTCCAGTCTGTGGAGAACAACCCACCAGGTACTTTTAGGTCCAGGAGGTCCAGCTTGGAAATCTGGTAACAAACATCATTGTATTGTCACCATCATATTGAGTGAGTTGTAACATGCATAGTTACTGTATGTGGATAATCCTGTGCCTCAGCAACCAAACCACATTTTCATCAGCCTTCATATGTTTTTTGTGCAGGTTACACTGCCTCACCAACATCAAGTATAACCTCTGTCACTGCACCGCTGAGGTAAAGTGAGAAAATAAACAATGTGGAAGATGTATTCACAGACATCCACTGAGGACTCATAGCGGTCATTCCATACCATCTCACCCGGACCTCTCAGTTTCTAGTTTCACTCTCATGGATTTCCTCAGAAAAAAAAAAAACAACCTCATATTAAGTTCAGTTCGAATACTTCTCTAGTTCTTAAAAGTTAACTTTAGCCCTTTAAAAGTATGTGAACTCTAAGCTTCAACAGCATGGAACATCCAAGGCACCCTAAGAATAATCTGCATCATATAACATGGAAATACTTTATTAATTAAATTTAATTAATGAATAAATGAGTAGTTACCCAAACAAACCATGTTCAGAATCTTCATACCTTTACTACTTTTTTTTTTTTAACACAAAATGGTCTATTTAGTCTTTATACTGTCTATTGTGTCTAGAATTTGTTAATTGTATTTTTGTTTATAGGTCCATTTCAGCTTCTGTAAACAAGGAGATCCCAAAACCAGGACCATTAACCGTCCCAGACAAACCTCCGAACAGAATCACACTGGATTTGAATAAAAAGGTTTGTGTGTTTACTGTTACTGATAAAGCATGAATGACTCCACTCTTAATCTATTTTGTGCATGTCATGTTCTCTTCTCCAGCTCCATGTGCAGAAACCAAATATTTTCAGTGAAGCGTTGACCGTTAAAACATCAGAAACTGTCCTGAGACAAAGAGAGACCCACTTTGTCCCACTCACCCAAAAGCTTGGTTTCTTCTCACAAATGAATGGCATGGTCTCTGCCAGCTCATCCAACGACACAAGGTAAAGGAAAAATATAGAAGGCTTGTATTTTTACACACATTTAATGCTTACAAGTTGTTGTTTTTTTTTCTCCTAATTACAAGCGAGCATTGGTCATTACTGAAGCCACTTTCTCAAAACTCTTCATATAGTCTGTGTTACCAACATCTATCTTGGCCAATCTCACCTTCAAACCAACAGAACACCTCATATGTGTCTCATAGGGAGAAAAATTCACTTAGAAAGTTAAAAACACAACAATAACAACAAAGAGAAGTTTAAAAATGAATGATTCAACATGTAAATCAGTATTTTATTATGGGTCAATAACACATTTTCATTGTATTTAATGTGTTATGCATGGTAATTTACTTGTAAAAAACACCAACAGCCAACAATATGTACATTATAATCATTCATACTATATGTTCATCTCTGGGTAGACTGACATTACTGTTAACTCTGTTTGGAATAATTCATTCTATTCAGCTAAAATATTTTTCAAAGGGGTTACTGAATAAATGCATGAACTCTTCTATTATTCTGCTTTGAATGTATTTTAACAGCAGTGTCTTAGCCTTTGTGCTGCATTGTAAATACATAGTGTTTTCTAGGTAATTAAGTATAAATAAAATATAAATGAGAAATATGAACTAAATTTGAATGACGAGTTCATGGATTCTGCAAAAATATGGTCTTTTGTGTGAAAGTAGTGAAAAGAAAATCATAGTTTGGTACAAAAGACTTTATCTATTGCTGACTATGTGTGTTTTGACAATATGTGACTTCAGTTTTGATTGAAGCATTTTGGCATTTGAAAGAAAATGTAATAAAGAAATCATCCTGAATTTTTTGCCTAAATAATGGACTCCTTTTTTTTCATCTCATATTTTTCATTCAGCACCAACGTTAAAGAAGAAGATGTTTTCATTGGGATTTTTGATGGTATATTTTAATAACATCAGCATGAATATGTTGTTCAACAACAACAACAACAACACTGTGAAAATGTTTTGTTCTTAGTAGTAACATTACATTAACCTGAGCTTTGCATCCAGTTACAGAATGTTGTGGACTGGTTTAAAGTCCTGTTAGTTTATGTCTTGTTCATATTATAAATGAAAAGTAAGTTATTTATTTATTTATGTATTTATTTATTTGTTTGTTTTACTGTTTGTTAAATAGAAGTAACTTCCATCCTGTTCCCTGTCTGTCTCTATTCTTTTAATTGTGTATTTGTATTGAACACACATTTAGATGTTACCACAGAATGTTATCCTTACCTATTGTTCTGTATTATTTTTACTCTGTGGTCATTGGTTGAGGACAGAGAAATCAGAAATAAAGTTTATTCGTATCACATCTTGAATCTTTAATGTAATATTTTGAAGCACAACTCTAATAACTACCACCCTTACACTGAATCTAGCTCTTACATGAATTTTGAGGGGAATCAGAGGGTAAATAAGTTTGCAAAGAGGGCTGTAAAAGAGAAAAATATACTAGAAAGGCAAATCAGTATGAGTAAAGCAGAAGATAAATATGGGAAATAAAGTGCAGCAATGAACATGTACTAAACAGAACAGTTAAAATGGTAGATTAGACGGCTAAATATTGTTAAATATCTTGACGTCATCTGTTTCTGGGTCTGAATCTGTTATTGTGTATTTGTCACAGTTTGCTCCAGCACAAATTTGGATGCAGCATATTTGTATTCAAGTATCAGATGAGGACAGACAAAGCAACAAATAAGATGTATTTATATTATGGTGGTGCCACTGCCATTCATGTATCAATGGTTATGTCAGCTCCTAATGTTCTGAAGTGCACATAAAGTAGTTAATTAGATGAAGGCCGACAAATTTGTTTTCTTTAGCTTTACTAATGGATTGCAACAAGCTTAAATGTACACACTTCTATTTTGGAGTGTGACATTTAATAATAATAATGATGGATTGGATTTCTATAGTGCTTTTCGAGACACCCAAAGTGCTTTACGTTAATGATCCATTATCCAGTCTCATATTAACACAGTGGTAGTGGTTAGCTATATTTGAAAGTTACAAATGTATGTGGGGGAAATGTCTTGCCCAAGGACCCATGGCAGGATTTGAACTGCCAACCTTCTGAGCCACAGCAGTGAACAATAAAAGCACCTGTACCCTATTTATAACCCCTTTATTGTTCTTCAGTGTCTGCCTCTTTAATCATATTTAACATGGGAATGAATAAAGTTCATATATATCTGTAGTATCTGTAATAACATATTCAATATCCGCCATGCTGTTTCATCACTGACAGTGGTTTGTTTGTTTTTTCCATAAAATATAAAATGTACAGTTGAAACCTTTATGCCTAAATCTTAAACACTGTTTTAAAGTCTGTATTTGTCTGATCAAATGGAGACTAAATCCAGTGAATTTTACTAAAAATACTGACAGATTATCAGATCCTCTGTGATGGATATTAATATTACTCTCTTGGTTTTTTTGAGCCAGCTGTATTAAAAAGTTATGAAATTGTCTTGTCTGTATCAGTAAAATGAATAATGTCCATTTGCCAAGCCTTCCTTTTTTTTTTTTGCTTGGTACTTGTCAGTAATGTACACTCTAAATTAGTTGATTGGTTAGCTCGGAGCCTAGCAACTGATGACGGTATGAGTATTCTATGAGTTGATTGGGTTTTATGTCTTTGCCTAAACTATGACCACCAATCACAGCAGAGCGTCGCTCTCGTTACACGTGATCTAGGCTGAAGACACGCGAGAAGTCAGACGTCACTTTTAGCGCGGAGTTTGTTGTTGGCGGAAAAGCTTTAAAGCAAGGTCTGAAGTCTGTGTTTTGTCAAGTATTTTAATCATTCAAGCTCTGTTTTTTCTACACTTATGGTTTTACGGCTATAAAACATGTTTGGTGGTTTTATGTCGTGTTCATGAACCGCTCATTCGAGAAACATTTGTACCTATAGACCGTCCAAAACGGTAAGTGTCGTTTTGTTTTTGTAGTGGGTTCAACTCACGGGGTTTAGCTAGGCTACAAGTAACAAACATCCTCTGTTTACACGACCCGGATGCGTATTTCATAGTAACATGTCAGTTTGTAAGAATGACAGCACTTTGATGAAAATGAACCGTATTCATTTGTTTGACTAACAATAATTTGCTAAATTCCCCTTTGTCAAGTGTTAACAATTTCCTCACGCTGACCTAAACAAAAGTGACCTTAAGGCTACGTCGATCGTCCAAAACGTTTTAGCCATTTTTTGTGACAGTATTCTTTATGTTTTTCAGATGGAGGTATCTCCTCCCTGCAAAGATGGTATCAGCACAGACGGTTCTATCATGAAATCTGATGGAGGCCAGAAGAGAAGCAAAATTTCAAGTGAGTTATAAGTATTTGTGACACTGGGAAACACGTTTTACTGATGTAAAAGTAAAGTATGAAAATCAGAAGTGGTTAGTTATTGTGCACTGAACACAATAACATGGTGCTGTTAGTGTTTTACTGTTATACTTAGATTCATATACCTGTTGCATTGATGTGTATGTTGCAGTGTTTAAGGGTACAGTCAATAGAGATAGGATACGGTGTTAAATGTAAATAAAACACAAATGATTTGCAAATCTCATGAACCCATAGTATAATTGCTTAAGTCATATTTTTTCAGGTCATAGCGAAAATGAAGCAGCAGTGTTTGGCGAGTAAGGTTATGCAAATATCACAATGTGGCCAAAAATATGACTTAAGCAATTATGATATGAGGCTAACTGTTTTACTCACAATAGAACGTAGAAAACGTATCTTACACAGCACCGACACTACACAGGGGGGTCACAGGGAACCGTTTTGGCCCCTTTCCTCTTCTCAGACAACACTGGTAACCGGCACCTGAAACATTTCTCCAACAACTCACTGTATTTGTGAACCTCATCACTGATGATCATGATAGAAAGTACAGAGAACTGATGCAGAGCTTTGTAGGCTGGTGCAAGAGGAACTGCCTTCAGATCAACCCCAGAAAGGAAGGAAGGAAGGAAGGACCCCAGGAAGAGTAGCTGATGTTCTGTATCAGCTAATTGGCATCCTAATAAATAAACAAATCAACATGGGAGAAAACCAAGGAGCTGGTGGTGGACTTCTGCAGTGGCAAGCACACTCTGCCATCACTATTAACATTCAGGGACTGGACATCAAGATCATTGGATCCAATTAGTACCTATGGGTTCGTCTGAACAATAAACTGGACTGGACTGACAATTAAAATTCGCTTACAAAAAAGGAAAACCTAGAGTCTATCTGCTGAAGAGGCTCAGGTCCTTCAGAGTGCAGGGGATGTTCCTGAAGACCTTTTAGTAGTCTTTTATGGAGGGTTCTCCAGGGGCACTAGCATTTCTACAGTGAACATGCCGTGACTCAAGAAGCTGATCAGGAAGGCCAACTCTGCCCTAGAACAATATCTGGACCCAATGGAGGTGTTGAGCAACAGATTGATAGCCAAGCTATCATCTCTTGAATACAGCTCCCACTCCTTACAGGACACTTTAGCAGCACTGAGCAGCTCAGTGACAGATGCTGCACCAGCACTTTGTGAAAGACTGTTTCCATAGGTCCTTCTTTCCTGGTTCTGTTTGTCAGTGCACCCAATAAACCACTCCTATCAAACTAGCCAGTACAGTATCGGTGCAACATTTTTATTCTTCCATTGTGGAAGAGTATTATCATGCATTAGCCTCCTTATTACCCACAAATTATACCGCTATACATTTTATATATCTTATCTACTGTGAAGTCTGTGAACTCTTCTACTACTACAAAGCTATGTTGTAATAGATGCAGTATGTGATTTAGCATTGGTCTTCATTCTGAAACAAACAAAGACCTTTCCTGGAAATAGACACTGACTGCATGAGAGCATATGTTGCTCTAAAACCTCTACATACCTTTAAGCAGTGATGGTGCCTTTCCAGATGTGCAAATTGCCAGTTCCGTAGGCGCTGATCACCCCCACTCCGACAGATTTGGGTTTTTGAACTGAGCACTGATAACAAGTCAGATGGTTCCTCTCATCTTTAGTCCAGGGGACACAAAGTCCATAGGTTTCCTTTTTTCTTCTCACCAGTGAACAGTTTTCCACTTTACCTCAGTCAATTTTAAATGTGTTTTGTCCCAGAGAAGATGACAGAATGTCTGGATTAAGTTGACATGGCTTCCTCTTTGTATGATAGAGTATTAAGAGCATTTATGATCGGAACAATGAACTTTATTCATAGACAGTGATTCCCTGAATTGTTTACGTGCCCATGCAGTGATCCAGCCCATTTCAAAATTATGTCTGGTTTACAGAAACAGGCCTGTTTAAAACCATTTGATAGGGAGGAGGAGGAGAATTTACTTGACCCATGAAGTAACATTTCATCCTTCAAAATAAACACTTTTGGAGTTACGGAGTTTTCAGTGGACAATGGTTAGGGATGAAAGATGTAATCAGAAAATGAACCTGTCAGACAAATGTAATGAAGTAAAAATATTGTCCAGTATTGTCCTCACTGTTGGTAAAAAGCCCTTTGACTGCCCATAACTCCCTGTATTTGCCTGTATTTATTTTCTTCCAGAGGATGTTGAGATTGACATAGAGTATCTCTACAAAGCTGTTCCTCAACTTGCAAAGATTTTCCGCATCATAGACAAAATTGGAGAAGGTACAATTCTTTACATAATCTTTCCCACACCTTTGATAGCTAATACAGTTTCAACACTTCAGAGTTTGATGTAGATAAAACACAAAGTCTTGTAAATGAACAAATGAATGCGATCTGTATCTACACCAGGAACCTTCAGCTCTGTGTACCTGGGTGAGGCCCAGATGCATGATGGGACGAAAGAGAAATTTGCACTGAAGCACCTCATACCAACAAGCCATCCAACACGTATTGCTGCTGAACTGCAATGTCTAACTGTTGCAGGGTGAGTCCCTCCATATGAGATTTCACACTGTTGAATGTACTTTTTTGTATATGTTGTCTTATTTGTGCTTGTTTTGTACTTTTTCTTCTGATATTATGTTCCTAAACCTCCAAGTATGAGATAATAAACACACTTTTATTTCTGTTAGTTGTGAGTGGTGTATTAGTTAATTTTTTCTTTCATTTTACCTTTTTTATGTAAGCCCTACATGAACTATTTAATGTTCTCCATTTGAGGATTAACGGTTTTATATAAACAGAGACAGACACATTTTCTGTCTTTAAAGTTATTTTTATACCATAGTAAATTGTTGTGTGGGCTCCTCATTTATTTAGTGTTGAATGACTCAGCTGGACTTCAATACATTAATGACTGTTCTGGCAAAAATGCAGCATCAGGCTCACTCATTTATACATGGCTGCATGTACACTCATCTATGACATTTGGATGAGACGTCTTTCATCTCAGTGTGTCTGTTTTCCTTTATAGAGGCAGAGAAAATGTGATGGGAGTGACGTACTGCTTCAGGAAAGAGGACCAAGTAGTGATCGTCATGCCCTATATGGAGCATCAAGCTATAGTGGTATGAAAAAACAAATGGTATTTTCTTGTGTAGTTACTCATTTTGAACCAGTGATGTTTTGTTGTTTTTTTTTAATCCATAAAGACACTGCTATTTATCTGGCAGGTCCAAAATACTTTTTTTTTCTCTATATCTGCCTTTTCTGAAGTGATTTATCTCTGTTTATTATAATATTATCTTCTGCATTTTGAGTTTTTTTTTCAGTGAAAATCAGGTATTTTCCTATATTTAATTTACTGATCATACATGTTCATAGAAACCCAGATGAAAGTTGTATTTTATATCAGGAACAGAGAAAACTGAAGAAAAGGTAACTTTTTCAACAAAATAATTAATTGAACATAAACCAAGTGTCTCCATCCACTGTCACTGATCCAACTCCATTGGTTTTACTGGTGAATCAATGTTGTAGAAGATGATGGTGTTTCCATGTTCACTATGGAGCGTCCAAATGGGTCATATCTGATGACCATGAAAAGATGACAAACTACATTTTACACCAGTTATTAACATGTATTCATAAGATTAGTGGATCAACAGGTATTGAACATTTTAGAGTAGATGATTTTGGTCACTGGTGGCTGCTTGGGTCTTTATGGGTTAATGAATGTGTTCTTGTGTGTAAAATGTGTTCATCAGGACATCATTAGCTCTCTAAGTTTTGAAGAGGTCCGTCTGTATATCTACAATCTGCTGAAGGCCCTGAGACACATCCACCATTTTGGTATCATTCACCGTGACATCAAACCAAACAATTTCCTTTACAACAGAAAACGCAAAACGTGAGTTATTATTACGCCTCAATGTTTGACGTACATTTCTAGTTACGGCTGTGTGATGTGATGGTCTGTATCCTGTGACGATGGCAGGTATGCGCTGGTGGACTTCGGCCTGGCTCAGGGAACCGCTGACACTCAGATTGAACTGCTGAAGGTGGTGAAGCAGAAAGTGTCACAGAAGGGTGGTGGGTCCACGGGGAAACAAGACCCCACACAGCGGAGTAAAGCACCATCTAGCCTCCCCACGAACACCACCACAGCCTCCACTTCTCTACCTCCTCCTTCACTGCAAACAGCAGCTCTGCCTCCACCTTCCTCCACCTCCACATCCGTTTCAACCTCAAGGAAAACACTTGTTAAAAAAGCACGAGTTGTCACCTCCTCTGTCCCCACCTCCACCTCTCGCACAAAGCACCCAAAGGTGTCTTTTCACTTTGTCTAATGAGAACAAAACAAGGTTTCTTCATTATCACAACTACTCTTCTGTCAGTCTTTTTTTCTGTTCCTGTACTAATGTATTAATTGTAGCTAAATTCTCCTGTTCATGTTTATTTTTTCTAGGATTTGTCGAGACTACACAAAGTGTCACGGCCTGTGTTTGGAGAGCGGAATCTCAATAGCTGCACTCCAGCTCCTTCCACCGCCAAACAAGCAGCCATTAAAGCAGAAGTAAAACAGAATATGGTACTTTAACAGTGTCATCTGTACAAATATCTCTTTATTTTTTCTCTCTCACTAGAGTTGAACAGTTATTCAAGTAACAGACAAATAGTCAACTACTAAATGAATCACCAACTTTTGACAATCAATTTTTTTTTTTACTTTCTGATCCCAGCTTCTTAAATTTTAACACTTTTTGTCACTTTGCTATGACAGTACACTGGGTATCATTGGGATGTGAATCAAACAAGACTTTTGAGAACATCATTTTGGGTTGGTTAGCATCGTGGCCTTACAGCTGGAGTGTACATGTCCTCCAGGTGCCTCCCACAGTCATTTAAAAGGCTAATGGGTGTGAATGTGGCAGTGAGTGGATGTTTGTCTCTATACATCAGCCTTGTAATAAACTGGGGACCTGAACAGGGTGAACCACATCTTCACCTGATGTCAGTTCTGGTTATAAGTGATTACAGAACATTGATGAATGACTCTTGGGCTTTAAGAAGCACCAATTGACATCTTTCAGTATTTTGAGGTATTTCATAGAACAAACAATTAATCAGTTAATTGATATTGATCTGAAATAGTTGAAAGTGAAACAGACAGTGAAACTAGTTGGTTGCAGGCTTATCTTTCATACATCCCTACCTACCAACTAATGCTTATGTTAAGATGGCTGTTGAGTAGCGATTTCAATAAGTATTATTTTTTTTTATTTGATCAGTGAAGAGGGAAAGGGGAGGCATTAATATTATTTATGTCATGCTATGAAAAAGGAGCAGCTAATTGTTTTTGCTCTTTCACTCATGTAATGTGGACTGTATAAGTAGTTTGGTTTACACCATATATACTGTCTATTATATATCTATGATAAAGTGAGAAACCTTATAAATAGGTAAATGCTTCATAATGTATAGATTTTAAATTGTTTGTTTTTCTTTGTTCAGTTGATGAAGTCTGGTAAAACAGATGATCCAGCCAATCGAAGGTACACCTCAACCAGCCAGGGGCCACTTCCTGTCAGGACTCAGGGAACCAGTCCGAAACCTCAGAGGGCCGTTCACCAGAGCCTCACCTGTAACTGCTACCGGACTGACCGAGTCTGCAACATCTGCATGGCAAGGTTTGAAACCATAGGAGTTTTATAAAGGAAACTTCTACAAACCCTGAGTAAACGTAGACATGAATTCATTGAACCTCTCCATACATTGTGTTAATTAGTAGCGTAACATTTTATCTGTGTTCGTATCAGAAAATGAAATTATATGTAGTAGTTTGGTATTAAGTGATATTAGTGTTACACACTCTGTTTAATTATTCATTAGTATTTGTTAATCTTGTTTGTTTAAACTACCCTTCACCTTAGGATTGATTATGTGTCTAATATTTCATGTTCTCATTGACAGGAAGCAGCAGTTTGCTCCCAGAGCTGGAACCCCCGGCTTCAGAGCACCAGAAGTCCTGACCAAGTGTCCCTACCAAGGAACTGGTGAGCTTGTCACACGATTACTGACACATTATTGGGTCTTTATTCATATCATGTGTCACATCTTATATCTGTGCCCTGTTGCTAAAGTTTTTATTGCTCACACAGTGTTTTTCCCCACATTAATGAGGTCTTTTAGAGATTCTAACAAGTAGCCTGAACTGACCTCTCTTCACTCTGCGGTTGTTTCCTCCTGTAGCTATAGATGTGTGGTCGGCTGGTGTGATTCTGCTGTCGCTGCTCAGCGGTCGTTATCCGTTCTTTAAGGCCAGTGATGACCTGATCGCTCTGGCTCAGATCATGACCATACGTGGATCTGAAGAAACCATCCAGGCTGCCAAGGCCTTTGGTTTGTGTTCATGTTTCTGTCCCTCTGATTCTGTATTAAGACCACTGACATGCTTCACTACAGTCAGATCATTTAGGGCTGAGCTACAGCAACAAGGATAAAAAAAAAAAATTCAAATCTAGGTTTAGGTTAGGTTTAAAATGAACAAATTCAGAGTAAGAATTAAAAACAGGTCTGTTGATCACAAATGTATTGAATCTAAGAGTAGTTATGTAAACTGGTATTAATATAGAATAAAGATAAATTAAATGAATATACCCATCACTAAATGGTACATCATGACTCAACAGTGAGTTGAGTGAGTCGTCGAAGTTCTTTTCCCTAAAGGAAAAACTTGTTGACCCCGTAATAATAATTAAGAGTAAAGCTGCAAGAGCTAAAATTAGGGGGGAAAGATCGGAATTCCACCCTCACTGTCCTTCTGCAGCTCTTTATTCTCAGTTCAGAGTGAAAGGCTAAAAATAAAAATAGTTGACCCTTAAGCCACTGCTGTTATTGGAGATGTGAAGACACTCCTCCAAACTTGTGTGTTTAAACATAAAGTCACATCTGACAGAATCTGAGCTATTATCCACATCTGTTAGTAGATAAAATCTGCATCATGGAGTCAAAAAAAAAAAAAAAAAACACAGGGAAAGAGTATATGCAGAAGTCTCATATCCTCTGACCAGTTCAGTCAGTTTGCTGAAAAGTATTAATGGAATTTTTTTTCCCAATGATGCTAAAATACTTCGTCATAGATACTTAAGAAGGTCTGTCCCTGAATATTCTTTGAGAAACTTTATACTGTTGCTTAATTCTTCAAAGTATTTAAGTTAAATCTCCTTAAATGTAAAGTTAACAAGTTTAAAGTTTTGGTGCAACACAGTGAATTGAGTCTAGGTTTGGTGAAATAAAAACAAAACAGATATTGTCATCATTTCTAATGTGCAGAAGGGATTTAGTTGAGTTTAAGATAGGATCATTGGTGCAATATGACATTAAAAAAAAAAAAAACAGGTTTATTTGTCACATACATGGACAGTTATACATTGTACAATACACAGTGAAATGTGTTTTTGTACCTGCAGCAAATAAAAAGAAAGATATGCAGTATAAGAAAAAAAAATATGATGATGTGTTGGACATGAATTTGACCCGTCCAGTAGACGTTTGTGCATAAACCGTAAACCTGTTCTGATTGGTGTTCAGGTAAGGCGGTGGTGTGCAGTCGGGAGTTGCCTCGACAGGACCTCAGGACGCTCTGTGAGACTCTGAGAGGACAAAGACCTTCACCAGACGACGACGTCACACCACTGGCCAAAGCCGATGGAGACTCCACCGCAACCACTAATCGCCACAGGGTCCAAGAAGACACGCCCACACACCGGCCCACTGACTCAGAACAGCAGCAGGAACGAAACACCTCCACTGTCACAAAACCAGCCTCAGACACACACGGCAAGGCGAAGGAGGACCAACGGGGCTGGGACAGAGTTCCAGATGAGGCCTACGACCTGCTAGACCGACTGCTGGACCTGAACCCGGGCACCAGGATCACAGCCGCCGAGGCCCTGAAGCACCCGCTGTTCAAAGACCTGTGACCCGGAGCCAGACCTCCATTGTGAGAAAACCCTCAGTAAATACTTCATATATTTTAATACTTTTCAAGTCTTAAATACAGACGATAAGAACAGGTTTTTAAAAGGGTTTCATTTGTGTCTTGTTGACCAAGATAATATTGACTTTAACTGACCAAACTGTGGCGTCAGTGGTTAAACCGTTAAAACAATTCAGATGTATACCTGCTGCTGAAACTCCACTGAGATGACGCCAAATGAGCTCCACTTCAGGCTATGGATGCATCTGGAATGACTGCTAAAAGATTTTATGTTTCGAGAACTCTAAAATGTGTTAACAGGCAGATTTTCTACCCCTTAACATGATGCATTTTATTAAATTATAGGGATATACCTATTGCAAAATGATAGCTAATGCTAATACAGATGTTTTACTTTGTTTTGTTGTTATTTATCCCTCCTTAACAAAGAAATCGTCATTATAAATACAAAAATAGTTAAAAATGTTAATGTCTTTCTGCCCTTCATCGCATTATCTTCAAATGAACACAGACCCAAACATACAGATTTATGGAAAAACTTTTAATACAACATAACAGATAAATATCTTCCACTGCCATTGACGTATAGTTTTATACTGATGTCTGGCCAATATTTCGGTGCATCCCCAGCATATTAGATACCCGTTTCAGCCAATGCAATGTCCACTCTTGTCTAATATGGGGTTAAAAAGGAGGTTTGAGACACTTCGAAGCTTAGCTGTTCTCAGTAACTTACACATAAGCGAATATTGCTGAAGAAATGTTTTCAACCCCCATAAACATGTGCAGGCACTGATTTAATTCAAGACACATTGTTCTGTTGTGATAACACGATGTCAAAATGTCTCAAGGCAAAGACGGTATTAAAACACAAATCTTTGCTGATGTTACGTATACAGTTGTTCCACAGAAATTCACAGGGTCACTGGAGTTTTTAATTCCAAAAGTCTTGTGATGGATCTTTTTAACCTGAACTTTTTGGGGATTTGTCAGTGTGTTGTTGTATGAATGTGAAGAATGCAATTTATTTTGAAGTGAAGAGTGAACTGTACATGTATATTTGATGTGAATAATCCTGTTTGAGCTGTTATTTATACGTCTGAAATACAGCACCTGCCTCGGTCTTTTAATAAAATAAAGGCAGTGACTGAATGGAAGAGGAACTGCAGCCAATTTTCTGCAAAAGTCATTAAAAAGTCTGTAATCTAAATTTTCATCCTTAAATGTTTTATTTTTAATTGGTCTTGAAAATGTAGTAACTTATGAAATTAACTAGCTTTATAAAGTGACATTTACACAAGTCTCCTCATTTGGAAACAGTTGAAATTTTCTTTGTCCTTTTGTAAAAAAACCCTCAAAATTAGGAACTTTCTGTACATCTTCAGAATGTCACTATGAAACAAATGAAGCTGATGTAAAAAGTCAAATACCTGCATCACGCTTTGTTCTGTATTCACAACAGGAGTGTGAATAAATCAATTTCCTTTTAAGAAATTCTGGGATTGATTTTCCCTTTTTTTTTTTTTTTTTTGCTGGTATCAATATGAAAGAGGCATTTAGTCTTAAAAACCTTGGGTTATTACAGATGGAACATCCATAACAACACATTGTCTAAAATTAGCCCTTGAAACCTAAATATTCCATTTAATACTAATCACTGATAAAGTCAACATTGACATGATCACGTGTAAAAAAAAAAAAAAAAAGTTTAATTTTAGAAGTAATAGAAACTTTGACAGTTACATTATGTTGTGAATCCTTCGCAGTCCTGCTGAGAGTGAAGACCATAGACAGTAAACGTTCTATTTGTTCTGTAGGTGATGACACTGATGAACACGTCTGGACGTTCTCTAAACGTTCTCTTTTACCTCGATAAGTTCCTCTATTCGTGCCAGTACGCTCTCGATCATGTCGAAGGTGTGCAGGGCGGAGTGCAGCGCCTGTCGGGTACATTAGAATTCAGATCATTAGAGACGCACAAACACTATCATCTGCAGCGTGAATATGAAGCAGTGGAACAGTCACTGACCTCGATATGTGACTCTGACGTCATGTTTGGCAGCTTCTCGTCACCTACAGTCACTGACAACAATGACTCTGGGAAAAAAAAAACCCCCATCATCACATCAGGCAATAAATGAACACAAACGCTGGGTTCAACTGGTCAAGATCTGGAAACATGACAGGTTTTCATGGTACCTGCTTTTGTTGATTCACTTCAGCAATGAAAACTAAGAAAAAAAACACAACATTTGGCTAAAACTACAACGTAAACAAACTAAAAATGAAATAGCGTTGCAGGTAAAATGAGCTTGGGTTCATTTTCTCCTCAGTGTTAATGGTTCACGGTGAAGATGAATGAATGACTTTGAAAAGGTACGTGTTTTTGAGCTTTTAACTAAAAGAGAAGACTACACCAAGAAGAAGCACATTAACGCTGGTGTTAAATATATGAAACTAAACTGATGCTGTGGGTGGTCTCAGAAAGGGTCAGACAGAATGCAAATACCTCTTTTGTGTGTCACAAGGATTGACACTTTTCTGTGCATGAATTCAAGACAGAATGTAATTTATTAATAGTTCAAATAACTAAAACTATGATATACAACTAGACAAATATGTTAAAAGTCCAAGGACAATAAAAGTTGTTTTTTTCACATCAAATAATTGTCTTGGTTGGAAACGGCATGATGAGCCATTTTTCAGATTTCAGGTTTTGTTTTTTTAATTTTATGGAATGTCCTTTGAAGTGGACAGCATTTTTTTTTTTTTAAGTAAAGCTGTGAAACAATGTGTAGCTGGTTCTCAAAAGGATATATTACAACAACTGAGCTGCATTTTGACTTTCTGTTAAGCAAAAAAGAATATTGTGATTTAGGCATTTTCAGAAAACAAACACTGAATTAATTCAACATATTGTCACTGCCTTAGGTCAGAATAGAGGTATACTTATATATTAATAAACAATTTATAAATTATATTTTATACATTTTTTCCACACCCTTGTCAGGTTCTATTTATTTTTCGTGTATTCATCATATTCTGCATGAAACACTTAATTAAAACTGGTCATTTACTCCATTTAAAAATAACATTGAATGCGTTGATAAACAACCACAACTAAACTGAAATGGAAAAAACTAATGAAATAAAAACATGCGTGGTCCTGACCTTTGCCCTTTGTCTTCTTGCTGTCCATGGTGCTGTGGAGCTCCTTCTCGTAGTGGGCTCTGGACATGTTCAGCCCGACACGCAGAGGCTTCATGAACGAGTCTTCTATCTTGAACAGCTCCGTCCAGACGCCCGTCTGGAACAACAGAAGAACAGGCCGGTTACGATGACGATCAGAAACTATTCTTTCTTCCACCTCGAGGACGATAACGATAGAGTTCATTTGTCTTTAGTGTGAGTCGTGGATCAGGTCTGTGCTGGATTCCGTTCTCACCTGGTTTTCAGTCACTTTGTCTCTGATGACGAGGTAACGCAGCAGATTCAGAGACTCCATCACTCTGTCAGAAAACCCAGGAAAAGGATTCAAACTCCACCACATCCATCTGCCTTATGTTTTATTTAGTTTATCTACTTTTAACTGACTATATCTACAGGTTTTTATTATTTTGTAAGTAGGAAAATAAATACATTCATGTTTATTTTCACATCACATACTCCAGTCACTGTAGTTCTACATTTACTCTGTTACAGTCAGCTTTAGTGGATAAAATAATAATGTGTTCATTTTTTAATGCAGTTGTGTAAACAGACTTATGGTCATATCATCACCTTCCTAAAATAAGTGCCTAAGTAATTTTTAAATTTTTTTCAGGAAACATAAAAAGCTTAACTATAAATTGAGTAGTTGATGATTTAGACAAAAAAGTAATTTTAATCAAAAATTACTTTTGAATTATTTTAGAAAGGTGATGATATTAGCGGTTCACCAATGTGTGTTTTTTTTCAAGGTTGATACATTTACACATTATTATTAATCAAGCTGATTGATAATATATTTGAAGGTGATACACATGTACAGTAAAAAGTAAAAATGTGTCAAATGTAGCACAAAACAAAAGCAGGACGAACTTAGACAACAACAACAACAACATACAAGAGGTGAAATAAAATGTGAAACATCTGCAGAATAAACCCTGTGTTTAGTATCTACAGAGTTTAAGGAAAATATTTAAAGAAAAAAATCACAAGAAACAATAAGCAGAGTGCTTTCCCTTGAGCACGAGAACAAATAAACTAAAAACACTTCATGTTTACAAAGACTGAAAAAATGGGTGAAAACCTGGGCTGGTTCACAAAAACACTCAAGAATCCTGAGAGAAACAGTTGAAGAACCAGAACTAATGTAGTAGAAGTACTGCAGAATATTTTGTAATTAAATTAGAGTCATGGCAACATTTTTGAAGGGACACGTATTGAGTCTTTGCAGTAAGAGTCACTGAAACGTACAAAATGGTTCTAATTCTGCTTCAATTCAGAATATGTGGCAAAAAATTTTACAAAAGCAAAAACTAAAGCAGTACAATTCGGTCACTACCAAAACCTTTGCCCACTACTGTAAATTACTGCATAAAATAAATGCAATTATATATCTGCTCTAATAATAATTTGTTCCTGATCTTGTACATGACATTTAATGAAAACATAACCTTCTTTATTCACAGTAGTTCTGACACACTTCTCCCATAATCCAGTCTCCTTTTCAGCTCTGTGATCACACAATGCATGCTGGGAGAGGCTTAACACAGTGTGACCCTCAGTAGGAGTCAGTGTGTGTGTGTGTGTGTGTGTGTGTGTGTGTGTGTGTGTGTGTGCGTGAGTGAGTGAGAGAGTGAGAGAGTGAGAGAGAGAGAGAGTGAGAG
>JAPQRP010000011.1:11442462-11474761 GCA_037367295.1 Apogon hyalosoma | reverse complement strand
AAAAGAAAGGTCAGAAGTATGGATAAATGATAACAGAAACAAACAGAAAATAACATCAGTATTGGTATATAAAAACTCTTTCTTAAACTCTTAAAGTGAACATTTGAAATGTGAGGTAAACTATGTGATAAATTGTTGCATAGCAAGAATTAAAAGCTGGGTGGAGAAATGTAAATCAGTGTTACTCAAACCCTTTTACAACAGGTCTTATCTATAAATCATGAGGAAAGAATGTCTGTAGATGAACCAGACTTTTTACTGCCATTTCTAAAGAAAATTATATAATTTATAGGCTCTCATGTTTAACCATCATCAGTAAAACAAAGAGTGTGTACACTAGATATTCATTCTAAATTCAAAGTATAATTACCAGATCGATAAGAGTGTTCATTATAAAACTGTGCATCTTGTTTTTTAAGGGGACTGAAATGCAAATTTATGTGGTGACCCCCGAAAAAATCTATGACCCAGTTTTTTGTAATGGATGAATTAATGATATAATATAATTAAATGAATATACTTTTGAAGAGTGTGTCTCATAGGCCTTCAGAATCCTGAAATCATACATTAAATGCTGCAGTGGTGCACTTCTAAAATCATGTGTTGTAATGTATTTACCTGGACAAAAGGAGGCAGACGTGCTCCATATTACACCGAAGACAGAACACAGGACTGTAATAAATACAGATGGGAGTTAGGAATATCAAACAACCCATTTCAAGTCTAAATTATGTTAAGATCATGTATGTAAATATCCCGATATTCAGCATTTATAGGTGTTTTTCATTTTACCTATAGACTGAAGGGAAGCTGTCTGCAGCGAGATGATGGACGAACACAAGGTGAGCGAGGCTGGCCAAAGACTCCTTAGGATAACACACCTCCTCCTCCAGAAAACCAGGAACTTCTTTTCTCCTCAACAGAGGCTGATATACGAGACTCGGGAGCGACTCTCCGATCGCAGAGAGGCTGTTCTGTACAACACACACAGATGTAATATTAACATAACAACTAACAAAAGTAGACACGCACAGACTGTAGTTATGTAGAGTCTGTTCAGTTCTTTTTTTTTAAACATCTATAATTGACAAATGCATCTTCACAATAAAATAGTGACTTTAATAACTTTCACAAAAACTGCACAGGCCTGTCCTACTTTAACTATTGTTTCACTTTACCAAAGGAAACAGGTGCACAGATCTATAAACCAGCACAGCTAATGTCAATTAACTATATTAAATAAGAGCTGAAGTAATTATTTGACTGTCAAACCTTAAAGTAGTCACCAACTGTTGTGATGATTACTTGGCTCGAGTAATTATTTTTAACAAAAAAAAAAAATTCTGTTTCCAGCTTCTTAAATTTGAATTGAATAACTTTGGGATGAACAAGTAATAAACTAAACTTACTAAACAATTAATTGATAAATAAAATAACAGACAGATTAATTAATTAATAATGAAAATAATAGTTATATTCCAACATCCAATGTTTATTTCCCTTTAAAGGTTTTTTTTTTATTTTTTGTTTGTTTCTTTTTTATTTACACAACTCCAAATAAAAACTTCTGTCAGGTTACAGGACAAACACACATTAGTGTGTGTGTGTGTGTGTGTGTGTGTGTGTATTGCAGAAACAGTTCATGTTACTGTGTATTTGATCATCGGGGCATCTCTATTGTAACCTTTGTCAATCTAAAATCATTAATTAAAAACAAATAGAGATCTATTTGGTCACAGAAGTTCCTTTCTGAATATATATCATTTTTTATGGTCATGTGACATTAACTGTTGGCTTACCATAATCTCTGTAGCAAAATTTCTGAGTGGAGACTCAGCCAAAGTGTCAGGATCCTTGAGATGAACCTCCAGGAGAGGGTGACTTAAAGTCCTCATAGAGCTGCACAAAAGAAAGGTGTCAACAAAAATTAATTTTTGATACACAGGGATACAAAATAAATGGAATCAACGTGAGTCGTAGGAGATAATACATAAAATTACTCACAACTTTAGGAGTTCCGTCCGCAGCTCATCCTCTTTCCTTGGTAACGCCTTATCCAGCTCGCCCAACATTTTATCTGAGCTCTCACTCAGTGTTTTACTCTTCAGAGTATTTTGTCTGACCTCTTGGACAAAAGGCCGGATGAAGGTCGTTAAGTCAGAGCAACAACGACAAAGTGAAAAGATGTCATCCTCTTCCTGCTCTTTGGTTTGAGGTAGGGGCAGTTTTGCCACCTGGTCCAGCACAGAGGAGAGGGCCATGCCCAGTGACGACGCCTTACGAGTGCCCAGACACAGCAGCACTGAACGAGTAAGAAAAGGAAAAAAGAAATATGATAAAAATATTCAAAGACATGTGAGAGCACTGAGAAGAAGTGATTGTCACCTTTCTGCAAAGGGCTCAGAAGGAGATGGAGGCTCTCAGCGATGGTGTCGGGGTCGTCCTGCTCCAGCTGTTCCAAAAGGCCAATCAGCAGCTCCTTAGGCGGACACACCTGAAAATTCATATCCTTTATTAGACACCTGAACACCGCACAGTATGGTAATCAAGGAATTGTATTTGATTATATTCATTCTTAACATTTTTTCTGTGCCTGAATGCTTTTTTTTGTCAGATTTCTATGCATATCTCTAAAAGCTTTGGGAAGAAGATTATAACACTATCAAGAGTACAACAGCTGTCTCTACATCCAGACAAAGTCCATTAATTTAGCAATATAAGCTAAAATTTGGTGCACAGTTGTTCTCCTGTTCACAACCTCTCATTTGAGGATCATTCCTGTAAACAATATGAATCTGATGAGACTCACTCTGATAAACGGACCTCATCACGACTGGTAATCAATACCTTTCACTACATGAAATTCAACAATATTTTGCCTCTATGATCAGAAAAAGGCTGTAACATTAGTGCAATCTTTAGTAAAACTAGTAATCACTGTTATATTGTTGTGAGGCTCACACTGAATGGTACAGATGTTTTTTTTTCCACATTTTCCACCTTTCTTGCCCCAAAACTAATAAAAATGGGACAAGTTTGCAACGGCCACAAGTAATCTGTAACATACCACTGAATTTGTCTAGTATAAAATGTTGTTTGACATTTCTATACTGTTATTCACAATAATAATCAGGCCGTTGAGCAGATGAGCTGACCTCAAGTAGGTGATTAAAAATGGCCAGACAGTGTGGGAGGATCTTGTCTTCTTTCTTCAATAGAGTCTGAATGAGAGGAGGCAGCAGATTCCAGCCCATACATCTCACTATATCCTGAGGAAAAAAAAGTTTCAAATTAAGACTGAGCAGAAAAAATAAGAATGGGTTGAAACAATAGAGAGTTTTGGGATGTGTCTTACCTGATTCTTCTCATCCAGGACTATACTGAGCACCTGCAAACTGTTTCCCTCCTCGATGCAGGTCCGTCCGGCGATAGTAAACATGTCATGGTCCTCTGTTGTATATTTGTTTTCAGGGAGTGCTTGCTGTGTGAACAAATGAAAAACTGTTATTAGACAACACGCAGATTTGGTATTTTGACACTATTTCATTAAAAACTTGGCAGCAGATGAAACAGGAATAGAAATGATATCAACACTAATCATTTTTACCTATTTACTGATGATTCACCATGTCTCAGTTGTGGCATGTCTATTACAGATTTTACTTGTCTTTTTTACAGTGTGTTTTCCTTTTTCATGTTCCCTGTAGTACTCTGCCTTTTACACATGTGGAATATTTTAATATTTTATGGATCCAGCAGCAGTTGAAGCCCTAGTCAGATTTACTATAAGTGAGACAATGAAGTGATTCGTCATCTTGAATTTAATGAAGGGTAGCTGTGTGAATGGATGTTTGTGAAGATAAAGGAACAGATGAATGAAGGAGAGAGGTGGAGGTCATTTAGTGAACCCTCTCCAGTTTCCTGAAGGACTCACGCATCTCTGGACCACATCACTGAGCTGCTCCAGAGCCATCCCTGCCGCTTTTGGATCAGCTTTATCCCCACGTGCCAGTCTTCAAAGCAAACAAAACATGTAATATGAGAAAAATATACTTCACGGGGCTTAAAGAAATACTTAAATAAACGACAGATTAATCCTCAAGAGCACATGATAATCAGTGTGAGAACATCCATAGCTTCTGGCGGTGCTTATCTTATATTTTTATCATTACTCTTAGTGTGAATTTAAGCATAAGGATTTGGAAATGACAATCACATCATTATTCTGTTTTCTTTCTTTTATTTTCTACTTCTGAAAATGTGGTCAGAAAGGAACTACATTTATAAAACCTCTGATTTAGCTGTCTCATCATACATATTTGTAAGAATCATTCATTAGGCTATCAGAAGTCAAATCTTAACACATGATCCATGATGGATACACAAAAATAGAAATATATGGCAAAAATAGTGCATTATAAATGTTTCAGAGACCTCTCATTATAGATAAATAATGTTTTCAGGGGTGCTCATGTCTTGCAAGAGGAGACACTGTGATGCTGTGGATCAAATAATTAGCGATAGCGTCCAATTAAAGCAAAGAAAACAGAACAAATGAATGCTAGGCTCGGTTAGCTTAGCATTTAAAATGAAAAAAATATTTCTAAACGTGTTCTAACTAGATATACACAGTCACTAACATTAGCTCCTGTGACCCATATTTATAAATGAAAAATGAGTATATATACCTACTTTATACTACATTATACATCCAGACAGACGACTGGTGTAAACTACCACGATGCTTCCGTACGTCAGATTTGGCAGCTCGGACTTGCCGTACCTTGATGACGTCACAGTTCAAAGGTTCCCAAACAGGAAGCAGCATGGAGACGGAGCAGGGAAGACGGAGTGGCGGCTCCTCTAAAACGTCCAAAAAGAGTAGGTTTTCAGTCAGAAGTTGTTCCCACATGTAGACATTAATCTTTACAAATTCTTATTACGGCTTTAAATATTTCAGAAATATGTAAGAACGTGTTGTCGTGGTGTAAATGTGTAATTTTTGGAGCTTCTCTGGCCACAGTGTGTTAACAATTCACAACAACTAAGTTTTCTGAACAGTCTCTTGTAAAAATTAGTGCATCTCTTTAAAAGACCAGCTGCCGTCTGAAACTGTACAGCACAGAAATGAGCGTTTTAATTATGTTTGTGGGACAGTTAGCTACACGTCAACAAACCATTCATGTCTCTAGGTTATTATTAACAACTGTTATTTCCCCTCTAAATATCAGTTTATTTGTAGATTATGTGTTATTATTGTTTTATAGTAATACTTTATTTTCTCTGTGTGCTATTCTTCTTACTTTACCCTTGCTGCTGAGACACTTGAGTTTCCCCACTGTCTTATCGTATCTTATGTTGTTTTTCTGCAGATGAAAAACGTCTTAAAGCAAATAGCGCTGAAGAAGAAGCAAAAAGGTAGATTATAATTTTATTAGTAGTTTGAACCTCATCTGTAACGAATGCCAGTAAAACACAACCTCGAAATATATTAATCCAATTTGATGATGTGAGGTGGAATGTAAATACTCTACTTACCTCAGTACAATATTGATATATTTATGCTTTATGTCACTAATTCTGTTTATCAGCCTCATTCTAATTTGACAAGAAAGGTTTTGCATGTGTCAAATGTGCATTATACCAATACTGTAATGGAGTGTTGTCATAGTGTGATATTAGTCTGAATACTTATTATATCAATCAACTTACAGGAGGGAAGCGATCAAAGAGGCGCTACGAGAGAAGCTGGAGTTGGAGAAAAGAGCGCGGCAGGTGGTGGAGCGGCTGCTGGATGACAGTGTGACTGAGGACTTCCTGATTGACTGTGTATGTAGCATCTGAGGGAAAAGATCTATTGAGATATCTGCAAACATGTTGAGCTTCTATTGAACATAAGAAAAGTTCTACTAGATTTGAACGTATTGGCAGCATTTCTTTCTGCATTGTTTTAGTACATGCCAAGTACATACTGTTGTGCAAAGTATGCATTCAACTGGAAAATACTGCTTTATCATAACATTGCATTTTAAACTTTGACATTTTAAACTTTTGGCATCACTTTGACAAAGATAGTATTTATGATGTATCGTTAGGAATAGCCTGCAAAGCATGCTGGCTTTTATTCTGTGAAATCTGACAAAATGCAGTAAGCCATTCTGGTATTTTTGACATATTTGGACTTTCTGTTTCTGGTTCACAAATTATTGTGGTGGTCTGAAAATTTAAACACTTTACTTATGTTACTTTCATCCCAAATCTGACAAATCTTTCTGTATAAAATTTTGTGCTTTCACTTGCAAACCCATCTAACCTGAACTCGTATGTATTCCCAGGCCAGGTTCATCACTACTGCCAATTACAAAGATGCTATTGAGGAAAGATTCATCGTTAAAATGTGTGGTTATCCTGTATGTCCAAGCAAACTTGGCAAGGTAAAACACTTTGTTGGTTTTATTATTAGTATTCTTAATAAAGTATCTTTATATTTCATGCTGTATGTTTTGATTCTATTTTTACAACCCTTTTTAGATCCCAACACAGCAGTTTAAAATTTCTACAAAAACCAATAAGGTTTATGACATCACTGAACGTAAGGTGAGTGTTACTGCAGTTGATCAAAACTGAATGAAGTAATAAGATCATTTTTAAATATGCAGTGGAAATAATTACCCAGTTACTCTCCTTTTTCATGTTCAGTGTTTTTGCAGTAACTTCTGCTACAAAGCCTCCAAAGACTTTGAGCTACAAATATCAAAGACGCCTCTTTGGCTCAGACAGCATGAGAGGTATGTTTATGTCTGTGTCTGTGTGTGTGCGCTGTCATGAATGAAATCCAATCGAACTGTGAATGTTACAAGATTGAAGATTGATGTCAGGCAGTAAAATATGTACAAATGTCCCTTTTTTTTCTGACAGTCCTCCAGAAATTACTTTAATGAAGAAAGGAGAAAGGTATGTGTGATATTTATTTAACAGCCTATTTAATGAGCAGATGCAGGTCAGGCTCTGTGATATACCTCATTTCTAGGAATGAAGTTCAGGGTTTCTCCATTTCCATCAGCCTATATTGGCTTTCTCATTGAATTTGTGCCGTTTCAGACTATTTCAAAGATCAATGGTTGAAACAAAAATCAGAATTTCTTTTTCCTTGATGCCAAAGGAGGGAATAAAAAAGTTATTGTATTTGTTTGTTTTAATCATTTGGAAGTATTGTACAAATGACAAAAAATAGTCATAAAGAATGTAATTTAAGATACAACAAAATGAACAAAGGAGCATAATAAGCTACATGTTTTATGTTACAAATGTATTGATTTCTTTTACCATGAAGAAATGTTGTATAATCCAGTGTAATTAATGTGTGTGTTCAGTGGGAGTTCTGGTGAAGAGGTGAAGCTCACAGAAAGGCGTCTCCAAGAGGAGGACATTGAGAACCCTTTGATCGTCCATCCCCAGGATGCTCCCAGCTCTGAGCAGCGTTCTGCTTCTCCACATCTCTACAGCGATAGCAGTGAAGATGAACAGGACCAGGACTTTGTTTCCAGTGTGGTTTCCCAGTATCAAGGACCCAGAGTGCACTGGGGTGACTTACCTAAATGCACAGATAAAGACAAGAAACAAGGGGAAACAGAGAAGAGCAAGAAGCAGAGTATAGAGGAGACTAAGGAGGAGAAAATGAGAGAAGAGGAGGGTAAACAAAATGGACGCCAGCATCTGCCAGAAGACACAGGTTTCAAAGTGGAAGACGCTGCAGCTCAGCTCAGTCTGTGTAGTTTAGCTGAGACTGACCATCCCACTACAGCACAAACAGAACTCACATCTACAAAACAAGAGTCTCATACATCTGAAAGCAGCCACAGCACAGCACAGGTCAATGAGCCAGGCCTCAACATTACACAAGTCGGTATGAGCAAGAGAGGAGCAGCAGGACTACGAGATCTACTCAAAAACCAAACTACTGGACCCAAACCTGATTCTATCCGGCTCAGACTTATTGCTTGTCTGAAGAAAACATTAAAGGAGTGGAGCACTGACAACACTCTGACATTCCTCTATGGCCCTGACCACTCACTAGGCTCTCCATTTGCTGATGTAAAAGAAGAAGAAGAGGAGGAGGAGCTGGATGAAGATGACATTGAGGATGATGTGACACAGAAGGAGATAGAACAAGATGTTAAGAGACCGTCAGCTGCAGCTCCAGATTATAAAACGCTACAGAAGGAGACTGAGCAGCTGGAAATCAGGATCAAGGAGTTTTACAAAGGAACATGGGTTCTGCCTGATGGTAATGAGCAGTCGGACACACACTCAGAGGTGAGAGATGTGATGAAGAGAGGAGTGTCTTGTGCGGGGTAAAGTGTTTGGAAAAAGTGTTTGTTTCCTAATGATTTCCCTCTTCTGAAATATCAGATTCATAATGTCTGAAAATAAACATCATCCAAGAAGCCAAAATCCAGTCCAATCCAAATTTATTTATAAATTACATTTAAAACAGGTGGCCAAATAGCTGTACACAACCAATAAAATACAGAAAAACACAAGAAAACTTTAAAATAATATAATACAGAAAATGTATGAGTATATGAAGAGATAGAAACTTGATACTGGTAAAGTATCAAATTTTGTTGTGTTGATGTTATGAGACCTGTATGTGAGGGGTAGGAATATAATGAGCAACATTTCTGAAGATATAAGTTAATGTGCCCATTTTCTTACCACTAGCTGTGTTGCCAGCTCACATCTTATTTGCTCTCCCACCAGGTGACAGTCAAAGACCAGAACACCAGGGACCCGGTTCTGCCTCTTGTTGACTCTCAGGCTCAGCACCTCATCCAGAAGCGAATCACAGTAGAGAAGCTCACAAGCTGGTGTGTGTTAAGCTGTGAAACTTGCCCTTTTTAAGATCTCTTCATTTTTTGGGCCCATGCAAGGCATATGTATGCACTAACTAAAGAGGAAGCAACCTATTTTCAATTTGACTGCATCTTCTGACCTCATTATTGTCATATATTAGTATCCACACCCATCTGGGATTCAGTCTAATTTAAAGACATGTACACAGTAGAAACCAGAGAGGCACTCAGTAGATCACATACCTCTGCCAAGGCCCCACGATCCTATAATTCAGTTAAACCTCATGTCTCACTATGTTGGAAAAAGTGGAAAAGAAAGTGATAAAAACTGTAACAGGTTCATCTTTTGCGACTCTTTGAAGAAGTTTCCTGAGAATCAGTGCAGCAGTTTACAGTAGCTGTAAACACCAAACAGACAGTAGAAAACAAAACCTCCCTGACATTTGCAATAAATGTCGTGATATTTTACTCATTGAAGTGTGCAGTTGCAGGATCATGTACTGCTTTGATTCTCAGGAGCCTTAGAAAGACTGTAGAAAGTACACTGATAGCATCAGTACCGGTGTTTAGTATGATACATGTTAATCAGTTTGTCTGTGTCGATGCTGTTCAGTCTCAGAAACATCGTCGGCTCACTTCATCTCACCATGAGTGACATCTCCACTGACCTCAACAACCTGGTCTGGACATTCAGGTCAGTAAACCACACATCGTCTCACATACACAGCGCTCACACAAGAACCTAGTTTCACACACAGACGAGCGTTGTTTTTGCTGTTTGATAAATCTCACATGCTGATGGGACCTCAAATGTACCAAAGCAAAGAGGACAAAATCTGCTGTTCATGCAACATCACTGGTCACTAGATCGTATGTAACAGTACACGTGTCCACTGCAACACTTCTGCAATATTTGTCATTATATATCATTATAAATGCACCCATTTCTCACCACAATGTATGCATGTGCTTCAATTCATTTCAATTTGGTTTGTCTTGATTTTCTGGGATGATTAAATGGAACAGATCCATCATTGATGTTACTAGGGTTACCTGTTTTCCATGTTGAAACGGATAAAGCATCTGCAGAAAAAACAGTTTGCTTCAAGTTATTGTAATATTCCAGGAGAAAAACTAGAATACCTAGAATGTATTTCCACCTGCACTGTGATCAATTGGAGAAAACACACTGGTGCCCTCTACAGTTTGACATGACACATAACACAACAAAAACAGGTCCATTGGTCTTTTCATTGCATCTGTACACTTTAAAGTAGCAACTAATTTGAACTATAAACACATAAAACCAAACTTTTTTTTTTTTTTTTACAAAATGTACAAAAAAGATCCAAGGAAATTGTTTTTTTGGTACAGCCTTATGCTCCTAGGAAGATAAATGATTGACTGTTGTGTGGAGAAGGGGTGGGATTAAATAAGTTTACACTTCATCTCCTTTTCCAGTGTGTTAATGAAGTCCTTATATGGAATTAGTTTTATTTCTAATAATAATAATAATGACAATAATACATGTTATTTGTAACGCACATTACATTTGACACCAAATGTCAAAGTGTACTATACAAAGCAACAATATACATTGATAATTAACTGGCACTAAGGTAGGATTATTTTGTTTGTTTTTGTTGCGTATTTGAATTTAACTGAACTGAACATAATACATGTTACAACCACATTACTACTTTATTTTACCAGGTAAAGTCAATTGAGAACAGCTTCTCATTTACAGTGATGACCTGGCAAGAGGCCCCAACAGACAAAACAAAGACAAAACACAACAAAAGAAAGACAGATAAAAAGAAACAGTACAGATGAATCCAAAACTCACAACCAATAGTGAAGAGGTTATGAAGTACATAAATATAGACCGTTCCCTCTTTAACAAACTACCCCCCAGATCTCAGCTGTTGAAGAGAAAAAATTAGTCACAAAGATCCACAAAATACACTTAAACAAAAATAAACATAACGTCTATGTGCTTTTGATGGGTTGATATCAAATATGTAAATTAGTATCCTTATATGCATCGCCTGTCAGCTGGATGGAATATTTCAACAAAGTAGAAGTGCCCCATAACACAGATTTCAACAAATTTATGAGTTAAATTTGGGAGGAATAAGCCCGTTGTGTACACGGAAAAAGTTTTACATCAGTTCATCAGAAAGTGGAGCAAAAATAAAAGTATTGTGTTTATATTTTGTTAAGTTTACATCAGTCGCATCAATATAAAGAGCAACTAAACCAATTTATTTTTGGATTAGTAGTAGCACAAAGAGAGAGACGATTAATTAGAAGATGACTTCAGGAATCACTGAATTATTTAGTTTAATGTGAATCATAATTATTTATGGGAGGCAGTTATTCTGTTCTGTTCTGAGATCAGTTTATTATTTATCATACTGGCCTTTAAGAATTTTTTGACCCGTAAGCACAAATAAAATGAAAACTGAAAGTACACGCAAATTAAAAGCACATACAGGTTATTTTAAGACAAGAAAATTAAGATGAGTTGAAGCTGTGAAAGGTTTCCGCAATTCCAGATGGTTTGTCTTGTACAAGCAGCCATTAATTGTTTTAATTCAGCTCTAAAACAAAAAGTATTGTCTCACTGTATTGGTTTCAGATATTGATTTGCCTTTTTTTTTTTTTTTTTTTTTTTTTGTTACATGTATGTGTGAAGCATCACTATTTGACCAGATAAATTGTACCAGTGGTCCACGTGAAGGCAAAAATAAGTGGAAAAACCTGCAATCATGGCCCTTAAAACAGTTCTTTCTAACTTATAATGGGAGAATATATGGATTGATCTTTTTTATTATTATTCTTTAACTTCGTTTTAAACTCATCTGAATTACCTTTCATTGTCATGCTTTAATAAATTCCTGGTGTCGTTGTTGCAGTTCTGTGTCTTTGTGTTTTCATGGCATTTATTATTATTGATTGTACAGCACTTGGGTCATGCATTGTTTTTGTGAGTACATTTGGATTGAAATTGGCGTAGCCTTTTGTTAAAAACGAAACTTTCAAACTGGAATTGAACATTTCCTGCCATACAGATGCCTTGGGTCCCCGGCAGGATTGCTATTAAATCACTGTGTCCAGAGTCCTGCTTCCAGGAATTCTGTTGACGGCGAGAATAATGTACAGCGCTGTCAGAGAAACATACATCAGTGAAGTATTGCAGTCTGTTTGTGGAGGTTGGTCTGAAAGTGTGCACATTATATTTTCCCCGTTTACTCATCATTTGAAACAGGAAACTGCACATTGACCAACATCTCATTTCCCAGTGTCAGGTGTTTCATATCCAAATGACAGTAAGAATTATCCATGAAATTAAAATAAAGTATATCATTATATTTGATTATTTTCTCCGTCTATTTTGATTTTTTGAGGCAAAATCTTTTTATTGAAATTTAAATGTGCTTTAAAAAAAAAAAAGTTTCCATGTATTTAGAAATACATACACATCCATTCACAAAAGAAAGGAAAACCTAAAATGAATTAAACAGGAGAAAAAGGGGAAAAAAATTATCTTCCCAGTCACTGCCATCAAGTCATGTAATGATAAATATAGTTATCATAATAAAGATTTCGGCATAATAACTCATTATTGTGGGAGATATTATGAAGCCACACTTAGTAATCCTACCTTTACACATTCTGGAACGTGTCGATAACAAATTTTAAGTGAGACATAAAGTCTGTTAACTTCTGTATGCAAATATTTAATTAATAACAAAATAGGAATGATTAATATGTGACTCTTGTGTGGCTGATGAAATGGTTTCATGGGGTTTGAGTCTGTGGCATCATTTCAAAATGTATTTCTGTGGTCTATGTTGACTTTTCCCATAGTTTTGTTCGAACACAAAGCATCATTAAATGATGAAAAGTATCATCGTAAAAGGCCGTGATTTATAACAGAATGAAGTGAACAATAGATGATAATATGAAATGGACAGTTTTTCAGTCACACAAGTTTTTAAGTTACGACTGACTTTTTTTCTCTGTCTCTCTTTCACAGGTTCACTAACACAAACATCATCCACAAAACTCCAGAGTGGACCCTCATAGCTGTTGTGCTGCTTCATCTGTAAGTTTTATTATTTACTTTATTTATTTTATTACTGCTGTAATAACTTTTCTTCCTGGGGTTCATGTAAAAACAAGCAAGATGTTCAAACATTATTGACAACAACTGACTGTAACTGAAAAACACAAGTGTGATATTTAGTTCATACAGAAATTAATATACCTAGAACATACTAAACAAGATGCTCAGACATTTCATTATTTTATCTTAGAATCTTATAAAGCTGATAGTTTACATTATAGCTCTGTTAGCTTAGCTCTGTTTTGAGACAGAAAACAGCCACAATAAAAACACAAATCACCTCTGTTTTCTGTCTGGTTTGATCTGTTTGGAATCGTCCAAACAAGGTCAGAACTGTCACAGTTTAGTCTGAACCATGGATCGACAAACAGCAACATAGCAAAGATGATAACGGCACATATTAAATTTATACCTTCATAAACCTCATAATCAAACTCAACTGTGTAGAAGAAACACTGTGATTTCAGCATCAGACTCCATTCTTTTCATTTAAAGCTGTGTCCAGTGGAGAAAACAACAACAGTACTTTCAGATTTTTATCCATTTGTCACTTTCTTTGACGTTAAAAGTTGTTTCTTATTGGTTCTCATCCCACCTACACACTAGTGGCTTTTCCATTGGACATCTGTGCAAAACTTTACCGATATTTACTAAATGTAAAAAAAAACAGAAGTGTGTAGTGTCGGTTTTTCCATTAAATCACAAATGCGAGGATTTATTTATTTATTATTGCGAGATGACACGAGAAGTCGTTCCATAAACATGGCGACGAACATAAATATCATGTTGATTTACAGATATATTCATTATTATTATATAATACTCCTCTATTCTGTACTAAATTAAAAAAATGATTCTTTTTCCAGGTGTGTCCACACATACTGCGTCATGTTTCTTTGAAAACTCTTCTTCAGTTGTTGTAAGAAATGTCAACATCTGTTTTTTTGTTTGTTTTTTTTTTTCTTTTATTCACATGACTCAAGTTGTTGAAAAAGGTCTTTCCATTGCAGTTTTGTGTGATACACCAAGTGTGCTACGCCCAAAAAACCACCTGCTGCCAGTGCAAAAACTTCTCATCAAAAAATGGGAGTTTTGGCGAAATTGTCATTTTTCCATTAGGCAAATTTTTATGCACAAGTTATATTTGCACAATTTGAGAGTGAATGGAAAAACAACTAGTGTGTGACACTTGGGTCAAAGGCTCCGTGGTGTCAGTTTTTCTCACCATGAGAGACTGACAGAGTGACTCACTACTCCCTCTAGTGGTCACATAAATCCGCTGTATACTGATATAAATATATTCAGTTCATATCTCTACAATCCATTACATTGAAATCTTTGAAAAACTACATGATGCAGATTTGATGTTTTCAGACAGGGGGGTTAAATACAGTATATGACTGACAGCTTCAGTCAGATCCAGTCATAAATAATCTGAATGTGGTTCAACTTCTCTACTCAGTATTTCCACATGGAAGCTGGTAAAAGTGGTTTTACTTTCCCACAACATGAAATGTCTATATTTATATTTACTCGATTTGGACTGAGAGGATAGAGCTGCAGAAAGAAGGTCTCCATATGTGGTTATTTGATTACATACCAGCTCTGATCATAACCTGCATGTATTCGAACTTAAGCTGCTGCTGTTGTTAGAGCTGTTACAGATGCTTTAACAGATTGACTCTGTCCTCAAATCAGAGCAGGACAACACGTCTTTTGTTCCCCATAAAAAGAAGGAAGCAAAACAAACGGATTCTCCAAACCGTTGCATGGATTCACTTTCCAAAGCTTTTGGGTGCGTTTGTCGTGTGCTATTGTTTCACCTGTGCCATATGGTGTGTGTTTGTGTGTAGTTCATGGCCAGATCCGTGTACATACTCACCCTCCTCCTGGTCTTATCTCCACCTGATTACCCTGTCTAGATCCGTGATCCAGGATAGAGGACAGTAGTGAACACACATATAATAGTTCATCTGTTTACACTGAAATGGGAGCTTTAAATGGCTCCAGCTGGGAAATCTTTCACCTGAGGCCTTTTTGACTCTGATTTATGAGTCCCTAGTCAGGTTTTTATATATCAGCATCTTCACCTTCATTTCAACATCCTTTATATTTAATGCAGTGATCTGATACATAAAGATCCCACATTTATAGTGCAATTCTAAACTTTATAGTCTATTTTTGTATGTGACAGACTGTGTTCCCCAAAAATATCATCTTTTAAAGTTAAAGTGAAAATATTATTTTTTTTACCTATACGTTTCAGTTGTCTAGTTATGTCATTTTAACTTTTATTTTATATGCTTTTTAAAACTCTTCTTATGTAGATTTTATCAGATTTTATTGTTTTTTATTTATATTTTGTGTTTTTATTTATTCTGTTTCATTATTCTTAAGTTTACTTTAATTAATGAGGGTTTGTTTTTTTTTTTTACCTCCACTCATTTCTCATCACATTTTAATTATTACTTTATTACATTGTATTCTAAAATGTTGGTTGCTTTTCACTTTGTGCAGCACACAGCACTTCCCTCTAGAGTAAAAAGTGCTATATAAATTAAGATTTGCTTGTTTGATATAAATTAATTAAACAAGGATACAACAGTATATTCATTGAGCATTAAAGCCTGAAGAATAATTTAAGGAATACAGCAAAGAATTTGGATAAATGTTGATAAATCAGTGTGATGATAAAATCATAAATCTTATTGAAATATAAATCATTAATATGCAATACATAACAGTTTCACATTTAGATCTCTAAAACACAAGACTTATTGCTGATTTTCTTTAATTTACTGACTTTTTGTGTGAAATGTTTCTGACAGTGTTCAAAGTCAGAGAAATACATTGCACTGTAACAAACTTTAAAATTTTTGTTGCCTTTCAGTATCATCATATTCCACTCACAATGAAACTATGAATTAATAGACATAAATTACAGTGTCGGAGAGTTGTAAGTAACATTTATATGCCATGTTGCAACACTAATCATTACAGTTAAATATTTATATATTTGAATGTTAGTCCGCCTTCTACAATGTATAATTAGTAGCGAATGTGGACAGTAACATGATGTTAAATGCTAACATACTAAACAGAAACAGAATCATGTAATGATAAGTTACCATTTAACATTATTTTAATTAATTTACCTGCTGCTGTTTTATTAGAGTGAAATTACAAAATATTATAGTATAATAGAGTGTTTGTTAACAGAACTTCAATATATTAACTACAGATTTCTACCTGAGTCAAGTGAGATGCACTTTCATTATTAATGGTGTGAGAACAACAACTCCCATGATCCTTTACTGCTTCACACTATCATCCACCACTGCAGCTGTTATTGTTTTGTCTGAGAGTCACTTAGCAGCAGAAATCACCTACTGTCCATTTCAGACAAACATCGACTGAATTGTGTCAAAAGCATTTTACATAAATAAATTAGATTTTACCTGGTTAACGTACATAATGATTTTATGATGTTTTTCGAGACACTTCAGTAGTTGGGTTTGTTTTCTGTCGTCTGTGGCTTTAAAATGAGATCGGCATCTTGTGAAGTTGACGTCAGATAATCAGGAAACAAGCAGTGGCCGATGCTGAATCACCTGCTTTAAGGTGTCATCACAGTTTATCCTGTTAAATAATTAAATATTGCTCATGATTGCAGTAAAGGTTTTAAGTTTGTACTGCAAATAATGATTAATCTGCGGCTTCTTTTCTTGATTAACCAATTAATTTGTTGGTTTATTAAGTCTGTGTTTCTCAAAGTTAAACATGTTGTCCAGTGTCTTGTTTCTTCCACAGTCTAATGAGAATCATTTTACTGTCGTAGAGGACAAAAGAAATCAGAAATTTTAGAAGCTTTAAAATAACTGCTCAAACCAAAATAGTTGCTGATTAATTTAGTAGTTGTCAACTACTAAATTAATCATTGCATCTCTGCTTTAAATAACTTTTTTTTCCACATGTTGGCACTTTTGCTTCGTGCATCTTCAGTCCTTTGGGAAAGGTTTGTTGTCTTGTCACATGTCCCATTGCTACTCAATGATTTCATTCGTTCCCTTTTATCTGAACGTCTCTCGCTCCTTCCATTCCTCCATCATTAATAATTTGGTGTGCTGTCTTATCTATCTACTGCATGGCAGCTGTGGAGCTAGTCTGGCCTCTTTTGTTCAGGCCAGCTGAATAATGGATGCCCCCCCTGCAACTCTAGACCCAGGGGTGAACCGGAGATTAAACTGCACCCAGGTAGACGCAGGTAGAGAGGAAGCATGGGGGAGGGGATGGGAGACGTTTGGGGGTTATAGAGGTGACAGGAGATCAGCTAGAAGATTACAAACTGTGGCTTTAGAGCAGAAGATAAGCACTTTTTATGCAGAAGTGCTGGTCTGTTACAGCATCACGCACATCATCAGGTGTTTTACGAAGGTGAGATCCACACATTTCGCCTTTTCATGGTTACACAAAGTCATGACATTAGGGATGTTTTAACCCATAAAGACCCAGTGCTACTTTTGTGACAGTTCCCAAATACATTTTTCTCTCTATTTAACCTTTATTAAGGGATTTGTCACCATTTATTTTAACATTATCCTCTGTATTTTCGCATTTTTCAGTGAAAAATCATGTATCTGTATTGAATTGACTGATCATGTAGATGTTCATTAAAGATCAGAGTAAATTCAAAAGTTGTTATATCTAAAACAGAGAAAACTGAGGTAAAAGGTCAACTTTTTCAGTGAAATACATTATTAACTGAACATAAACCCAGTGTGTCCATCCACTGTCATTCATCCAGCTCCATGGGTTTTACTGGTGAATCAATGTTGTAGAAGATGACGGTGTTTCCACGGTAACTACGGAGCCTCTGAACGTCCAAATGGGTCATATCTGATGACCATGAAAAGATGACAAACTTCATTTTAAATCAGTCATTTCCATGTATTGATAGGATTAATGGATCAACAGGTATTAAATAGTTTAGATCAGTAAATGCTGTTGGTTGGTGGTGGCTGTTTGGGTTTCTCTTCACCTTGAAAGTAAAAGAAAAATCCTTTAATATGTGTTTACAAAGCTGGGAATACTGCCTAAAAGCATATGGTAATCTGTCTCTTTTAACCATCATTATACAGGATTTTAACTAAGGTTCTTTTACATGGCCTAACAATTAAATTAAATAAGTAAAGTTATTGATGGGTTTTTTTTCTCCTGAACTGAAGATAGAATCATTCATTTTATTTTGTTTTTTAATTAGGACGATGCATACTATTAAACACTGCTGTAAATCTACAGTCCTTGAACAAACAGAAGTATGAGATTAAAATCCCAAAAGTATGTGGATCATTTATACACATACAGAAACGATAATAGAGATAGGATATATTACAATAGTGATGTTAGAAGATGTACCCCATAATTGTGGTGATGATAAATGTAAGGATTTGATGAGGTTTATAGAGAATTGAGGTCAGGGGTCATGGGTTTGGGCAGTTGTGATAATTTACTAAAACCTGCATTTTCACATAATATATACTTTTCAATTAAGAAATATTTACTATGTTTACGAAATGGCTCCAGACTTTCACACTCTATTAAAAAAAATGGAAACACAATGTCCTGAAGAAACTATTACAAATAATATTTCTTAAACAAAAGTAAAGGGATCTGGATTAGTGTGACCATAAACAGCAGCTGAACATGGCAAGAAACTTTTACATAAGTGTTTTTTGGCTCAGGTCATGTGAAAAGAATACTCTGATGGGAAAACCCTGAAGTGTGTGAGAGTTTAGGTGCCCATGCTCTTGTGGTTTATTTTAGTCACTGATGTTCAGTGTTTTCAATATCTTCAATAACAGGAAATGATTGTGTTTGCAGTAGCTTTGAACCCACCTGACACATGATCCACTGATTGAAAACTGAGCTACAGGCAGGATTTTGCTGATCAAAAACTGGATGGGGGTGTTAATGGTGACGTCTTTAACCCATAAAGACCCAAACAGCTACTGGCGACCAAGACCATCTACTAATACCTGTTGATCCACTAATCCTATCAATCCATGTAAATAATTGGTGTAAAATGCAGTTTGTCGTCTTTTCATGGTCATCAGATACGACCCATTTGGACGTTCAGAGGCTCCATAGTCACAGTGGAAACACCATCATCTTCTACAACACTGATTCACCAGTAAAACCCATGGAGTTTGATAAATTTCAGCGGATGGAGACACTTGGTTTTATGTTCAGTTGATGATGCATTTTATTGAAAAAGTCACTTTATCCTCAGTTTTCTCTGTTTCTGATCTGATTACCTTTTAAATTTACTTAGCTTTTATGAGCATCTACATAATCAGTAATTAAAATATAGGAAAATACATGATTAACACTGAATAAAGGAAAATATTACAATAACTGGTCATCTTCTATAACATTGATTCACCAGTAAAACCCATGAAGTTGGATCAGTGACAGTGGATGGACACACTTGGTTTATGTTCATTTACTGATATCATGCTGAAAAAGTCCATTTTTCTTCAGTTTTTTTTCTGTTTCTGATATAACAAACTTCAACTTTAATCTTGAGTTTTTATGAACATTTTACATGATCAGTACATTAGATATAAGAAAACACTTCATTTTCACCGACAATTCGCAAAATACAGAAGATAATATTACAGTAAATGGTGATTAATCATTTAAGAAAGGTTAGATAAGGAGGGGAAAAAAACCATTTGGGAATTACCATAAAGGTCACACTGAGTCTTTATGAGTTAAATACAGCACCTGGACAAAAACATTGTTGTAACTAAGCAGTAGTTCAGGTCCTTCCATTGAATAATTACTGAAGTCATTAATATGTTTTATTAACAAGTTCTTCAACCATTTCTTAAACAACCATCAGTGTATTGGAGAGCATAAAGATTGGACTGTGTTTCGATGGAAAAAGGTCACATGGTCTGATGAGTCCAGAATGACTTTCTGGGGGTGGTTCAGTTGGTCTGGTCTAGGTTCACAATGTTATGTGTCCAAAAAATAAGAGAAATAAATGTTGTGACAATGACTAAAGTTAATTTGGGTCATAATCAAAACATGAAATATTAAAGTGTGGGACTTTTTTTAGCCAGTCTCATGTATTTTATTTATTCATTTATTTTTATATCAAAGTACACTGATATTTCCAGTTGGCATTTTAACCATGTAAATTTTGAGCTTGTACTTTTTAGAAAACAAAACAAAAAAAAAAAAAAACATAACGTGCTGCACACTTTTAATACCCCTTAGCCAAATATAGTGTAAAATTCTGTTGAAAGTTACTACCCTATAATTTAGATTAGATCATCTTTGTGTAAATTTGGTGTGGAAATCTCATTGCATTCTTCAGATAATGCGATTACGTTGTTGAATGGACAGACAGACAGACGACAGAACGATTACAATACCCCCTTCGACCTGAAGTCGGCCAAGGGGTAACAAAAGCCAACACAGCAATTTGTACAGGTCGGACAAACGCTGATAAAGGAATAAAAATCGCATCATAAATAAATGTTTGGTATGTTGTATTTTACTGAAACCCACTCTACAGTGCAGTGAATAAATACAGAACTCCTAACTGTGATTGTACAAACTTATGTAGGTCGTAGTCGCTGATGAGTGTTGGCCAACTCCTCTGTACTATTTTGGGAAAAAGTTGACGGTCCTTATCATAGGTGTTACTCAGTCCATTCTTGCCACTAATCTAATGTGTCACATCTGTCACTGTCTTTATAAAAGTATGAGGATGAAAAATGAATAAATGTCATGTCCTTGTCCCAGATCAGATGATGAGTTCCTGTGCCTTTATGGTTTTTTTTTGTTTCAGGTTGTCTGAGGTGTCTCCGTTGGTGCGAGAGGCGTTGGAGATGCCGTCGTCAGGCGAGTACCTGAACACCCTGATGGAGGATCTCGGTCTCCAGGAGCACGACCTTCTGGACTTAATGCAGAAGTTTAAAACGCAAACACTCTGACACACAGTCATATGAACACACATCACTTACATTCATGATCTCTGACTGAGTAAACTGTTTTATGTGCACTAGTCAATTAATTAAAATCTGTTCATGACCTTTTGTCTGAGTATGATGTGGTTTTTTCATCATTTCCTTGTTGTTTAAGCTGGAAATTTCCAGTGATGATGAACTTCATCGAAACTTGACTCAAACTAATCTAAAGTGTCAGTTCAACAGCATAGACATGAGTCTTGTCATGCACAAAATAATACATTCAAAGAAGGATTTCATGTCGCCATTATTTAGATGAAATAAAAACGGTAGCAACATAAATTACAATTAACACATTAATCAAATACACTATCCTGATGTTATACCAAGGTTTATACACAAAAACAGAAAACGTGAGATTCAAATTCCACTCTGTCATGGTTCGTTAACAATGACGTAATTTATTCTCAGGGAGATTCTTAACTCACCACAATGAATTCAGTGGCAACGAAAATGTGACTCATCAACCTCTTCTTGACCTCGTGAGAGTCAGAGTGTAAGAGCCAGAGGAACAACAGCAGGTCTTGACCTCTGACCTTTGGGTAAATAATTTGGTGTAGCATCAGGTTCAAGGGCCACAGTTGGGCTTGATTTTATTATTATATGTCTGTAACCATTATTATTATTTTTACACTAAACAGACAACAAAAAATACAACTGATAAGAAGCACAAGAATGTACAACACATACCAATAAAAGAATAACAAAGGAGACAGTAAACAGCACAGTTCAGCAGTTAAACTAAAATGGTAATGATTAGTAATTGTTAAAAAACAAAAAAAAAACAGGTATCGATAATTTTTCAGAATCAGGTTTGTTTACCAAATACATAAACACATACAAGGATTTTGTCTCTCAATTATATGATAAATAAAAATTTTAAAATTGTAACTAAAATAAGAATTTAAAGACACATTCTTGAAGACAAACATACATGTGTTTGTCTTCAAGAAAACTTTATTGTCATTGTACTACAGCATAAAATGCCAGATAATTTTGGTTTTCCTTGAGTTTTTAAAACAAGAAAGTCAGTATAGACCAATATAAAACAAACACATGACAGGAAAAAATATAAATATGATACAAACTGTAAAAACAGTATTAACACAGTGCTCAAATGGAAACGAGCTTCGTTCTGCCCATGTGAAACCCCATTATGTGCACAATCTGTGGTGAGATGTGAGCAAATCAGATTCTTGAAGTTTCAGAGCTGTGTGTTTATAACCTCTGCACAACCAAATAAATCACACCCAGGTTTTCCCGGTGCAAACGCCATGTGGACACGAAGCTTATTGTGGAGCTCCAGGGACCTGATGCAGTAATAAAAGTGACGCTACTCCTGCAGACTTCCTTCACATGGACATTTATGGCACCATAATGTCATTTGTTATATGGGTATGTTAACAATGTGTGTGTCTGAAAGTATTTGGTTTGGACCAGGTGGTGCACGAAACAAAACGTTTTTCTATTTAATATTGGAGATAACTTTGACCTGTCATGGGGTTTGGATGTGATTGATGGCCTGCAGGGCTTCTCGTTTTCCACAACGTCCAGGAGGCAAAATGCACACAGATTTCCAATCCTGAAATACTTGACTTTAAACTCAGAAGCAAAATAAATCCATAAATATTAAAATAAAAGTTTTATCAACTCCCAACTGAAAAAACTGACAGGAAACTCCAAAGGTTAATATTTAATCCATGACGGTAAATCTAACAAACTACATGGAAAAATCTTATTTCTACCAGGATGCCATCAAGATTTATAATATTTAATCATAATTTCTGTGGTGGAATAAAATTCTGTACATTGTGGAAATAATCCACCACAAGTAAAAGATTTGTTTTCAAGTAAAATTATGTCGGCTATTATTGGCATATCTACACTGACCTATGAGTAAAATGTCTCTAGAATAAAAGAAATGAAACATCACCAAGTTTGAGTCACTGATAAAGAAAAGCTGCATCATAAATGCTGGTTAGCTGAAGTTTCCAAAATACAGTTTTGGGTCAAAATGTGAAATTCTGAGAATTAATGAGAGAATGAGTTTTACCGAAAAGGAATGTTTGTGTCAGAGCTACAGATCTACTTCAAAACACTGCCTGCACATTACAATACATTCACTTTACAGGTTCTTTCTAGTGGAAAATTTGTAATTATATTGTATAAATGTACATAAACCAGTATATGACGCTAACCATCAGCTAACCAGCACTTGCGTCATTTGTTTCCCAATTCATCTTATTAAAGTATGCAAGATTTAGCACAATCTCTGAGGTAGATGATTTATATAAAAAAGGAGGTGTTATAAAATATATTATTTTAGATCAGTTATACTGCTGCATTAATGTAGGCCTATTTAAATAAGACTGAAGGGTTTTTCTCCCCTACACTGTTGCCCAAAAAAGATAAATTACATATTTTTTGCCTCTTCTGATGTAACAATGTGATGTATTCTTGATAGGTGATGAATGAGAATGAAAAGAGGAATGTGTCAAAAAACAAAATTATTCCAACTTTATAAACCACAGTGTACTTTAAATATTGTTATATAGTTACATCTACAGCAGTGCATCATATTCTCTAAGATCATTATATGTTTGTGGGTAAATGTATAATAAGATAGAAGATAAATGTACTGGAGTAAAAAGTACAATATCTCACCCTGAGATGGAATACACAGAACATGTCAAGCTGTTTAAAATGAAACTAAAGCACTTTGTTTCCAAAATGTTAGAATCAAGGAGACGAATGATAACATGTGGAGGTTTGACTTTAATAATAATGTGACAACACTCGATAAATTAATTTTATTTCCATAAATCAACTGGAATGTCTCAGGCTTAATAATAGACTTAATTCAACAATAAGAAAAAAATAACAGGCAATAGCAAACAACAGTAAACTAATCATTGAAACACGGTCCAAAGTGCAGGGTTTCTGTTCAGGCTGTGTTCATTTGAGTCCGTGCTGCGTCTCCTTGTGCCTCCTCAGGTCCACTTTCCTCTGGAAGCCTTTCCCACACAGGTCACAGCCGAAAGGTTTGAAGCCCGTGTGTTTCCTGCTGTGCGTGATCAGATTGGAGCTCTGACTGAAGGCCTTCCCGCACACCTGGCACTTGTGCGGCTTCTCACCTGCGGCACAAAGCGCACGGTTGAAAACGCCATAATACACACAGGGTGTTTTCAAGTTGACGCACAGTCAAAGCGCAGTGTTTCGTCTCACCTGTGTGGATGAAAGTGTGTTTTTTCATGTCTGACTTTTGGTGGAACCTCTTCCCGCAGTACTGGCACGGATAAGGCCGCGTGTCCGAGTGGATGAGCAGGTGCGTGGACAGTGTGGATGAGCGCTTGAAGCTTTTGCCGCAGATTTTACAGCTGAAGCTCCTCTCCTGTAAAAATATGTAAAAGCAGAGTGAGAGGCCTTGGAGTTTTAGATCTAGGCCTGAATAGAAAAAGGCCAAACCTGGAGTCAGATCAGTGTTATTTGTTTTTTTATTTGTTCATTCGACCACAGGGGAGGTTACAAGAGGTGTGGTGTAGAAATGATTACGCACAACATTATCCAGGTGGTTTTGGACTTAAAATAGACTGAGTGTTAAATAATGTGGGTCTGTGGGCTGGATTGTCTATTTTCCAGGCAGAGATGCTTTTACCTGTGAGTGAACCGCTCTGTGCTGATCCAGACTCACTGCGTGGCCGAAGGTTTTCCCACAGATCCCGCACTCAAACGGTCGCGTCCCGCTATGCGACCTCCGCACATGCACCTCCAATCCATGAGGAGTAGAAAACACCTTTGGAAAAACAGATACTGGGTTTCAGCTTGATGATTGATTTTTTTTTTTTCTGTTATTATTATTATTAGAATCGGATCGCCTAACATACCTTACAACATTTAATGCACTTATAGGAACCATTTGAGTCGAGGTTTGCGCACATGAAATCACTCTCAGACTTTATGTCCGCACTGCGAGCCTTCTGCTTTACATCCACATACAGCTCATCCCCATCCCGCATCCTGCACATTTGCTGGGCCGTTGAAGAATAGTCCTGGTAGCATCCGGCCACGGGGCCTCGCTGTGCGTAAAGGGGTTCGGCACCGCTGTCCTCAGCCCCGTAGCGGCTACCCGGTGAATGGGGGTCCCTGCGCGCCTGGAGGTGGTGGTGATACGGACCCCGAACCAGATGCCTCAGCTCGGATCCGGAGAACGCGGTCCAGGAGTAGGGAAACAGAGGGATGTTGACGTGGTGGCCGTCTTCTCCTGCTGGGGTCGAGCATTTCTCTGAATCTGGAAATTAATTTAAACAGATTATTATTAAAGTCTGGTAAATTGGAACACTTTTTGACTAATGTGTAAAAATACCAGTGCAGATAAAGTGAGAAATGAGTGCGATCTGCAGTTTTTAATCCAGTTGGAATGATTTGGGAAGGCCCTTGGTGCATTAAATAGTCACCTGATATCGGAAATATGTAAAGGCTGCTTTTGAATGGACTGAATAACTCGAATAACTTTGGTGAGAAGTGAAATGACAGGTGAGTGACAGGCTATTGTATGTTTAATTCACTCCTTTAGTTCGTTTCTAGTAAGCTGATCTGTTGCTCCGTGATAATGACAAAAACAACATAATTTCTAGTATTAATGAATATATAAGTACTTTAAATTCTCCTTTAAAGTCGTGAATAAATGCTTTGTTTTTGTTTTTGGGATTATGATTATGACAGGAGTCTTTAATTTCTATTAAAAACTGACAACAATCATTGCTGTACTTGGATACTGCTGGAAACATCGTAAGATCTGATGAAAGAATCCACAGACCTGGTGATGAGGAGGGGGACGGGGGACGCCAGAAATCACAGTCAGAGGACCGGTCACTGACGCTGCCTCCACAGCTCAGCGGTGAGCTGGAGGACAGTGAGCCCGGGGACAGGAGCCTGGACCCGGTGGACGGCCTGTCGGTGCCCGGACTCACATCCTCCTGCGTCTCCAAGTTAGACTCAAAGTCCGCTTGGGATTTGGACTCTGAAGACAGAGGAGAGGTGATGAAAGTGTGCAACTGGTGTGTACTGGTTTAAATCAGGAAATGGAATTAGACAGCTGCACGAATAACCTCTATGGTGAGGTAACGGTTCTTTTGGAATTTTAAAACTATTTCGTGCGTAATTACGCACAAAACGTACCTGCGCAGACATGAGCCAAAATAGTGTCCAGTCTGTTGTAGTCATCGTCCAGGTACCGGGGCTGGTGGTAGCTGTGGGCCCTTTTACTCTTCACCAGGAAAGACCTCGGCATGTTGTTTACTCTCCTTCACTCAGTCTGAAATCCTCCAATTCACTCCGCTCCACGCTGCTCCGACTTTATCTCTGGACAGATTGGAACACTATTGGTTGACAAGCGAGACAGCGTTGGGATTTTTGGCAGTCTATTACGCATGCGCAGCGTACCCGTGTCGTTTACCAGGTGTCGTTGGGCAGGTGGCCAAAAGCTAGACCACCGTCCCCCCAAAGTGTCTCTTTAGATATAAGATTGGAAAGAACATATTGTGTGTCCTTTTCTGAGCCTTGCAGCTGTAATGTGACAGTAACAGACACATAAGAGGAAGTTTACATTTACAAGAATGTTACTCAGCAAATCTGAACATGTAAAACAGCAGTAAATATAGCCTACCAGTTACCCAAAGTATAATCAGCATAATATACTGATTAATCACTGTAAGAAACTTCATATTAAAATACACATTGGATTAATGATGCGTTTGATAAGAGTGTAGAAATAGACAGGGGGTGTAACTAAGTACTGGTACTCTTTTTCATGTCTTGTACTTCTGTATGTCCACTGTATAACAAATTTCTACTCCAAGACAGTTACTTGTTGATTCTTGACAGAAAACACATACACTGGTATGATTATATGCAGTATTAAATGTACAAAGTCTGCAAAAGTTGCACACTCCTCTGTGCCTTAGTGATAAAAAAATATATCTATAATATTATATGATAATGTAAAATATTATACAATGAAGACCGGCTTCTTTCAACATTACTTTATACTTTCTACTACTACAGGCTACTTTTACGCATGCATTCATACTTATAGTTTGAGTATTTCTACTTTGACGTGTTGTGCTGTTAACACCACAGGAAAGAATATGTGTAAATATTGTTTAATATGTATCTTATAATGCAGCATTTCTCCTCTGCTATAGCTTAGTTTGCACGAACTTGTAGTTTAGGGCAGTTTGGAGTCCTGTGATACTAATATTCAGCATCATTATTTGAAATATCTTACGAAAAGTTGTAAATGCATTGAAGGAAAATGAGATTATTTGTATATGAGGAGACGTCAAGTGTGTGTTTGTGTTTGTTCGGCGCAGGTTGTGCAGTCTGTGATGGATAATGACCTATTTGTTTGACTGATGTAAAGTGATCCTGTTAATGAGACGCGCACGGCCGCTCCGCACAACAGCCTGCCGGTGGGGCGCACAGGTATCCTTTACAGTTCCACTGCTTCAGCCTTATTGTTTTACATCATTAAAACCCCCTCCCGACCCATACACGGCCCAATTAGACTGTCCATTGAAAGAAACGGAGGATGAGTTAAAGGTATCTCGCTCCAGATGGGATAAAAACGCAACAATGACGCGTTAATATTTGGAATAAATTAAGCAGAAATCAGACTAGGGCTCAAGTGCAAATCATTGCGAAGATTTAAGGGACTGTTCAAGGTCTGGTGAAAGCAAAGCAGTATCGATTTGAGGTCCAGGTGTGGGAACGCGGTGTGTTTGACGCAGCTGCAACAAGTCAAAGAGCCGCAAGCGAGCGCAGATAGCGGAGGCAAAGCTGAAACACATGTCCCATACTCACACACAGCCCTGACAGCTCTGAGGCCCACTGATGTCTGTCCACGAGAGTCTGAGCACACACTGAAGCCACCACAAACTCACTGTCTCCCTCTGTAACTGACTCATGCTCTACACCCCCCCCCTTCCCCTCCCCCCTCAAGATATATTTTAATGCTGGTCGGCCATGACAGTCAAACAAAAACACTGATTGATGTTTTGATAAGCCCCCACTGCTGTTTTATTCTCTGCACATTTACATATACAAAAATAAATCAGCTCACGAGCATTTTGGAACGGATGTACATTATTATACCTGTTCAAAGCCCACACTTACCCACATATACAGATGGAAAATATAAGCAAGATCTACTATATTTTTCTGTAGACAAAGCCAAACTGTCAGATTTCTGTGACTCCTCTCATCACAGAGAGGACACTTTCCTTCAAATAACAACCAGGGGTGAAATGTAAGAGAATGGATGTTTGTTAGACCTTTTGTTTGCAGTGCTTACATTTTTAAAGTTTTATACAAAGTACCCATATCTGTGTAAATATCAGTAAGAAAATCACAGACTTTGTGATTCATTAGTACACGCTATTCCTTTGGCAGGTTGTTATACATGGACTAAAGTGTAACAATTAAATAAAAGAAGAAAAAGCACCCTGTGATAAGACACAAAAGACATAAAACAATGAATTGAACTGTGGAAGAATGATATGCATAAAAAACAAAACAAACCACTACAGTAGCAATATGAATGACAGTTTTAGTGAGCATAGTTATATCTGCATTTCATTATCACCAAAATAAGAATCAGCTCAATCAGATCCAGCCACTTTTCTTGTATCATAATCTCTACAAAACACAGATGTTATATAATTAGTAGAAGGAAGAATCATGACGTCACCTTTTCATTTCTGATCTGCCATTTTGAAGCCAGTACTTTACAATTTGCTCATCATGTATTGACTTATTCACCGACGTGACCACCTATGAGGGGTCAGAGGTCAGCTAATGCTAAATGCTAGCTAAGTGACTGTAAAACAGTAAACGGGATATGGTAGATGTGGTGGTGCAGGTTGGAAAAATATTGAACCAGAGGCTCAAAAGTAGGACTTATTGATCAACATTATCATACTTAAGTCAATCATCAGCCGTGCACTGACTGATAGTTACTCTATTCAATTTTAAAAAAAAAAGCTAATATTTCTTATCAATCAAAAGCCTGTTGGTTGAGGATGGTTGTATTCATGAGTCACCGCTATCATCACATCACTTATAATACTGGATGGAGAGGCGTCATGTGACAAGACGCTTGTTTAAATACAGTCCTGATCATGTAAGAAAGTTAATGAAAAAGAGAAAAGAAGAGAGAGGAGAGGAGAGGAGAGTAAACTGTCATATATTTGGCATTATCAATTGTGTTCATACAGATGCTATAATTATTATCTGGTAACACTGACGGGGAACCTACTGACAGACAAACCCAAAACAGATATATGTACACATGTAAAAAAAAAAACAAACAAACACACATTAAAAATGCTAATAATAATATACCTATACTGAGGTCTTTGCAAAAATAATTATGTTCCCTCACATTAGCAGGAGAAACATATGTTAATATTTTGTCTGACAATTACAGTTTCATCTGATATAAGTCTAATCATTTTTGCGCAGCATTACAACTCAACAAAGTAAGGTTCTTGGCAGGAAATGTACTTTCTTATCTCAAAGTGATTTTGTCTCAATAGAATCTGCATGTGTTTATTTACAGCCTTGATCTCTATGTGTGGGAAGTAGGAAAATACTAAAATGATCACATGACTCCTAGAATGGTGGATCCTCATCTTACAACCATACCTGGTCTCCCTTGTTTTTACCTTATGTACACATTTGAGGAACTTGTACTTTTCTAGAGTGCATAAAGTTCTATTTTGTATGTATTTTTTTTAACAGGCTTCACTCCATCTTAGAGCTAAACACTTTTTTCTCTATTTCATTTTACTGACAGCTTAGTTACATTGCAGTTTTTAATCACCTTCCTGTGAAGTGAAAACATGTATCTCTAAATGTGCTGATGAATGATGTCTGTAATAAATTGAAGAATGAAGAGTTTCCTTCTTGAGCAAAAGAAAATCTTTAATCCACCTATTATTGGATAGAAAATCCATCGTCACAAAGCTGAAAAATTTTTTTTATTCATATGAAAAGTTGACAAAGTAATGATAAATGGTTCTTAAAGGAGAGTGACAATGTGAACGCATTATACATGATATAAAATTGGATATATTTCTGTAGATTAAACTAAACATTAGTATAAAGCAATTCTAATGAGATCAAGCATAAACATCATCAGTGAAATACAACACACTTTACAGCACAATGACATTTTACTGATAATATTTACATACTTAAACCTCAGTGAAGGTTTGAATGCAGGACTTTTGTAGTGGAGTATTTTCACTGTGTGGCATTTATACTTTCACTCTAGTAAACTAGCTGAATACATCTCCCACAGCTTATTAGTTTGAAAAAAGACTATTTACTGCCTTTTATAGAACATGCACAAATTTTTAAGTGAACAAAAGAGATATGAAACTTCATTTTTTCATTTGCATGCGACAGCATCAGCATTATCTATTTTGTCCAGTTCATGGTTGGTCAGTCACATGAAAAGTAAGATATTAAATCTGACATTTTATTGATACTCTTATTTTTGTTATAAAGAGAAGGCCCCGGTGAAGGATGCTGACATTTTCTGTTTATTCTCACTGATAAAACTGAAGTGAAAGACACATATAAGACAGTAGTGATATGACAGTGTTCAAAAACAGGGCTGAACACTGAGTCAGAACAGGAAACCAAACACAGAGTTGAGAAGACGCTATCAGTGCTGCCACAGGCTTAGTCTTGTCTCTGTGTGACAATCCCCCCCCCCACCCCTCCTCCCAGCACCACCACGTCTTCCCCCACAGACCTTGATTCTCACTCTTCAGCTTTACAGAAAGTATGTGATTGAAATAGAAGCCCAATCATAGTGATCACAGCCTGGGGAGAGTGGTTTTGTGTGTGTGTGTGTATGCGTATGTTGGTGGTTGGGGGTCCTACCGTGTCAAAGGTGCGGATCACAGTCGCAGGGTTAAATAAAGACTTGCACTGCTGAGCCATGAGGTTATTTTCTCAAGCTCTTTGCCTTCACAGGACAGAGAGAAACTATGTGACTCCCCGTAGATTTAAATATGTTTGAGGCTGCAGCTCTGACACCACATATATGTGAATGTTGACAAGAGGAGCAAAGTGCACAGCAGCGTCTTAAGATGTTTTATCAAGTCACATTAAAAGAATTGGTGCAATGATTCAGAACCAGGGGCTCCTTCTGCAGTCATAACAAGAAAATACAGCCTGTGCGAGCAGATAAAGAAAATAAAGACAACAAAAATGACAAAACCATTATGATTATGGGTGATAATAGGTGGTTTGTACGTTTTTACTGGTGGGATTATGCTGTAGCTGACTGTGTACATGTGTGGCCTTATTTAAGATGAGACTAATACCTGAAATGCTTAAAGTGAGGTTAGGGCAGGATAATGTTATTTTTAAGGTTAAGGATGAGAGTCTACAAAATTAACCTAAATCAATGAAAATCCCTTAAATGTATAAAAACCTGATGGTTGTAAGGCCAAGTTTTGCTTCTTTACAATCTCTTTGTGGCTAAGACTTGACTGGTTTAAGGATTATCAGGTTTGGTTCAGGCACGTCTGGATGATTATATCAAGTCAACTACTTTATATCTCTGTAAAATGGATGAAAGTCAATGTAAAGCATGTATTACTTTTGTGGAGAAACAAAAACAATTAGCTCACCGTTGTCATGTTCCAGTTGAAAGTATTTAATAAATCAAATAGCTACAGTATCTAAAAACAACAGATAAATGCTAAAAGCTAAAGTTAGCTAAATAAATAAATCTAAAAGGGGTAACTACATTAATATTTTCAAGCATAAGACAGCAGGAGTAATGAATGGCTATGTAAACATAATATTTTATAATGCTGGCAAAAAGTAATAGATCATTTGTTTGAAAAATTGTCAAGTATTAGATTGTTCCAAATGTAAACTAGTACAAAATAGATAACTAACTGTACTTTATGTTGCTAGGTTAGCTAAAAGTGACAGATAAATGGTAAAAGGGGTTAAAGTATTACATAGCTCGATCTGTAAACTAACATAAATTCTAAAATAAGTTAAATTACTAATAGATTCCTCAAAGTGTAAAGTAACAAATAATAAATTGGGCAGTTACACGTATAACAAAGTGTTTCACAGAGCTAAACCAGCTAAACGCAAAAACTACTTGACCAATTTCCATGAAATTTTCAGGAAAGGTGTGAGGTGGTCCAGAATAGATCCCATTAAAGTTTGGTGAATGTAGG
>JAPQRP010000011.1:11374040-11390083 GCA_037367295.1 Apogon hyalosoma | reverse complement strand
TATATATTGGTGTAGAACCAGGCCTGTACAGTCTGAACTGTGTTAATGCATGTGGATGAGTCTGTCTGTGTTTAATCTACTGTTTAATGTTTCACCACAGACACATTCTTCAGGTATTTGGACTCATATTATGATGCAGATCAGACTGAGGATGAGGCTGGATGTTTACTGCCAGCTGTCAGTCTGATGTGAACCCACGGACACCACAATATTACCGAATCAGACGCATCTCACAGCACACTGACGTTCATTTAAGGCACAGATTCAATGATATTACCTGGAAGTAGAATGACTTTTTCACCCAGGCCCGTGGAAACAGACCCTTCGCCATCACAGAAATAGATCATCTCAATACGTGGACCTGGCTGTGGGAGATCATCCAAAATACACGAGAGAAACCCTCCGTGGGAAGCGGCTCGTTCACGAAACACGCACACATAGACTCATATCGTCCGATTTCAGTGACACTTCGGTCCACGGCCCGTGACTGTCAGTCCGTCGTGTAGATCGCTCTCGGTGCCCACTTTGCGTCTCCGGTCTTTGCAGCAGCTGCTCGTTTTCAAGCAGAGCAACATACCTTCAGCAGAAAAAAAAAAAAAAAAAAAAAAAAAAAAAAAAGGTCCAATGCGCATGCGCAATTTGTCCCACAAACATTTACTGATTTTGAAGTTTGCATACAGTCAGTCAAACAGTTGTTATTCAAGATGTACTCACGTATCTCATGCGTCCTCATATCAACGCGCCGGTTTTAAATAGTCCTGTTATTATGTTTTGCTAAAATAAAACATGGGAGGTGTTGCGCCGAACTCTGCTGCCTTGTCGAGAACTGCTCGGACGCGTGAACGCGCACAGTTTAAGACAGAAACCACACATGAACACAGCACGGCCTAAGAAAACCAGACTCCACCTGGATTTAACTAAACAAATAGTTCAGATCCTTCTGTTGGATAATCGTTGCAGTGATTATTATGTTTTAACTACAACAAACTGATGCAGTGAGTAGTGTCTCGTTTCTTAAACAACAATCAGTTTGATAGAGAAATAAAGACTGGACTTGTTTCAATGTTCAAATTGACCCTGGTCCAGAGGAATGGATGCATCAGGGTGAGAAGAAGCGAGGCAGAAGAAGTGATTACCCATTAAGACTAGTGCCTACAGTATAAGACTGTGGGGAGAGTGTGGTTAATTCATTTAATGATGTCTAGATTCATCATTATGTGTCTAAAAATATTTTTGTTTTAGCTCTATGTCTGGAAGTAACTCTATGGTTCACCAGTGAAAACTACTAGCAGATGCATTAAAGCCCCAAACATATGCATATTAGGATTGATGTTATTATTTCATTACTGGGAAATTTTGCAGTAAAACATCTAGGAAATGATCATGCATATTTTACAAAATGTGGCAAAGTTTAGAAAAAATTAGTGTTATAAGGCTGATAAGTCATATTCTTGATTGGAACCAGCATTTTATTCTAACATCCAAAAGACTAAAGTAAACATCAATTTACTCTGACACTCTGATGTCATGGGACTTTTCTGATTTCAGAAAAGTCTTGTTGATTTTATACTCATTTGGCCTCATTTGTCACATTAAATCAAAATAGAATTAGCATAATGTGAATTCCTATTAAACTGTCATATGCATTTTATATTCAGCCTCAGAAGCAGAAAATATCAATAGTGTGAATTAGATCTTAGGAACCACCATCATAATTTATTAACATTCATAAATACAGTTTGCAGCTGTACTTTGCTCTAGAAATCGCTATGTCCTGTGGTTTCCGCTTTAGCTGTGCGCGCTCTCGCGGCGCGCATGCAGTTGTCGGCGGGCATAAACAATTCAGTGCAACACCTGGACAAGCAGCAGTCGTGTGTTCAGTAAACTTCCGCTTAGGCTTTCATAATAAGCACCCTATTTAGAATTCCTCTTAAAACCTTCTGTTTGGAAGTAGTTGGTAGTGTCTTATTACTACAGACTACAAATGCAAGAAAAAAAAGAAAAAAAAAGATTACCCCTTCCAAACCTAGGGCCAGACCCAGTTTGTACTAGCTGAATAGTAACCAGCATACTTCATGGTGTGCTCTTTTTGGAAGTGAAAACAAATGTCTATCAGTTTTCATTAACTTGGCAGAAGGGTGGGAACTTTAAACTAAAGTTTAAACCCTGGCATTTTTGAAGCATATCCATAAAAAACGTCTTAGACTAGAGAGACCCAAGCTCACTTAAAATGGCAGCAGTAAAGATATTTAGATAAGAAATTAATGAGTCAGTGTTGACGAGGTAAAGTTAACCTGTGGCTTATCTTTGACCATTTGTATCACTATAAACCAACCGTTTTAGTTCCCTACCTTCACTGACTCTTTACGACAGATAGCGTTGTGGATTAGTTTAGATTAATTTTTCTTTCTTTAGATTAGTTTGGTTAATTTTACCTTTTATTTTGACGATATAAAGAAGAAAAGAGAGTTTTTAAAAAAGTCTCATGGCTAAGATACATAGCAGACTATAGGCCGAAACGGGTTTTTGTAGTCTGTTGTCAGAAAATCACTGGTACCAGTATATTAGTTTAATAATAGTAATACTACTACTACTACTACTAATAATAATTATTATTATTATAGCTGACCAGTGGTGCGATAAATATTGTTACCATGGTAACAGTTAGATAGTTAAACTAATGAATGTCCCCCCCCAAAAAAAAGAGAAAAGAGAAAAACGTGGGTCAGGAAGTGTTTACTTATTGATTTATCTTTTTATGGACTTACAGGAAATATAGCCTATTGTCTGTCATTTCTACTCAATATGTAAAAATAACTGTCGCTGAACCCTACTTCCGGTCATAACACATCAAAATAACCTGTCAACCATCACCATTTAATGTTGTAACTCACAGTGTATACGTTGTCATAAACTATTTTACTTATGTATTTGCTCACACTTGAGTTGTACGAGGATTTCGAACGGACAAACTCATGTTCGCTCAGTGTCTGCTCTTTAATTTCCATTTATATAATCGGTTTGTACTTTTCATCCACACTAAAACGTGATAATCCGTCGTAAAGTTGCTCCGTTTGACTACAATAAAATATCTAAAGCTTCTTTAAGGGGCGGATGTGTTTTGCTTTGTAATGCCCTGCCTACAATTTCAAATGTTTGAAAAAAATGTGAACGTAGTCACAACTAGCAGCAGGCGTTTAAGCGCTTCCCATAATGCACTCCCCGACCATCAGCGGGAAACCAAAATGGCGAATGTGCTGGGGGAAAATGAACCGTTTGTTATTTTCTGAAGAAGGCATGAGCCCCGCACGTTTTCGCGATATACTTTCAAGATAACTCAGACTGTAAAAGCGGCGGGACGACAGCGGTTACTCCTATTAGTTATTTTGTCGTACGAGTCATTTGTAGAAGCGGAGGTGACCGAATGAGGTATTGTTGTCATGTTCCGTCTGTTGGGGGGGTGTGGGACCGACGGTCAGCAACCTGGCCGGGGTTACAGCTTTACATGCGGATTATTCTTGCTAACACTTGGGCCTGTGTGCTAGCTGGTTGGTAACGTTAGACGATGTGTGGCTTCACTGTGCTGCGTTGTTTTTAAGTGACCCTTTATCCCCGTTTTACGGCTGATAGTGACCACTTAACTAGTCCTCGAACAAAGGAAATCTCCATGAATATCCCAAGGAAAGCTGAAAAATAAAAAAAAAACTGCAGTCTCAAAGCTACCCGAGACAACACGTCAGCTCAAAATAGATATCTAATACTAGTTATTATTTACCTTACTATAACTGCTAGTTGCATTTAGGTGAAATTTCTGTTTAAATGATCTACCCTGGTTACTCTTTTTGATACAGGTATATTACAGAAATAGCTTTGTATTGGAAAAATAGTGGATTCATTTGTTTAAAAAGTATTATCAGCTCTGCATTTTGTTGGTAAGTAAAAAATATAGTGTTTTACAGTGTTTTTGCATTCATGCTTACTGCTGCATTAATGTGTGTTACATATTACCACAGGTGTTTAATGTGGAGCCCATTTGAGCTACTTTACACACTATTGTGTAGTTTAACCTACAGCAATGCATCGTATCCCAAATGATCATGTTTGTAGCAGCTCTAAATAATGCATCTGTAATAAGATAGGTCTTGTTGAACTCAGTGAAATAGCCCTTTCTTGCCAATTTGTATCCATGCATTTCCCAGTGACTTTAAGTGGGTTTCTAACTAGTTTGTAGTTTTAGAAGATGGATTTTCATATCATAGGTTGAACTTTTAATTCTTAAAATCAGCAAATTTAGGGATACATTATATACACCAGAAGGGAAGGGTTGGACTAATGTAGTGGATAAGTATTATGTTGTATTAGCTACATGAAGTTGATAAATAGGCTACAGTAAATTTTGCATGAGTAAGAGTATGTATTTACATTCCATCACTACTCTTGAGCATATTACTAGCTTTAGGGCTGCAATAATGACTATAATCACCTGTTGTGTGTATCCACTGAAGGGGAAATGACGTGTGTTTGGTCTGTCAGCTCTGTAGGACTACAGCATGTAATTGCATTGTCTGTCTTAATTAGATGTGTCAGAGTCACACAGTATTTTAGGAAAGATCGAGACATAGTGGCATTTGGTGTTCATTTGTTTGTCATTGAATTAAAGAGATTACTAAGTGTTGTCCAACTGAACTATTTTAATTTCCGATTGGATGGAGGTGAAGATAAAGGTGTTAAGATGGAAAAAAGATGCTTGGCTCTGTGTGGACAGTCCAGTGTATAAGATGGATATGCCAAAAGAATTAATTTAACCCAGCATGATAGATAAAAATACACATTATTCTTCTTGTATATGTACTTATTGGGTTTCAAACAAAATGTTGAAGTCACTAATGGTAACATGTTATGATATCAGTGTCATTTACTTTTGTAAGTGCATGTTTCTTTCTTCTTTCTTTTAGAGACTCAGGGGTTGTGGATCACCTGTCTATCCATCAGAGAGCCCTTCCCCAGCGGCAGCAGCGGGCTGTCCCCCTGTCCCCCACAAGCCTTTCTGGTCGGGGAGAGTATGGAGAAGACAGCATGTCTGACAGGTTCTCAGAGGGACAGGATGTCCTGGCCAGGTGGTCAGATGGCTTGTTCTACTTGGGGACAATCACAAAGGTTAGTGGAAGGGGAGATTACTTGTTGTAGAAGACCAACATGTTTGTTTTTTTAGAGGCATTTATCTTCTAGACAGACAAGTAATAGTGTTTCTTTTTTTCACCCTCAGATAGACCATGACAAGCAGCGATGCTTTGTGGTATTTGAAGATCGCTCAAAGTCTTGGGTTCTCTGGAAGGACATTCAGACAGGTGAGTTCAGACAATTGTAACTCTAAATATTAAAAGACTTGAACCTCATTGAAAACCTCAACAATGTGATAACAGGAAGACTGATGATTACAAGCTATAAAACACAGCAAAGTTGGTAGTGCTTTTTCTGCAAAAGGAGAATAAAGCCACGAAATGCAGTGAGAAAGACTGGCGGAGAGTATTATGAGACACAAGAAACTGACTGAATTATTTTACCAAATATTGTTTGCTGAATACTTATGTTAAACAGGAGTATCTTCTCTTGACATCTGTGTCTCTGTTTGCACTCAATAAAAATTCACTAAGGGAATTTATTACCAAGGTGCTCATTTTTGTACATCTTTTATTCCATAGAGTTTATTAGTATGCTTCACTTGTCTTATTTTATCCCCACCCCTCTCTTCTCCCTTATGCCAGTCTTATCTCCATGCTCTTGTTACTGACCGTTAACTGTCCAGAGTGTCTGGCCTCATTGCTCTAGCCACATGAGATGGGGAAGGTCTACTTGCACATTAGACTGTCAAAATAGAAGACTGCCTCTAGTTTCCTTTTAGATATAAAAAAAGATAAGCTTAGTATGATTCATGACATATTAATAAATCAAGTGCATGTCATATATTCATTCACCATTCATTGTAATATTTTAATCTCAACTGATTTCTTAAGTGCCTGGTTTATATGCTGCTAAAACCTTCTGCTGACCTCCAGTGGTTGGAGTTCTTACTTGGCTGCAGTGACATAGGAGTGTATGTGCAGTGTGTTTATTCCCCACTGATATTGTGTTTTTATGTAATTACAATGGCATCAAAAACGGTTGTATTTGTTAATTTTAAACAGTCCCTTTAACTTTTCTTTCAGAAATTTTTTTTATTATAGTGTCCATACATACAAAAATGTTCCCTCTGGGTCCTTTGATTTTCCCCTGCAATTAAAAAATAGGTAAATATAGGTTAAGTCTGTCAGTGCCCCTGACCCACGGTACTGATGAAGATCTGGAATTGGGCTCTGAGCACCTTCAATGCTCACTGCTCATTGCTCCTAATGTGTGCATTGTGCTAATGCTAGGTACTGGGTGAAATGCAGGGACTGAATTTCCCTATGGGGGTAATAAAGAGAAATAACATTTTAACCTTTAAGTTTCACTCTGTTTTGCATAACAAAATTACAAAAATAGAAAAAACACATTATTACAATACACACTGGTTCTTTCACAGTTATCCTACAATAATACAGATTCTTTGCTCTTACTTTTGCTATCCATTTCAGGTGATGAAGATGATGATGATGATGACGATGATGACATTGTTTGCTCCATATGTCAGGATGAAACTTCAGAAGAACCCAATGAGATTGTCATTTGTGACAAATGTGGACAAGGTAAAGTTGTTTCATTAATTTATTCCTAGGTTCACAGCTTTTTGTCTTACTCTAGGTAAACAGTTTCCTTTGTATCTCTGTTGTTAATTAACTTAGTTGTGCTTTAATCTTTCATGGTTAACAGAATTTCTAAAGATGTAGCTGTGTGTTTGTTCTTTCTTTTAGGCTACCATCAGCTGTGCCACACCCCCATTATCGATGCTACTGTCATTGACTCGGATGACAAATGGCTCTGCTCTGAGTGTGAACTTGCATCTATATCCAAGGTACAGGTTCACTGAGTGTGTGTGATCACATTTCAAATGCATTCCTTCTACTGTTTTGCTTTTACTGTAGAGAAAAATGTAGATTAGACACTCTAAAGGTTATGATAAATGTAACCTAACAAGTAAATACCACATCTGTGGACACCGTTTTATTGTGTGTTGCATTTATTTTTATGTGGGTTTACAGAGGGGGAGTGCACATAGAAGGGGAGTGAATAGTAAAAGCTATCAGGAACCACAGGATCAGCAGCGCACAGAGCTGCATCTGTCCTTCCCATACACTCTGAATGAGCTGGAGTGGGACCAAGGCCATAAGACGAACATGCAGCAGTGTTACTGCTACTGTGGAGGGCCGGGAGAGTAAGTACCACTTCGACTACCTGATTTGATACATATCCATGTTTTAAAAATATGACATAAACCTACTCTCTTAACACATTTATTTTCATCTTTTATTGTAGCTGGTACCTGAAAATGATGCAGTGTAACAGGTGTGAGCAGTGGTTCCATGAGGCGTGTCTCCATTGTTTACAGATGCCCATGCTCTATGGCGATAGGTGAATATTTTTAGCACTGTTTTTCCATACCGCATGAAAACTGTGCATTTGACTGGAGACGTGTTTTGATTGCATCAACATGAGTGCAATTGTACCATTTTGTGTAGGAGTTTTTTCAGAGTTTTTAGACCAGTGTCAGTGTTTTTTCTTTTCTTTCATTTTTGCCCAGAAATATGAGTTTTTTTATGATCATGCATCTCTGCTCCAGCCATGTAAATCCTTTATTCTATCTAGACCATATTGTTGGAGAATTCAGTCCTATGTTGTCTTAAAACGTTAGATTCATTGGAGGAAGTGGATTTGCACACAGGGTTTTGGTGTTTTTTTTTTTTTCCTCCAGTAAGAGATATTTTCATTTATTGTATTACTATAATGTTTATTTTATTTTTTTAGGTTTTATCTGTTTGTATGTTCTGTTTGCAATGGTGGACCAGAGTACCTCAACCGGCTGCCCCTCCGATGGTAAGAAAAACTTGAGATACAGATACATAAATAGTCTTCATTTGTGCTGTAGTTGAACACATACACAGATCAAATTTTCCTTTAAATGGTACATTATTTGATAAACTACACAAGCATGGGATTTCCCTTTTTTCAAAGACAGTGACTCCTTTTGGATTGTGTACATAAAGACCTACAAAAACTACATGCTTTACAAAGTCTGAAGTTTTTCTTTGTTTTATACATACACATGTTTGTGATGCATCATTTGATACCAGACTAAATATACAAAATGCATGACGCATTGCAGGGAGGATGTTGTACATCTCAGCCTGTACAACTTGAGTGTGATCCACAAGAAGAAGTATTTTGACTCCGAGATGGACCTGATGACTTACATCAATGACAACTGGGAGCTGCTGCAGTTGGGGGAGGTAACCACTTCACATTTGATCACACACAGTGTGTTTGTGGGCATACATGTAATGACTGTCTGCTGAAAACCTGCTCAGTCTGCAATTTTAGCCTTTAGTCATCTTTTTCTTGTTGACTGTCTTGTTGGTAGAGAATTGCAGTTTGTTCACACATCAGCTGTCCAAAGAAAGGAGTAGCTGAATGTCCACATTAGTTAAGAGGAAGCTTGAAAATCACATACATCCTGTCTTTCTTGTGTCATTCTCTTGTAGCTTGCTAACACTCCAAGATCTGAGCGATATGAAAATGTTCTGGAGGCACTAAATAACAACAACAGCATGTAAGTTATTCATTGATTATATAATTCTTTGTTATTTTTCCCTAACTCCCACCTTTTCAACTTGTTTTCTAACAGTGTTGGTAATGCAGTGTTTCTTTATTCATTTTATCAGGTTCATGTCAGGAAAAGAGGTAAAGAAAAAGAAACACTTGTTTGGGCTAAGGATCCGTTTCCCTCCGGCACCACCTAACTCTGATGAACCAACCAGCAAAATGATGGAGAGGGCTTCACACGAGATCACCATTAAGGGATGCAAGTCCACTAAAGCCCGGTCTGGAATGAGGTCAGACATGACACTTGTAAAAAGGATTGTATCAGCACACAACAGTCATGTTAATGTTACTGACATTGATAATTCCAGTGTTATTTTAATATGACACCATTCCAAAATTGATAAGGGTCTTGTAATTTTCATTTTCTATGTGGATATTATGAATTTGGCCCACTTCTGAATCTAACATTATCCATCCATTTATTTATGATCATTCCTTTGTGTTATACACAATTCAGCTAGTCGACAGGTTTTCAGGCTAGTGAAGGCATGCAAGCCCACAGGAAAAGCCAGCATTTCTGGTTGGAAGGAGAAAATGCACATTTCAAACACTATCAAAGAGCTGATGGGGAAAAGAAAACCTGTGTTAGTGGGATATTCAATTTTATGTGGGTTTTCAATGGCTTAGTAGTACTTTAGTAAGACTGCAGGGGCTGTACACACAGTTATTGACAGAGGGGAAAAAGAAGGAATTTGATTTGATGAACAGAGTACAGAATATATGATTTTTTTTCATATTATTGCCCCTAGTCTGTTTTCTAACAGAAATTTCATGATTTCCAGCTCTTTATATTGAGATGTGAAGTATTGTCTGAAAAATCTACTAAACATTTCAAAGTATGGAATTTTGAAAATGGAAATTGTGCAGGAGTCCAGTGTAAATATCAGTGACAGTCACCACTGTGAGACCTTGGATTTGCAAACCGCCTTTGGTGAATGTTGTCATTATAAATAGGAGACAAGTGATAATAATATGGTGCAACTTGTAGTGTTGGATTTTGTCCTGCGCTGTGTGTCTCATCATGTGTGACTGTTGACTGTTATCGTACAACTGTCATTACTTGTGAAAGTGTTTTGAATTGTTGTTGTTGCTTCAGAAACTGCAGTACTCTAACCAATGGCACTGAAAAGAAGAAGAAGAAAAAAAAGAAGAAAAAGAGGAAACAAGCACATTCTCTGGAGACTCTAGCTAGACCTCAGCGCTCCAGTGAACTCTTGTCCCAGGTGTGTTTTTAGTGGGTGGGACTTGGGTGTGTGCATAGTTTCTGGGACTACAAAGGTATTTAGCATCATACTCTAACTGTGGCTGGATGTGGTTCTGTTACATTATAAGGAAACTCCTTGGGAAAAGCCAACAGTTTTGAATTTTTCTTTGACAGGAAATGAGAAAGCCACTAGAGCCCCACTCATTGGATCACTTAACCTCTATCAAGTAAGTCAGCAACTATGTTGTAAACTTTCTCGTGTTTCCTTGTGTTCTTCACACCTGAATCTTCAAAGAACAATTAAGGAACATTGTGACAGTTTCCTCATGATCAAGACTTTTCAGACTCTTTGCTCTGTAAAAGTCTGAAGTGTTTAAAATCAAACACATGTAAATGTCAAAGAGAACATTAGGAAATCATTAGACTGGACAAAGAACATGTTTACATTTTGGCTTGATTTTCACCAACTTCTGTGATTTCATAGTAATGATAATATTTATTTAAATATATACATAATTTGTTTAGCTTATTATTTTCATTGTGTGTAATGCTGTTTTTTTTTCTTTCTTTCTTTCTTTCTTTCTTTCTTGCTTTCCTTCCCTCCCTCCCTCCCTCCCTCCCCACGACACCAGAAGTGAAAGATCTCTGCTGTCTTGTCGGACCTCAGATGTGGAGTCAATAGGAGCCCTTAGTACCACAGAAACTACCTCAACTAGCATTTCGAGACAGTCCAGGTCTGTCTGATGTGCATATTGAGTTTATTCCATTGACATTTATTCTGAAATATGTTAATCGGGGTTATCACAGCTCCAAAAAATAGTTTATATTCCAAAACTTTTTAATTTTAGATCTTAGATCAGTGTTGTTTTGCCCTGTATCACAGAAACAAATTTGCATTAAGAGGAGTTAGAATCTAAAATACACAACACTCCCTGTCCTTTCAGCTCTCATTTTGAGTGAAGAAAAACACCCCCAAAATACCTACGAAGAAGTCAGAAAAAAAAAAGTTGAATCCTCAGTAAGAACCGGAGTATTAGACCATTTGGAAAATAAATGAATGAATGAACATGTACATAGGCTTGAATCTGATACTAACAGGTCTCAGAAATTGATTGGATTATGAAGTTAAAATAACTTGACTCTCTTTTATTTGTGCTTTCTGGGAAAATGATCACACTGTAATACAACTACTACATTTATCAGACTGTACATATTATTACACTAGTGTGGTGCGATGTGGTATCCCCTTGCATCAAAAAACATCCAGAAACAGCAGATTAAAAAGGGATTCAGTTAATGTTACTTTCAACAAAGTAAGTTCGATAGGATCTGTGTTCCCAGTGAAGGCTTCCCTCGTATTCGCATTGGGAGGATCACAAAAGTCATTGATTTTGCTTCATAACCTTTTTACTTGTCTGGCTGTATGGATGTGAGGTACATCTAGTGTATAATATCCTTGAAGTCTTAAATGTAAATGGTTGACTCCTGCACAAACACTCCATACAATGCTTTGATATTTGCCTCCTGAATAATTTTTTTCCTTCCTGTTTTCCTCCTCTTCCTTCCAGCCTTTGTAGCTCCAGTAAGACCCGCACCACAGCCTGCATCATGCCTGTTTCTCCTCCACCGTTAAAAAGAAAACGTGGGCGGCCACGACGAGCCCTGCAGCCCCAAAACGCCGAGATCCCACCTCCCAGCAATGTAGAGCCAAATCCTTCAACCACGGAGATGCTTAGTCCCCTCCAAGGGCTCCCCTCCACAGACATAGTTCATGGTATGGACCCCAACAGCCAGCTGTCCCACCTCAGGAGCTCCATCAGCAGCTATTTTGGAGCCGCAGGACGGTTGGCGTGTGGAGAAAAGTATAAAGTCCTGGCCCGACGAGTCACCCTCGACGGGAAGGTCCAGTACCTGGTGGAGTGGGAAGGAGTCACCGCTTCTTAAGACTTTTACTAGCATGTACAAACGCCAATGGCTGCGCTACGGACATGTGCAGGCAGCCTGTATTCAGAGCATTAATTGACATATGCTTTTGCTTTTTTTTTGTTTTGTTTTTTTAGTTTAGACCGAACCAAGATTTCCGTGAGTTTATCAGAAAGCCTACTGTTCGACTGCAGTCTGGGCTGATTATCATACATTGACACATCATTTCTCAACACTTGTTTAAAGATGATAATTAAGTTATCATTGGAATAAGGTGTTACACCAATTCAACATCTGATATAAGTGTTTACAGAACCCCCTCCCATTTATTTGGGGAAAAATGGCTGGTCACTGCACTGCACCTGTAGGCTTTCAGTGAACCGTTAAATGTGCTTTTAAAAAAAAAAAAAAAAAATCCAGTGATATGCTTTTGTTTTCAAACTATTAAAGTTTGAAGCTATCAGTTTTTCTAACCGAATGTAGGTATTAAATGATAAATACTGGAGAGGAGGAGAGGGAAAGTTTAGGGTTGAAGATTTTTCAATACTTTTATTACTTCATTGAAAAGTTGCATAACAAACATTTATCATCATTTATTTTCTTACCAGATTTGGTAAATAAAATGTGTCCGTTTACAGCAGTGTCCCCTCCTACTCCAGTCCCCGCTGTGAGGACTTCATGTTGCCTTGGACAGACATACAGACAGATGACAAATTAAAGGAAAAACCAACATAAACCTCTTGATTAGCCACTGGGCAATTTAGTTTTACTTTAATCTGTCACTTGTCTGTATTCTGGCCTGTTTAGTTATGCTCATTTGTGAACAGCCTGAGAAGAAAACAAGATGAGAGACGTGCTGCTGCAAATGTTTATTTTATATAGAATTATACCACGTTTATTATTATTATTGCCTTTTCCCTCTGTTGTCAGCCATGGGATCGCTTGCACTCACCAGTTTAGCTTGGAGACCGAAAAATTTAAGGGATTTGCTAATGACAATGCAGCTATGCCCATCTTAGTTAAAATTTAACATTTCAAACATGGGCATGATGCCAAGGAAAATCTGAAAATAACATTCCTTAAAAAGTGTAATTTCAGTATATAAATATTCATAAAAGCAAACCCCAGGGGGAATTTCTTAAGTTATCTCCATTGTCCAACATATTTTAAAGATTTTTCCCCTTTTATTATCTTGACTAAATATCCCTTTACACATTTTGATTTTGACTTTACTAAAATTACTTAAGGACCTACTTTTTTATATATATATCTTGTAGTTATTTAAAACAAAGTGCTACATAAGAAAAAAGAGGTTTACCCTATGTGACTTCAGAGTTCTTTTTTTCATGCTGCCTATGCAAGTTAAGGCCTCGAAAAGAGTTGCTCAGTTATTTGATGACAAGGATTCCTAGTTTGATTATTTTTTTAAGGTGCAACATATCTGACATAAATAACTTTGTGTTTTACCCGTGTAGTTGACACTCAGGATAGGCCCAAATACTTCACTGAACTGCATAGGCAAGCAAGACAGGTGGTTTTGTTGTAAGTTATTTACATTGATGGTCAGTATTTTCATATCATGTTCTCTGTCACATATATTAACTTTGTAAGTGGTTTTCTTTATAGAAAATTGTTAATTTTACTGCTTGTATCGCTTGTTCATACTGAGATACAAAACAATCACTGGAAAGCTTATGTGCTGTATTTAGTTGCAAGAGGTAAATATTCAGTCTCGCCATCACTTTTTGGAAATGTTTCTGTTATTGTGACTCAGAGACAAACACACTTGTAAAATGAGCAGACCTTTTTGACATTAATACCTCTTCATTCAAAGGATGTTGGCAGTTGTGTTTAAGCTTCTCTCCAGTCATGCTGTACCATTGGCTCCCAGCAGGCTTCTTCAGCCAAAGATCATGCGAGTAACGTCTGCTTTGTCTCTTGAGATTCATCGTATCACATTTTATACATTACTGTATAGGGTGACCTTTTATTTTTGAACCATTTTTTCTACAGAATAAATAAAAAGCTGATATTTTCAATCGTTGAACTGTTCTTAACTATTGTTATCTGACAGGCGCCGATGTTCGCGGCTTGTGTGATCGACAAACTGTCAAACCAATCATTTGAGAGGCACGACTGTCTGATCCAATCATAAAAGTCGTTGTTGGGGTGTGGGCGGAGACTAAAATTACAAACCGTTTAGCTACCATGGATTTATAGTGATCAGCAAACCCTGTTTAGAGTCTATCATTCATGTTTCTTGGCTCCTGGACAAACAAAATAGTATTTATTATTTCATAGGTATTATACGAAACTTATTTGTTTGACAATTCCGTTGGGTATTTTGCTTTGCCACTATAATATGAACTCATTAGCCACCTGTTGAATCGGTGAGCATCTTTGTTTACATTTAGCGTAGCCATGCTAGCTAGTTTACAGTGCTATGGTTAAAGTCACTAAAGTTAGACTTCTCACTTCATATTGCGGCTATAAATGAGTTCTATTTCTTTACAGACGTACAAACAAGTTGTAAAGGACGCTTAAGTATCTTAGCGTCTAAGCCAGCCTCAGGTTATTACAATGCGTTGTTGACATGAGCTACCTGAAGATCATTGAACTACAGATGCACTGTTGGGATGTTTGAGGAGGACGCTTTAACGGAATATGTGTCCAGTTTAAGAAACCGGCTTCGTTTGACGGAGCCCTGCGGACTGTGGGCCAACAAAAGAGGTGAGTTAACTATAGGTTGAACCAATCTATAACCTCTAATTTGATATTAAGTATACATTAAGTAGATATTAAGTACACTTACCAACCTCTGATGCACAGTACATCCAGTAGTTCAGATGGATTTCGAAAGTTTGTTTGATAATGTATGTGATCATCCTCCTTCCTTGATTTATTTAGTTTGTTTATTTCTGTCACTTTTAACACGTGCAACTCGGACATGTAAGCCAATAATCATTGTGAAAACATAAAAGAAAGTGAGGTTGCAAAATTCAGTAAAACGTTAGCTCTGCAGTCTTAGCTTTATACATCCTCTCATTTGATATTATTTTGTCCATATGTCTTTGCTCTGTGAATATACATCCAGACAGTCAAACCAATGGAGTTGACGATTTACTGAATCCAAATGGAGGTCACACTAAATTCTGACTAACTACAGAAGCTGCTCTGATTTATGCGTATGTGTGTGTGTGTTTCAATACTATGTACATATTTCCTTCATATTTCTTGTTAGAAGTAAGCACACATGTCCATTACAATCCTGCAAAAACAACAAAGCTAATGGCTGAATTAGACTTTTGCACAGTGCTGTGTATGTACATTTTATACTTCCAAAAATCCCAAATATAAAACAAAAATCCTATGCTAGTGATGAACACTTATTTGTTAATCATCACACTTTTAATTAAATATGGTAGGAAATCTAGAGCTTTATTAATTTTCCTTATTTTCAGCTATTCTAATAATTAAGTTGTATCTGTCTTGTTTTGGTGAATGTACAAATTCCTTAGTTCATAATTGACTCGCTCTACTTGGAAATGACTTGTAGAAACAGTCTGGAGGCATCTTATTTTCTACTTTATACATGGTTTGTGTAATTTAAAATCCACCATATTAAAGACTTTTAAAATAAAATAACACAATTACTGATGTAGTCTGAACGCCAAGCAGGCTGTGAATGTTGGTGACACAGCTGAAAGATGTGCCATTACTGATCGTCTTAATCCATCCATAAACTCTGTAGTGAGAAATGAGTCACCAAACTAGTTTGTGTATCAATATCCTTGAGAGACATTGTTTTTGCAAGATAAAGCTGTTCAAAGCAGTCTCATTAAAAATACTGTTACCAGGAGAGTTGTTGGCTGATGTGCCCTTGAGCAAGGCACTTAACAACCCCCCCCTTTTGCTCCCTAGGTGTCTGATACCTACTGCTCCTAGCATGCACTGTGTGTGATATATGGTCTAGTGATGGGTTAAAGGCAGAATTTCAGTGTGTGGTACATATTTACATGTGTGAACCCCTACTGACAAAATCATGATTCTATTCTATTCTATTCTATTCTATTCTATTCTATTCTATTCTATTCTATTCTATTCTATTCTATTCTATTCT
>JAPQRP010000011.1:11359654-11373940 GCA_037367295.1 Apogon hyalosoma | reverse complement strand
TTCTATTCTATTCTATTCTATTCTATTCTATGTGCACATATGTAGGGGAACAGTGGGCTACTTCTGTATTTTTCCAAAACTCAATGGACATGTTTCTATAGTGGCCTCTGTTTTTTTTTTTTTTTTTTTTCTATCTCAAATCTGATTTATAGTAATCTGTAAATGTAACATACAGGTCATTCCATGCCAACTCATGGGACCTTCCAAAACCCTAAAACTCCTCTAACTCTGAGGTTTTGTTGTTTGTTCCTTTCAGTAAATGTTCATAACTACTATGTATTTTCTCATTTGACCAGTTGCTTATTTTTCTTTGCTTTGGGTTGAATTTTTTTTAGTAAACATCCAAGATAACCAAGAAAAGGAGGATAACATATAACATACTATATACTTGTGTAAAAGGATTTTGCCAAAATCAAGTTATTAAAATTTTTCCCTTATCACAAAGACACACTTATTTTCCTCCTCACCTGTATTGTTCCCCCTCCTCAGTCTGGCTCGGTAAAGACTGGGTCAGTAGAGATGTCCTCTCTTCCCACAAGGAAGAGGATGGGCTCTGTCCGTCAGGAGAACGCTAGTGACCTTGAAGCTGTACAGTTGGAACTGTCCACTTCCCAAGATCAGGTGAGTAAGAATCTAAATTGTTTTATAAATATTTACAGTAAATGAAAACTTCATTCTGCTGCAGATTACTGTTTGAATTACACCATGACTTTTAAGAGAACTCACTTTATTAAGATCAGAAATGAAGGCTACAGTTCTAAAGCACTTGATTTAACTCTTATTTGTCATTATTGCATGTAATGACAGTAATAATAATAATAGTTTAATTTATATTTTCTATTTAGTTTATATCAGTTGTAATAGTACATTTGAATGTTAACAGGAAATATTAAAGTATGTAGCCTATTATTTTCTGTTTTGCAAAAGCAAGGAGGAACATTTAGTCCTTTATAAATATTGTATCTGCTGTTTGTGCCATTTTGAGATGATACACATAGGACATCTTTGATTTTGGTTTCTCTAAATGTGGTCAGGAACATCTGTAATGGCCTAATTTAATGTTTGATCTATGAGAGAATAGGAAGGCTTTGGAAAAAAAATAACATTTTAGCAATAATTTTATAGACCCCACAGAATTCTACAAATCAAGTTTTCATAGGACCCAAACTGCTGGATCTTATATAGTTCACCTCTATGGCAGATAATTACAGTGTGAAACATGTGAATGTGTGATTTAAAAAAAAAAAACTTTAATACATTTTCTTTTCTGCATGGTTTTTCTTTAGGTCCGCCTCTGTGGTGCCAGGGTCGGGGTGAAAAACAATGTGACTGTCATGCGTGAGGAGATTCATCGTCTTGAAACAGAGCTGGTGGCTCAAGCCAAACAATTAAAGTAACCTCATGACCTGACACACAAACATATTTATCCATCTAACACACAAGATCTATGTATTTATAGTAGCTGTATTGTCGTGTAGCCTTAAAGACATGAAACAGTGAACTGATATCAGGATTATGTAAGGTTGTGATGTTACTGGGAGTCATTTGTAACAGGATCACGTAGCCCTTACACCAGTGTACACATTTTCATCGTGTTGGATTATGGCTTTAATGATTCGCTTTTCTCCTTATTTTGCTTTTCCATTAGGTGAACATTGAATTGATACATGTTATTAAAACATTCCTTCCTTGCTTTAATTTTTCCAGGGCAGCAGAAATGAGGGCAGATTGTAGCCAGGAAGCAGCCGCCCACAGTGAAATGGTGGTGATGACTCTAACTGAGGAGCTGAATGCTCTCAGAGATGAGCTGGACAACAAAACCGCACTGAGCAAACGGTGATGACTTAATCTGGGACTGTGTTCAACGCATACATGTATTTTGTCAGAGTCTATTGCAGCCTGACATTTTAGAAAGCAGTATAGAACTCTAATTTAATCACATCACACCTTTTAAATCCACCTCCACTTCAAAAAGTTATTCATCTTTGAGCTCAAGGTGAATGACTGTTGTGCATAATTTGATGTTCTTTTCTCATAAATTACATTTTAAGGCATGTGCTTAAAGGTAGGATTTATGAGATTTACAAATATTTAGCAATGAATCCGGACATAAGCTGCAGCTTTTACTCATGAATTATAGAAACCTGAAGCCATCACTGCTCAGTGTACTTTAATGAATGCAGGAAACAGAATGTGTTCAGTAGTTAAACTTGTGAAATGAACAGTATTTTAATTTTAAAACCTGCGGGGAGGTATTGTAGCAAATGTAATGAGTTAATTTAATTTTTTTTTGTAAGAACCCATTAGTATAAATTCATATTTTTTTCTTATTTAAAACAGGTACATGTAGGTTAATTCTCCTGTCAGTGCCTTTGACTACAGTACTAGATGAAGATCTGGAGTTGATTTCTGAGCAGCTTCAGTGACAGTGTGCTACTGCTACTGCTTATGCTATTGCTGGGTACTGTGTGTGCATTAGGATGGGTAAAATGTAGAGAATGAATTTCCCTACATGGATAATAAAATGAGTTAATCTTTTAACCTTTATAATAACAGCAGAGTACATACTAAGCAGAGCTATTTTCCCCTTTGTTCTACTTTATTTATTATAGAGCTGAGCAACAAAGGAACCAAGCACTTGAAAATGCAGAGAAACTGAAAGAAGCCTTCAATGATTACAAAGCCACAATTTCCATTAAACTTAAAAAGGTAAGGTGTATTTGAGTGGGTTAAGGTTTTTTTTTTTTTTTTTTTGTGTTAGAGCCAAATGTGTTTATATTTGTTTTTCAGGTAATGGAGGGTGAGAGCAAACTAAAACAAAGTCTCATTGAGTGTGACAGAGAAAAAGAAGAGTTGGAAATGAAGTGTTCTGTGATGGAGAGAAAAACAAAAGAGCAGAGTGAAACAATTAGGTATGCAGTCCAATAATGAAGTCACATTTTATATGCATACAACGTTCTTTCTGGCCACTCTTAGCTGTATTAGGTAATGTATGATGTGATTTATTTGTTTAGTCTTTTTTTTCTAAGTTGTTCTTGGTAACGTGGCCCTGAACATATTACGGAATATTACATCCTGTTTAAGTGAAGTTGAGTAAATTCAGCTGATGACAGAGCTGCTCAGAAAAGTCCTAAGAGAAGTACGAAGTGTGCCTTTGCCCTGTTACTGACAGAATGTAAAATGGTGAAAGACAGTCTTGTTTTAGAATGAATCCAATTGAATAACAACTTTAATTGCAGTGTCATATATTACCCTAGATACAGCGAAAATAAACCACACTCATATTAGTATAAGTTTATAATACAGTATACAGTTCTTTAAAAAGCCTTATTAGGTTCATGACATGTTCTAAAACTCTGTAACTGTTCATACCTGTGTTCTTTAAACAATTGTTTATTTACCAGTCATTAAAACATACTTAACTGTGCTCTTGAGTGTGTATAGATTCAGTTCGATGGTAAAACAATGGTAAATGTCAGAAACTTTGTAGAAACAGCAATAAGTTGGAGAATAAATCCCATTGTTTTTTTTTTTAGTATTTATGAAGAAAATTCAGCTACAGAATGTCTTTATGAGAAATCCTTCGAGTCGCCCCTTTAACACATGTACTCCTGCGTCGTCCTCCGTGTCCTTCAGCCAGATGAAGGAGGAGGTGAAACAGGCCAAGGCTTTGGACTCTGAACGCTTACACCTCCAGGCCCAGCTGGAGGAGGCCGGACGAAAGGTGTGTCACCTGGAGCGGCAGCTTGTGGAGCGGGTGGCGGACTGCAGAGAGCTGGCCTCTCTGCGCCAGGAGCTGGAGGATCTACGGAACCAGGAGCAGAGGATGGCCCAGACCCACAGAGAGGCTCAGCAGGTCCAGGCAGAGCTGAGCAGTCTGGAGGCCATACTGGCTCTGCTGCATCTACGACAGGTAAGGAGACCACACTGAGCTGTGGGTTTCCATGAGTCATGGTTTCCACAGCAACTGGAGAGCACTACACTTATTCAGTTTACTACATCACAAATTTGAGGGGCTTGACCTTTTATTGAATCCACATTTATAGTTTGATACTTCTACATCACTACGTTTGTCCGACACCTTTTAATTACATTTCTTCTTTCTGTCCAGTGAAAACCATATATCTCAAAATCTGTTGAATGTTTGTAACAAACAAAAGAATAAAGTACTCCTTATGGTTTGAGAAAATTAATTTAAAAAAAACCCAAAAAACAGGATGTGCTGGAAATTGTTTTGTTAAAGCTGAAAATAAGCCTGTTTTTCTTAGCTCAGGAGTCAACTTTTTTTTTGTTTTTTAAAATCAAATATACATTACTCAGAGGATGATGCTACAAACGTTTGAGATGTTATCATATAGATATATTGCTGTAGATTAAACTACCAATAGTAGGTAAAGTACTTAAAATGACCTCATCAGTAAACATCTACAGCTGTAAAATGTTACATACATATAAATAAGGGGGTAAGATTATTAAAAAATAAAAATGACAGCGTACAGTTTACTGCACAAGGAATATATTACTTTTCACACTTAAAATACACTTTGCTTACGATATTAATTACATTTACTTCATTTACATAGCAGAATACTTTCATTTAAATTGAATTAAGTGTTTTTTTGTCCTGTAGAAACAAATTTACCTCTTTATTGTTGAGAAATGTGTGTTTACACCTTTACATGTTTACTATTGTCATATTTTGTTTTTTGATGTCAGGGTGATGTGGGACCCCTCTGTGTTAGACCCTGCCTCTTGCCCCCAGTTGACTATTTAGGAGCTGCACACACTCTGAAACTGAAGCCAGGTAACACTGACCAGCTCTGAATGAACTACATCATAATCTGGATTATTTAAATGGACTATCAGGAGGGTTGCCCAAATGATTATACAGTATTTAATTTATTAGATATCATAACATAAATACATTAATGTATGACTTTTATATTTGATATTTGTTTCTAATATAGTAAATAAATAGATTAAATAGATTAAATTTAAATGAAGTGATGTGCAGAGATCATAATATTTTATTTTGTTCTGCTCTTGTGTATTTAATGTACACTTAACACAAATCTTTACTATGTCCACAGTCTAATGCAGTGGAGGATGTGGTTTTAACTCCTGAAGTGGACTGTAGATATATGACATTTTAAATCAGAAATAAAAAAGAGCTGAGGTTTTTTTTGTTTTGTTTTTTTTTTTTTTGGACATTTTTCCTAAATTAATGACTGTATTTTTAATATACATCTTTGCTTCTTCTCTGCTTTATTTTGTATTTATAAATCCAAGTTAAATGTTAAATGTAACTATTTATAGATAAATATAAAATTTTTGTAAAGTTTTTGTAATTCTCCTTAACCATTTGAATATCTAAAAAACATTGTAGATTAATGTATTAATATATATTTGTAATGTTTCTATTTCTATACATTTCCAATTAGCTATTGTTTAATTAAATCCTGTTTAATTATTTGTGTGACCTTCCTAGTTCTCTAATTCTTCAGACAGAGATGTATGGGTTTTTTTTTTTCCTCATGCATCCATTTTTACCCATCTGAAGACTCTACCTGTCCTGTTTTGCATAATAAACTAATTTGTGTGCAGGTGAGGGCTACCAGCAGCTGCTGCGAGCCCTGCAGTCGATGGAGGCGGATCGGACCAAATACAGTCGAATGGTGGAGAGGCTACAGGAGCGTCTGAGCAGAGCCCAGGAAGAGATCTCCTCCCTGCAGAGCTCCATGGCCCAGAGAGCCTCCCACTACCAGAGCCTCCACACAGAACTGATGGACAAAGTCAGCCAGGCCACGGACACAGAGAAAGACGTAACTATTCTCATGTCCTTCATCCCTTTTCATAACATCCATCACAGGCGTCCCAGTTTATGTGAATTGCAGAAATCGTAACATTTTGTCTAGTCCTGCTCTTGTGTATTTAATGTACACGTAATGACATGAATACATACTGCGTCCACAGTCTAATGCAGTGGAGAACGTGGGTTTTAAGTACTAAAGTGGACAGTAGGCCCATTATTTGACATGTGAAGCTGCAAATATTTTTCTAGTCCTGTCATTTCACATTTTATGCTGAGTGTCATCATAAAATTAATGACAAATATCTGATTAATTGTCAGAATTTGAGAATTAGCCCTAAGTACAGCGGATATAATTTTTAGAGTAATTTTGAGGAAGAATATTTTAATATATATTGTTGTTTCATTATTACATTATTATTCACTGCCAAAGTCTATACTTTCTTTATTCTGTATTAAAACGACTAATAACTAGATATTCATCTTTGTTTCAACACTAAAATAATGAAGTATGATAGAACTAATCCTTTATTTAATGTAATATCAGGTTGTAATTGTCTAAAAAAATAAATATACGAGTTGTTTCTAGAGTGTCTGTACTCTAAGGTACATTCCAGAATTTAGATAAAAAATGTAATTTCAAATTGTGGATCATTATTGTGATTAGAAACAATGTGATCATTTTGCCTGATTTCCCATCCCTGATCTGTCATTTCATGTATCTTTGTTTTTGTAGATAAATGGATTTTCTGCCAGACTTTCTTTTTTCGTTTTGCATTAATGACATTTACAGACTCTTGCTGTTTCCCTGTGTTTTCATCACTGCAGTTAAAAAGAAAAAGTGCACGTGTGGCCGCGCTAGAGAAACAGTTACAGGAGAAGACGTCTGCCTACAGTCAGGCTGCGCTGAAGAACACCGAGTTGGAGAATCAGTTACAGGTACAAAACATCCTGGTATTCTCAGTTTACAGCAACTGCTTTAAGTATCACATATTTTAATTTACAGCATCAACTTCTATCTTTCTTTTTTATCAACTTCAGGAGAAGACGAGTGCACTTCAGCATTATCAGTCACTGATGAGCAAAAAGCAAAGAGAGTACCAGCAAACTTTGGACAAGTGTAAAAAATCACAAGTTCAACAAAACACGGAGCAGCAGCACCGGATAGAAGTGGTGATTTATGTGTTGTCACTTAAACACCTTGTAGACACGAACTCTGAGAAAGTTTAGTTTGTATTTCTTGAATAATGCTCAATTTTTAGTTGTATATTTTGTTTGACTGTTAGGTTTAGTTTTTAGTGTTAGTTTTTTATGTTATGTGATTCTGGTCAAGGGTGAGAATTGCAGAAGTCAAGGAAGTATAATAAAAATTCACCGTCCACAAAGCACATTTAGAAGAGATTTTTTTAATATCCATAATTATCATCTAGTAAACCATATACTTTTCCCATGTAGCTGCAGTTGTCTGTTGAAGAGGCCCAGTCTCGGGTTTTGGAAATGGAGCAGGAGCTGAGTTCACTCCAAACAGAGCGAGACGAGGCGCAGAATGCAGCTCTCCTGCTGCAGTGTACGGTGGAGCAGCTCACACAGGTCAGAGGCATTTAGAGACTGTAGTGAAAGTTGGAATCTTCCAAACAAGATGAAAACTGTTAAGAGTTTAATCTGGACCGTGGATCAACAAACAGCAGCAAACATGATCAAACCAATCAAAATGATGTGATTTCAGCATCAAACTCCACTGTTTGACTTTAGAGCTGTGTCCAGTGGTCGAAATGACAGCAATGCTTTTATTTTTCATACCAATTCTCATTCTCAGTTCATCACATTCTGCTGCTTCAGTTTAGAAGTTTTGGAGATAGTCTCCAATAAGGGTGGCTGACTCACTACTTCCTCTAGTGGTCAAATATATTCACTGAGACATCGGCCCCTGGGTGTGAATAGATTCAGTTCATATCTGTGTAATACAATACACTAGCATCTTTAGTGTAACATCAGAACTCTGAACACACCAATAATCCTTTAATTTAGAAATACTACATATTAACACATTATAAACGCATGATTTTGTTTTTGTTTTCATTAAAGGAGAAGCAGGTTGAAGTAAGACACAATGAGGAGCTGCTTCAGAGTCTCAAAGAGCAGGCGGTCAAGGTTTGTTCAAAGAACTGATTCATAAAGATGAACACAAACATGTTTGTAGATTAAGCTGCACATAAAGCAGAATTCATTTCGATGGAAGCAGGACAGAGTGTGTGAATATACAGAATGAATGTATGTCTGTACATCAGGTGTGTGAGCTCCAGTCGTCTCTGTCCTTGTGTAAAGAAGATCTGAACTCCTGCCTACAGCAGATGGAGGAGATGAAGAAGAACTATGAGAATGAGCTGCAGAGGAGTAATGATAAGGTAGAGTTGTGTCCAGAGAAAATACAGGGTGTCCATAAAGTCTCTTTACAGTTTAACAAATTTATTACAAAAGCAAATGAATCGACTAATCTTTCAAAGTTATTACAAAATGAAAAGTAGATATTGAGGTTTTGCTTTTTTTTTTTTTTTAATTTAATACATCTCTATATGGGCACCATTAGTTGCATGTAGCACATCAAGATGGTAATCCATGTTTTGCCATGTTTGCTGTATCATCGCCTCATCAGTGGTGTCAGTGGCATCAGTGATCTTTTTCTTCAGGTCGTTAATGTCCCTTATCTTTGTTCGATAATATCTTTAATGTAACCCCATAGAAATAAATCCAGGGGAGTGATATCTGGTGAACGAGGTGTCCAGGTAATTAGGCCATCCCTTCCAATCCACCAGTCTGGAAATGTTTGATTCAGGAACCCATCAACATGCAGTCCCCAATGTGGTGGTGTACCATCTACCTGGAAAGTGATTGTTGGTCGAAGGTCATCCAGTTAATGTGCCACATATTCAGTCTAAAGGTCAGGGCTAACATTTGCAGTAATTGAGGGGTTTATTTAACAGAACCTGAAATGCACAAATGCAATGGGATTAAAAACTTTGATAACCACCAAGTCCAGAGAACAAATCTGATTTACACATCTCATCAATTGCTTTTGTGATACATTTTTTAAACTGTAAAGAGACTTTGTGGACACCCTGTATTATTAAAATCAAATTTAATGTGTTCAACGGTAGAATTAGCGATTTGTGAGAGGCTTGTCTTGAGCATAGACTCAGGGTTAGTTTACACTGATGCACAGTAGCAGTAACAGGAGAATTTCTAGTACACTCCCCTTCCTTCCTGTCATTGTTTGAGCAGATCCCAGCTGATCCCTCTTCCTTCACCTCCCTCTTCAGGTGTCATCTCTGCAGGAGACGCTCCACAGCAGCACTCTGGATTTTCAGAGCTCCAGTGAACAGAACCTGCAGCTTCAGCTTTCCCTCCAGCAGCAGCAGACCATGTTGACCGAGAGCATGACTCGCATCTCAGAGCTGGAGGAGAGTCAGATCCAGCTGCAGAGACAGGTAGGATGGAGATTCACAGTATCTATACTACCAGAACTGGTAATCCCAGTGAATACTGAGCTATTTTAGTGCACAGAAAGCAGCGGCATTTAATTCAGATTATTGTTTATGGCATGAAAGTCTATGGAAGCGCATTTCGGCCACAGTGATAAGAAAATATCCTGCATGTCAAAATAATGAGCTGATGTCAGATACCAATGGGTCATGATTCTCCATCTTTCAGATATCTGTTATATCAAAAAGAATTGTTGAAATTCACAAAATGGAGAGATTAACATTCATGCTGGGGCTGCAAGCTGAACTTCACATAATAAGATGGGGCAAATGGATTACTTTTTTAAATACAGTTAATGTGTGGTTTGTCTCATAGTCCTGTGAAATGGTATATAAACTGCTGCTCCGAAAAATAATTGGGTAACTTGATGGTTATTTCAAAACTGTAATCTAAATTATCATTACTATAAGACTGCCGATTGTTGTTTGTTATGTTCTGTAAAACAAAATGATAAATAGCAAATAAAAACTAAGTGTCAAAAAGAATTGTCACTTTGGGTGACTTTCATCCTGTCTCATAAATAGTGGTGGAGAAAGGTTTTTGGACACCCCATGCATTTGTGATATATCGCATTTAGAATCACTCTTAAGTCATTGAACTCTGCCAAGTGTTGTTCCATTCACATATTGCGGTGGTTATTATAAAAGTATTTAGCTGAAGCACTTTGGTGGTCTTTTGGACACTGTTAAAGGCCATTTTTGCTGTAAATCCTACTAGCATGACAGATTTTTTTCCCCAGGTTCTGAGTTTGACCACATTTGTAAGATGAATATAATTAAAAGCTGTTCTTATTTTTGCATTTATGTGGCCATTTAAACTCAGATTACAGTCAATCATAACTTTGGTTTAATTTTAAATTTATTAACTGGTCTGAGGCTTAATTGTTAAAAAAATAATGTATAGATGAAGACATTCATTGTAGTTTGTTACTACATAATACTTCATATTTTTACATTTCATTAAAAAAATGGAGGTCACGTTTTGTATTAACGTCACAATATCTAATAATATGTTTCAAAATGTGTCACAGCAGACTGTTCCAAAGTGAAGTGGATTTATATTTTATTGCTTTTGTGGTAGTTTTACATTTCATGTTGTATATTCTGAGTTATAGCAAGGTTCATTTGCAGTGTTTGCCTCATCTTCTACGGTGTGCAGTGTATATTTGAGGTTCATTCACACACTCATTAGTTTTGCTGTATTTCTTTTTGCGCAGTTATTTTTACGCACAGATCCCAGGAATGTAGGCTAACATTGTTTAGTTGCCTTTCAGATACAAAAACACATTCCTCATCTACTTTTACACTATTTGTTAACTGCTGAAGCATATTAAAATCACTGGCAGGAAGGCACCAGAATAATTAATACATAGATATTTCAGGCTTCGACATTGTGCAAGCTCATCGTCTGTGATTTATTGCACTAATTTGCACATCATTTAACTACCTTTTCATTGCACATTGAACTCAAAAATCTCCTTATTAGCAAAGATTAAACATTTGCATATGCTGTAGATTTCTCACACAAACAGAAACAGGAGATAAAAAAAAAAAGAGTGTCATTACTCTAACATGCACTCTGTTGTGCCCTGCACACAACACAGACTTGCGGTGAATCCACCGCGTGGCTCGAGGGATTTTTTCTTGAGCTTGTGATTTCGTTTAGAGTTAAGAAGAAAATATAAGCCAGTGGTTGTACTTTCTGTCTCTCACAACAAACAGATCATAAAGGTCATCATTGAGGGAGCAGAAGAGTCAGTCTGTGCATAAAACTCTGCTCTGTGTGGATATTGGATCACCCACGGGGAAGGACTGAAGGAAGGTTTTTTAGTTGTTAGGAGGGTTGTGTCAGAGATGGTTGCCAAATGGTGTTCTTAAAATCCTCACAAAATGAATCTCATGACCAGTCCAGTAAATATCACCCAACTGGAGGTTTTCTGTCATGTTTGAGATTTCACTCTTTGTAGACCTCAAAAATATGTTCAGGGTGTTTGCGCAGATCTTGAAAGTCTTAAAAAGTAGGGTATTTTAAAATGCTGTTTTCTAAACCTTGAAAAGTCTGGAATTTTTTGTGGAAGTCTTAATGAAATATAGAAAAAAAATTTCTTTCATAGTTGAATTTTAGAGTATGCTCAAAGGCACATAATCTTATAAGATAAGAAATACATGAGGAAAGGATATTAATGTGTTAATTAGTTTCAGTTTATTTCAAATATGCAACAAAACAATGTAATCCTACTTTAGTCCTTAGAAATAAAATAGATTGCTAGAAAATCTGAAATATATCTATATATGCATGAAAACAAAATATGACTTTATTCGCATATTCGAAAAGGAGTGAGATAAAGAATAACTTCTAACACTTATAAAGCATATAAAAACTTGATATGATTTAACTAACTGGTCGGTACTGGAAGGATTCTAGTGAAACTTGTTTGTGTGATATCCATGCACTTTTGTGATTTTCATATGTTTTGAAAATGTTTCTGTCAGTAAAACATAATTTACTGTGAATTATTCATTCATACAATTATTAAACTGAACTTTTGTACTACACACAACAGGTACAATGTCAACCAAAAAATTAGGCATGCAAGTATAAAAGTACATAAAATCAAGGTCTTTGGGAAAAAAATTGCAGTTTTGAAAATGTATGGCAAAAGTCTGAAATTTTTATTTGGATAAAGAGCAAGCACCCTGTAAGTTGTGAGCTGTGTTTTTGTGTTTAAAAACCAAAAAATTGTGTTGTGTTTCGTAGGTGTCTGGTCTGGAGCAGCAGCTGGAAAAGGCCCGGGTGTCTCTGCAAGATGAGGTGATGAGCAGGGAGCTGGATGTCCTGGAGAAAGACAAGAGTCTACAGGAAATGAAGAAAGATAACACACAACTGTCCCAATCTGTCAGGTGAGAACACACAAACACACTGGGCGTCTGCATCGGATGAAAAGGGCAAAGATACTCAATGATTTCTGTCTGACTGTGTGTACTGGATGGAACCTTTTGCATCGATGCCATCAGTGCTACTGTATGTGGGTTATTTCTATGAATTGGTCCAAACACAATCAAAAAAAATACGTAAGTGGTTTTAAAGTACAGTATTTGAATGATTTATTTTTGTCCTAACTGTTTTAATAGATCCAATGTATTTGTTTTGCTGTTCATAATATATTTTTTTAATGTGTTTAGCTTCACATTTTCCGCTGCACTGGTCACTGTACTGAGCTGAGAAAGAAAACTTGCAAAAATGTCACATGCAGAAATGTTCTACAGCACGGAGGCGACTGAAATCGGTATTTATGGCAATTATAGGTCAAGAGTCCAGAGAATAAATGGTACAGAGGAAGAGGATGGTTGTTGGAGTTGATAGGTTCATGACAGGATCACTGGTGATATTTTACACTAATCTTAAGCAGTACTTGTAGTTCTCTGTTGTAAATTGGTGTTGCTATTTTAGGCTGTTTTTGTGGAGCTTCTATTATATTGACTCTTCTGAAATAATATTTTATGGCGTATCCTACTTGACCTGCAGGGAAGACAGTCTCTGCGACAGTCCCATGATTACACCACATACTTTTTGTCTGTAGGCATGAAGCTCCCCGCCCCTTCATCTGTGAATATGAGCAAATATAAACTGCCTTTTCACTCACGGACAGAGGAAGAGATCGCAGCTTGTTTTGGTGTTAACATTGTTCTGAGCTTCAAAAAGAAAGCATGTTTAAGTGTAAATGTGACATTAAGAGGCTTTTCTAACAGTTCCCTGGGCTTTTTCTACCTCTGTCTACCATGGGTGCGATGCTCACATTCAGGTAATAGACTATGTGGAACTTTTATAGAACAGAATATGAGCTTTATGAATTGCCTGATGTGTTTATGGTAATAATTCTTTCTTGCGTTTTTTGTCTGTGCGTCTGCTGCAGCCATCTGACTTCAGAGATGACAAAGTGTCGTGTTGAACTGGTGTCAAAAGAGTCCGAGCTTCAGCAGCTGAGGAAAGATGTCGCTGTCAAAACCAGTCAGATCAGCCGCATGGAGGAGAGTCTGCAACACATAAAGACCCTCCTCGACAGCAAGACCGACATGGGTATGACATGTAGAAACTGAAATGTGAGATGAAATGTCTCATTTTTCATTTTAGTCAGTTTATTTCATACATAAACGTAGTATTTTTGGCTGAGTTATGACCATCACTCCCACAGCTTATACAGTTGTCTTGTCTTTTATGGATGTTTTTTCATCTGACAAAATATATTTTAACCTGCACCAAGAAGTTTTTTTGATCACACCCTTTTATATTTTAGGCTGTCTCTGAGCAGGATTATGTTATAACTACTGCTTGGATATTTAGTTTGTTATTAGTTTTCACTTTGACATTAGAAAACCACAGGTCTTTTCTTGCTTGGTATAGTAACAAAAGGAAAAAAAAATCTGTGGTACCAACTGCCGAAAATAAAATAAATATAGGTCATAATTTGTAATTTAATAATAAAATAGAATGATAAGGGTTTAGTTTTTACTACACAATACTTTGACTTTTTGAGTGTCACTGCTGACAAACACTCCATGTTACAAAGAAAAGATAACATTGAAAATCATTAAAGCTAAATTGAAATTGAAAAGTTATTTGAAAATCAGTGTTATCAATTAGTATGTTCATGAAGCACTCTGGTTTCACATCACACTGATTGATCTCTTGTTTCTCATCTGACTGTTACATGCAGCACATTATCTTCAACTTTAAGGCAGAATTTGTTTTTAGATGCACTTTAGTCACATCTTTGGTCATTTAAATCATGATTTAAACCAGGGGTCACCAATCCTGGTCCTCGAGGGCCAGTACCTGCATGTTTTAGATGTTTCCTCTTCTAGCACACCTGACAGTTGTTATCAGGCTTCTGCAGAGCTTGATGATAGGCTTATCATTTGAATCAGGTGTGTTGGAAG
>JAPQRP010000011.1:11258122-11290748 GCA_037367295.1 Apogon hyalosoma | reverse complement strand
TATATACACACATACACACTGTTCATAGTATTTTCAGTTTTATTTTTAAGAGTAGCACAAGTGAGTAACATAAACACGATCATGTTACTAATGTAGGTCACAGACCATCTAGTTTTATCTATTGTCAGGAGAACTCAATAAAAAAGACATTTTCACCTTTTAGTTTACAATAAACTTTACACATGATCAAATTAATTAGTGTTAATATGTGGTCCTGACATCCAGACTGAGTTTTAAAACACACATGTAAATATAGTATGTGATTTTATCTGTTCCACACAGTGGCCCAAATCTAGGTTACTTCCTCCTTGACATGAAGCATAACAACACCTCGAGCTGGCCTCCAACAGCCCAGCCCAGTGAATTCAACAAAAAGATCCAAAGCCAAGCCATTAAAACTGCATCTTTAGCTCACATTACAAAGCCAAGTGTTCTCTCCTACAGCTCCAGAGTGGCTCTTGTGTGTTATGAAACAAGCTGGAATGAAGAGAAAGAAACCCAGTGGCCTTTGCTGAGAGAAAAAAAAAAGGAGAAAGAGGGAGAGGGAACCAGATGAGAACTGGCAGCCGACTGTCTCTGCAGTGCCATCCCCTCTGCCATTGGTCGAGCCCAACGCCCTCCAACGTCAGCTCACTTCATGCAAACATTCCACTCCAGTCCAGCGGCCATCGCCACGGAAACTAAGCCTCCTCAACAGCTGTGTTATTGCTGGACCCCTGCCAAGGGGTGCTTGGTGCCTGGCTGGAGTGGGGCAGGTGGGTGGAGTGGGTAATAAGGGTGAAGCTCTTCTCTAGGACAAACACAGATATGGTGGTCAAGGAAGGAGAGTCTTTGTGTTCAATCATCGGACAGAATCCACGTTTAGTGCTCAAAAGGTTACTGAGTGAGTGGCTGATGCCGTTTCATGCATTTCAACCACATACAAGCAAAGAGCCATCACAATTCAAGTATTTCAGAAAAATTTAAATAATGTGACAACCTGTCAGGGCTGCAAACCAACAGCATAAGTTAGATGCACCTGATTTTTTTTTTTTTATGTGATTTTTTTTTTCTCCTCCACAATAGGTATTCTAATTTGAATTATAGGAAATGATGACAGTCAAGGTTTCCACTCTTTCCCTGAAATTATTTTCCAGGACATTTTCAGCCGTGACAGAAACAAGTTATCACATCATACAGTAATCCATTCCCTGCGGCCCCCCACCCCTGCTCATTCTTTGGAAGTGTTCTTTTCTAAGGTTGTAACTTGCATTTACCCAGATTGTTTCCATGTTTAGTACTCAGACATTTGATGCACAGTCTATGGTTATAATTTATCTATGAAAAATAATTATGATAAATGTATCACAGAATAATGCAAACACACCCACAGATTACAGCGTAGCACTTCATTAGCCTGACAAACTGGAGTCTCTCCTGCACTTGCTCTACAAATATTTGTATATTTTCAATACATCACTGAAAAACAATTTCCTTTGTTTCATCTCAGTTTAGGCACACAAGGTCACAAGGCAGGGTGAGGATAAATAATTTTCCAGGATAACTTAACCATTTCCAGGACACTTGACCTTTTTTTTTTTCATTTTCCATATGTTTTCCATGACTGGAAAATTGATCAATCATTTTCCAGGTTTTCCAGGACATGTGGGAACCCTGACAGTGGAAGATTTAAAAAAAAAAAAAAAAAAAAAAAGTAACAGTAAACAGGAATAAGTGTAACAAGTTTAAAGTGAAAAAAGCATTTTAATTACTTAAATACAATGCAACTTATTTCATTTGATTATTTAATATTAAACTGGAAAATAAAGTTAAAAAAAAAACATTTAAATTTCCACATCAGAACTCACTGATTATCATCAGACTTCCATTAAAAATTATTCAATATAACATGAATTTAAATTGGAATGTTTTAGGTATAAATGTTGTTGAATTCTAACATTGAGAGGGATTCTTATGGGATGAAAGGTGGGCACCTTGGCCTAACAGATTAATTGCAACAATGCCTGCCCAACTTGATACTGGAATTTAAACTTACACAAACATAAAAAAATCCCAGAATGTGACACATACTGCCAAATGTATGAAGCCTGCCTAGACATACTACTCTTTGTAACCTATCTTACCCTTGATGGTGTTGCATAGGGCCAAACTGGAAACCTGCCAGTCCTTACAGTCCTTGGTGGAGGTATGCTCTCCCCTCTAGTCTTAATCTATTTGGAGCATTCACTATTCCAACATTTCTGACTCTTCACTGCTTGAGAGTTGAAATGCTACAATGACAGGGAGAATGATTTGCCAGCCACAAAACTGTCACTGTACAGGAAACCTTCATTAATTCAGAAACAATATTCTGTCAGCAGAAGAACTGTTCCCATCCATACTTTGGCCACACTTTTGCAATAAATGTAATACATCATGCTGGTCATTTTATCACATCTGAACCATGGGAATTAGACAAGCTGTTCTTTGTGAGCGGCAAATATTTTGGTCTTTTAGTTTTTGATAAACTTTGGCTCAGGCTGAGAGTCAGGTGAAACCATCTCTGCCAAAATGTCAGGCCAGAACCAGGTGGTGGACTAAATACCTTTGTAAATGAGGATGTGTCTGTTCCTTCATCATCTGAGGCTGTAGTAATAATTACTGCAACAAGGTGTACAGGTAATCTTTTCCCACAAAACCTTTCACCTGCATTCTGAAAATTATCAGGGTCAGAGGCTATGGGAGGCAAAGGAGGATCAGGCCCTCTCAGAATATAAGTGAGGAAACAAGACAACACTTCAGATACAGCAATAGATCTGAAAAAAATGTCAGGTACATCAGTACAACTACTGACAATGCCCTCCACTTTGTCAGGTTTTTGGCTGTACTCTATAACACTAGATATTTACGTGTATTAAAACCTGCAGAAAGAAGGATGAATACTACTGCTGCAGCAGTTAATTATCCACTTGTTCTCACAGGACCTCCTATAAATCAAAAAAGATCAAAATGACTCTGCAGCATCTGGAAGAAAAACCTGTCTGTGGTCCAGGCTGAATCACTGACTTGTCTGTCTGGCAGCCAGTAAACAACCCACAGCCCCCTAACACATTTCCGCTGAGGCCAAGAATGTGAGCAAGCAAAGCACGCTTATGATGACTAGCCTACCACTGTAACATGAATGTTTAGAGAAGCAAGGCCACAAAGCCTGGGTCATATAAACAGGTTAACTTTTTATTCTCTACATTATTATAGCAATTTCTATGGCATTTCTCTACAGGAACCTTCATGTTCTTAGACTTTAATGCAGCCCCTTCTTAGTGTTTGTCATCATCCTCTTTAATCTCAACAGTTTTTTACGACACCAGTTATTGTTTGATGCACTTTTCCTTTGACTAAAAACACATCAGGACAATTTTCAACAATAGTACAAACAGCATTTTTACAATTATCAGAATGACTGTAATTTACAATCCGATATCTGATCAAATAACTAAAAAACAAACAAAGCTGTCTCTGGTGAAACCACCTCTATCTTCCTGTAGACACCACCCTCATATCACACAATTGGATTGTTTACACATCACATGTAAAAGCCCCATCAGAGGGGGCGCTATAGCCAAAATCTTACATGGTTATATAAATAACCCATCTTATATATTCTATTTAATGTATATATATATATATATATATATATATACTCACTTTTATAACCACAGTAACAGTATCATAATACACTAATTGTTCTTTGTTCTATTTTCTTCTTTTATTTCAGTTCCATTCAAACAACTCCTGCTCAGAAGTATTAAAAAATAGTGCTTCTCATGTCTAATCCCTCCAGTACAATGTGAGAAATTATTTTAATTATGGTTGTAATATTATTATAGTACAAGATATTAATAGAGGACAACAGTTTGTTTGATTCAACAGTCATGTTAAGGGCACTTCAGTGTGTCTTATTCTGAAATTTGATACCAGAATTTTCATTTTTACTGACCCTAGGGCCATGTTTACACTTCACAAAAACACTGTATGAGGAGATGGATGCAGAAAAATATTTTAAGAAAGTTATCGATAGGACATTTACCTAATTAAAGTTCCTTGGTCACATTATTATATTACTCAGGTGAAGGGAAACAATGTCATTTTCATTTAAGTTGACCTAAGTCCACTTAATTGGGATGATCTCTTACATCAGGCAGGTAACTCATCTGGTTCAAGGATTAGACACCAGGCTATTTCACTGCTCAGATTTAATCAGCTATGAAACAAATTCAGATTATCTGCTTTCTCCTCTTCATGCCAGTCTTAAAAGATGTATGCCAAACTCACAACCCCCAAGGATCTATACAGAACAAACTGCAGGACATCCATCATTGTTTGCTGCCTTTCACAGAAATCCAATCTCATGAGAAAGAAACATTCCTGTGGGTTCCCCAAGCGTTCACAGAGATGAGATAACAACACAAGACCAGGATGTCTTGCAGTGGAGGTAATAAAGGAAACATAACAGTATTACTGACAAAGCAGAATGGTTGTGCCTGAGCAATTTACTGAGTGAGTGATTAGAAGTGACAATGGACATAAATATCTCAGAGGGCAGCCTGATCTCACTGAGCTACTGCAAATATTTAACAACAGATTGTGAAAATAAGAAAGACAAAATATTGGCATTGCCAAAAAATAAATCTCAAATACTGAAAAAATATTAACACATGCAAAACCAAAGCCTGAAAGTTTAGACTACTGAGCTATGAAAAAATGTAGCAAGTAATAAAACTTAAAAAAAAATAAATAAATAAAAAAGCAGCAGACTTTGGTTCTCATAAGGTTTACATTCCTTACAGTAAATCCCATCTCACTACAAAAAATATAAACGAAACATACAGGCATGCATTCCGTCTATAAATTCATGTCCTGGAGGAGAAACATGAGTCAAGTTCTGCACACCCATTTCTGTAAGCCTTAAAAATGGTCTGGTTCTCACCTATCTGGTTGTACACCTTAAAAGCAATGTCAAACTGCAGGATGACCAGCATAAACTGGAACCATGGGCTCATCTGCTTGTTTGGCAAAGGAATGTGGACAGCAAAAACGATGTTGTTGGCCTCAATCTTCTTTGCTGTGGCCTCATCAAACGACCGGATCTTGTCGCACTGGTTTGGGCCCCATGGCATGAACCATTTAGTCTCCTGACGATGCTTGGCTGTGTCCACACACTTGGTGGCCAAGTAGTGGACTGCTGTTGTGGGGCTTGGAGCTGGTAAAACACAAAGTGAGAGAGATGTTAGACTGGGTGTCATACTGAAGTACTCCAGCAATGTGTTTTAAGGTCCTGCCAAGCTAAATTTCCCCTCAGACTAATAAATCACCCAAAAAAGTTTGAATAAAATCAATAAATAACATCTGAGCACAGCGGATTAAACTAAGCATGGTCTATATTAATATCTTAGGAACAGTCAACAGGTTGGGATCAAGCCAAATCCAGTCCAAACAGTCTGACAATTAGTTTTAACACTGTTTAGAAAATGCCTGGGAGCAGGGCTCACCCTCTCTCTGAAGTGATGGGGTGGGAAAATTCCCGAAAGCTCTCGGCACCAATTACACTGTTTACACATTGAGATTCATAACCTTGACAAGGCTGGTTTGTAAGGATCTACTCACAGAACAACAAAAACCCACGACTTCTTTGGTGTCCTGTCGTAAAACCTGGAGGCTGTAAAGGTTGGGGGGAGTAGTGGTGTAGTGTTAAGTCAAAGAGGTCAAATCAGCACAACCTGCACAGCATTTAGGTGCAGAGGATTTTAGATATTTTGACAATAATCATTTGAATCAGTTTGTGGCCTGGGATTTTACCTTAACTGTATCATATCAAGTTCAACAGAAAACATGGCAAATTTTCACTAATTGGGAATTTTGAGTTTCAAATTAATCATCATAGAAATAATTGTAATTAGGAAGTCCTCTTTTTATTTTATGCAACTATTTTATAAACACAAAAATAGTTTAACCATACATATACACTGTACAGCCAAAAAAACAAACAGCTGCACCTGCAGTGAACTATGCAAATACTTCAGATTATTCCATTGGATAATTACAGTAGTAAGTAATATGTTTCAGCTGCAACGGGTTCTTTAACCATAAATGACACAGTGAGTCGCTTCTCGCTTTTTAAACAATGATAAATATTAGACTGCATTTCAATGGAAATGGGTCAAGTGGTCTGATGAGGCCAGATTGAGTCTATTTTGGAGTAATGGGAGCATCAGGGTGAGAAGAGAGGCAGATGAAATGATTACCCATCATGCCTAGTATCTACAGTACAAGCCTGTGGGGACAGAGTCATGATCTGGGGTTGGTTGGTTTAGATAGTCATGTTTAAATAGGAGTCCAAAAAAAAATTCTGAAAATAAATGTTGTGACATTGCACACATTTATCGTAATGTGTCACAACAAATGTGTGCTGTAATTAAAACTAAATGCAAAATAAAGCTAAGGATATATACTGTCTGAGTGTGGGCTATTTGGACAAATTGTTAACATCAAGAGAAAAAGTGGCTTTAGATAAAAAGAGTTGTTGGCAGTTAGAGCTGGGTGTTATGGGCAAAAAATTAAGTCTCAATTTTATGACTGATTTACAATTTTAGTTGACTTTTCTGGCTACATGAATCAAAGACTCTCTCTTTACCAATACATCTGCCATTTATGACTACAAAAACACATTCACAATTAATGTTAAAAGGACAAAACAGGTTGCATTTTTTTTTATTTTTGTTGCACAAGAAAGGTCTCTAGAGAAATAACCACCCAAGTTCTGCCAATACTATTAATCTGTGAAAGCTCAAATAATGAAATGCAATTGCAACAGGCCTATTTTTTCACATGAAAGCCCATCATTAAAATAAGTAAACCCTGTATGGGCTTCAGGGAGCATTAAAACAGGTTCTTTCTTCGAACTGTGTTATATCGCAGCCACAATTTACAACTGGTCATCATTAAATTGACAAACGCAATAACTGACAAAATCCTTTACAATTTCTTGCCACAACTCCCATGGATGACATATCAGAGCAGAACCAAACCTAATTCCAGATAACTGAGCTGTAGGCCACTCCTAGGAAAGCTCACAAATTCACTTATATATAATATTAATACATGCCAAGCTGATCAATAGCAATACAGTCTTTTTACAATGTATTATATTTTTAATACGAGTAGTGGCAGTATTATCTTTTCCTGTTGTAACACTATAGAACTAATAAAAGATCATCACATTTTGCATCAAGCAGTTCAACTTTCACATCAAGAAATGTATCCCAACCAGAGAAAAAAAACTCTATACAAAGACAAAATGTAGGCACTCCCACTGCCTTGAGCAAATGTGGAAGAAACGGTGAAAAAAAATACTTGTCCTGAATGTGCCAAGTTGTAATCACTATCACAAGTGCTTCTCATAAGTACTGACTCAGGGAAGAGAACATGAAAGCCTGGAGTTTCCAGATCAAGGCTGTGAGAAAGATTAGTGACATATTTAAAGACTTGAAATTGTTATCACTGACAGAGGTGTTTCTAGCAAGTTGGAGACTCATACTTGGAATAGACAGATTATTTCAGACAGGAAGGATACACTTTACAGACTATGAGCTGAATCATTGTTTGTCCAAGTCCAGATGTACTCCTGTTTATCTAAACATCTAATCATATCTGTCTCCTGTTAACGGAGCTAAAGGGTGGAAACCACAAACAGTTTGACACACCCTTTTGTTACAGACACTGAACGCTGTCATAAAACTTTACAGAGACTATTTTCAAGGAACCTTCAATTGTTCGAGTGTGTTCATTGCTGTGTAAAATAAATCATAAAACATACATGGGGGAAACTGAGACACACAGCAATCTGAATAGACTCTAGTTATGTGGACTCCTTTTGATTGGAATTATATAGTGACCCTGAGAGTCCAGAAGCACCTCCAGTCTCCATCACAGTGTGTCCAGAATAATGGCCGTCCCCTGAGCCTACTGACCCCATGCCGTGTTCCCGGGTTTGTCGGGAAACAAGAGGAGAAAACCCCCTTTCTACTCAATTACCCCTGCCGCCCCCGGCCACCGAGCAAACACAAAGGAATCTGGCTTCATTAAAACCATCTCAGCCAGGGACAAACCAAACCAGCTAATTTATCACCAGCTATGTAGTGAACTGATGCAGACTGCAGGGACAGGGAGACCGGATGGTGTTTGGGGGGGCCTTATGGGTGATTTCCAGATTGACACACATCTTTCGCAAGAACTTTTTTTCGTAACAGTGGTATCCAGTCTGTGTGGATTTACGTGCATGCAGACATCATGCATGTGTGAGTAAGTGGGTGGGTGGATTTGAAGGAACTTGACAGCAACTCCAATACACTCCTCAAGGCGAAATGCAACTTTGACAGCTGTGTGCAGCAGTGTCTGTCTCGAACCAAAACAGAAAAAAGAAAGATGAATGCAAAGCCTGCCAGGCAAGTGGGGATTTGGGGAGAAGGGGAAACACACAGGGGGAGAGGGGAAGGAGTGAAAGGAAGGTAGAGATGCTGCCTGAGGCCCCACACAGCAGACAGACATTATATACAGGAGGAGGAGGAGGAAGGGGGAGAAATGAGGAGCCAAAGGGGGGAAAGAACATTCAAATTTGGATCAAAGAAGTGAAAAAATCCCCCCTCCAAAAAAAAAAAAAACAGATTGGATGTATTGCGGTTTCTAAATATATTTAAAGAAACGTGTCATTTCTAGCTTAAAAATGAGGCTAATGTTGTGGTATGTATGCAGGCAGCAAACACCTTGATACACAGCAGTGATTTAGCTAAGGTAGCCTACACTTGGGTTTTGCATTGTGCACAGCGCAGTACAGCCCAGGTAGACAAAAATCAGCCAAAAGTTGCTGCGTTTCAACCTGCTTTTCCTTCTCGTCGTGAAAACATCTATTGACGTTAAAGGGGAGTCACGTAACGACACGCAAAACTTTTAACTTGAAGCATTTTCAGACGTTTCAACAGGCACGCGCTCACGAAAGACTAACGTTAGCTAGCTAAAAATAAAAAGTACAAGAACAGAAAAAAAAAAAAAACAACAACAAAGAGGGTGGGAAAACTTACCAATTAAACCGCCGACCATGAACGCAAACGCCTGGAACAAAAGCAGAATAACTCCCACTATCACCAACTTTTTGGTGCTCATATTTTCAATAATAGCCCCCGCCATGGTGAAGGAAAGAGTGTAAAAATATCACGGCGAGCCCAGAAAAAACAATAACGTGCGTAAAAAAGACACGAAATCGCTGCATCAACGGCTAGTAGGAAGAAGAAGGCAAGCTGGGACCCCTCCACCACTCTGCTCCTGCCTTTCAACTTCGAAGGAGGAGGAAAAAAAAAAAAAAAAAAAAGAGGAGGAGAAAAAAAAAAAAAAAAACAGGAATCACATGACCGAATAGCACTCAGCTTTATCCCCGAACAGAGAGCACCAGACCGGGGGAAGATCTGTGGAGCGCCGCCGCATAGCAATAGAGGCTGGTAATGCAGGTTACCGTGTCATTGAATGCCTGTAATAGCGCCCCTGTTGTGCGGGTACAGCCTGCAGGGCTATTTAAAGGAAGGTTTTACAAGTCCCATCTCATGTTTGCAGCTGAATAAACCGTCAACACATTGTCATCAAATTCTATTCTTGAGTCACTGCGTCTATAATGTAGGCTACATGATGCGGAGAAAAAAAATAAAAATAAAAAATGAAACTACTCTTCAACATTGTGGCAGCTTTATCCAAAAAATATCCATTATTAAGTGTCATCTAAAGCTGCTGGAAATGGGTCACAGCTGCATTTATGAGCAGGAAGAAGATATATAGCCACAATGTGTTGTATTGTATTTTCTATTTCACTCACTACTCATATGTTCCTTACATGTTTTACATCACTGTAGTATTTTCATATGTAGTACTTTTTAGCTTACATGTGCATATTCTTTTTTTTTTAACCCATAAAGACCCGGTGCTACTTTTGTGGCAAATTAATTTTTCTTTCTATTTAACCTTTCTTAAGTCATTTACCACTATTTACTATAATATCATCCTCTGTATTTTGCATTTTTGACTGTAAATCATCTATTTTTCTATATTTCATTTAGATGTCCATGAAAAGTCAGAGTAAATTGGAAGGTTATTACATCAAAATAGAGAAAACTGAGAAAAAGTCACATTTTTAGCAAAGATAGCAGTAATTACCAGCCAGCATGTCCATGTGGGCCCCAGAAGGATTACATTTGGCTGCATATAAGGGTCCCATGTGGGTTTGTCCACAGTTTCCATGGTGGCCCTACATGTGTTTGTCCATGTCAGAATCAAGAGATCTGAATATCTCATATTATTTATGTTTCACACTATATATCCCAAGATATTTATCTTTCATGTCATTTGCACTACTTCTCATGTTATTTGCAGTACTTAAATTGTATATATATATTTTTTTTTACAAATATCTATCATTTGCAATACTTTTATTTTTTAATGTAAATAACTGTGCCTTTTACTGATATTTGTTGTTGTTTTACTGATATTTGTTGTCTGTCTGTAAATTTTAGCACTGAACCTGAGAGTTCTACCTTAATTTCATTGTACTTGGTACAATGACAATAAAGAGATTCTGATTCAGATTCTGATATGGGTAAACACATGTGGGGCCACCATGGAAACTGCGGACAAACCCACTTGGGACCCTTATGTGCAGCTCAAATGTAACCCTACTGGGGCCCACATGGACATGCTGACTGGGTAAAGACAAGTGTCTCCATCCACTTTCATTGATCCAACTCCATGGATTTTACTGGTGAATCAGTGTTGTCGAGGATGACGGTGTTTCCACATTCACTACAGAGCCTCTGAACGTCCAAATGGGTCATATCTGATGACCATGAAAAGATGACAAACTGTATTTTACACAAATTATTTACATGTATTTACAGAATTAATTGATCAAAAATTATTAGACACTTTAGATCAATAAATGATTTTGGTCACCAGTGGATGTTTGGGTCTTTATGGGTTAATTGGACATTCAAGGACCTACACCTAATCAGTAGATAAAGAAATGTCTTTTATCGGTTTTCTTGCATTGGAAAACTGACTTATCTGTCTAACAAAAACATTAAGGACTTTCATAAGGCATTTAGGTTGTAACTGTAAGATATATTTTGTTATACCAAGAGTATGATGCTGTTAGGGGGATGAGAGGTTTAGAAGGAGTGTGTGTTATGTTGTTTATGCATAACATTTAAAATACAATAAATATATTTGTGGGGAAAAAAAGACACAATAAAAACCAAGTAACGAGTAGTAGTCAAAATTATATAAAGATACATCAAGATAAAAACAATGTAAAAGAATAAAAACAAGATGAAAATGATGAAAAAACACATAAGAATTAAAAACCAATTTCTGTTTTTAATCTTATGCTGAAAAAATTTGGGAATCAATGATCTAAACTCATTTGACATATTTTATACATTAACTGATTAACTGCAGTAGAAAATATACAAGAGTGTTTAGGCTTTTTTTTAAATTTTTTTTTCAAATAGTAATCTGTCATTCAAGATGCAAAAACTTATATTCTTTCATCCCAAAGAATTTAAGACTGGAAAATGTTTAGATCAGTGGAATGTGATAAATTATTACAGCTGTACTGTAGGACTACTTGAGAAAACAATCCATGAATATTTATGCAACTTCATACTTATACTTATCTATGTACATCTAACATAAATATTGTACTGCACATGTACATTTATCTGACAGCTTTAGTTACATGCAGTTTTTAGTTACTTTGCATATTCTATTTTTTCATCCCTGTCTGTCTAGTGAAAACCATATATCTGTGAATGCAATGATTTTGAAAGTTTATGTCCAGGAGAGTGAGGGTTCCTTCAGGGATTGAGGAAAAAATAGGAAAAGGCATTGAAAAAGGAAAAAAAACATGGCCCCAAAGCTGACATGTGTTTCTCAGAGGATAGTTACAAACCCAGGATGATCTTACAGATTATGATGCCTGGCTGTAGATTGAACTATCCACAATATGGAAAGTATTTCAAATGAACGTAACCTTTAACATTTACAGCTGTAAAAAAAACTGTAACATACGCATGAATGCAACAGCAAAATGAGTCAAAAATGATGACGCTATTCTGCTGTTCAATGACGTCTTCTACTTTCCATAACTCCATCTTGATAATATATACCTAAGGTTTTGAGTGCAGATGAGTATTTTTATAGCGTGGTATTAGTACTTTTACTTAAGGATCAGAATATTTATACAGACAATTCCTTAATGTGTGTGTAAAATTACCAATGTGGTACGTGGATGTTGGTCTTTATATGAAGTTTGCATTGCTTATCCATCAGACTGGTTAAAGTAGTTTGATTTCCAGCCTCTATGTGCCCTTTATTTCTGCACAGACTGAAGGATAGCGCAGCTGTGAATTCATCTTTCATGTTTTCTTCCTACTCAGACAGATGCTGAGAGCCATTCTCTCTTCCCGAGAGAGAGGAGCTGCACAACAAACCTGACTGTATGTTTGATATAAAATTATAAATGAGCTGGTGTTGCAGAAATAGGTTTCTTTATACCATTCAAAATGCTTTAAGACACAGGTTTGAAACACTGGAAGTTTATTTAAAACCACTCCATGTGAGCGTTTCAGGGTCAAATACTAGTTGCAGAGTTGACACATCTGTATGTGTGTAGGCTACATAACATCTACACTTTTTAGAAATTTCATCAAGCACAGGATTAGATTTTTAACAAATGCAGCATGCAAATAAAAGTATTCCGTACCAGTGACGTCTCTGTCAATGTACTGCTTCATTATGAAAATACAGAAATACTCTGTTAAAACAGACAGAACGTAAAGGAAAGCATGACAATGTATTCTGGACACAAATGTAACGCAGCAAAAGAGGGTAAACAGAAACACAGGATATGACCAGCAGTGTGACATGGCTTTCTTCCTTATTTCTTATTCTTATTAGATGTTCTAATTATCATAGGGACAAACTGTGGGATGCTATAAATCAATAAATCACCTCTATCAGTGATATATGAGGATATTATGTAACTGTTTACGTGAGATATTCCTATTTATTAGGCCTGGTGCACTGCATCAAGCCAGCCTCAACCTGACAACAGCAACATTGGTTTTGGCACTTAGGGTTAAGATGAACATAACGGCAATAGAAGGTGCTGGAGAGGTTAGACTAGGAGGAAGAGCCTGCAGCTTCAGGAACATCCAAATATTTTCGTCATCTGATCTGTATCCCACATCTTAGCATCCCAAGCCTGGAACCAGCCTGTGAAGGTTGGGGGTTCTGCTCCCTGTTTTATGGTGGTGATGGGTAGTCCACTACGACCAGATGGGTCAGAGTCCACATAGTCTTTTGCTGCACAAGAAGATGAAAAAGGATAAGAAACAGAAAACCAGAACATGTTGCATCTACCACACACAGCTGGCCAACAAAAATCATTTAAAGGGGTCATAGTTTTGCTAAACCCACTTTTATTAGTCTTTGGTTCATTTATTTGTGTATTTGGACCCTAATAGTTCAAAAAGTTTGAATTTGAACCCTCCAGGTGCTCCAAAGCTATCTTTATATTCATTCTGGCAAAAAAATCAAGTGGATTTCTACAAGCCGTTTCAATTTCTGCTTAATTTGTTACATCTATAACTAGTTATGTCACAACATTTGCACATATAAGGTAAACACTTCCAACGAACATTTCTCAAAGTACGACATAATTGTTTGCCAGCAGCAGCGGTTGAAGTAAAAACTAAAAATATTTCCAAACTTCAAGCTGATTACCTAAAATATTCAGTTATTGGTTGTATTAACAAACACAAGTGGCTGAACAGCATAGAATGCATAGTCAACAAGCTGGAGGGGGTGGGGTGTGAAGTGGCTCATGTGCATTTAAAGGGCCAGCGCTCAAAACCACCTTTCTGGTGTCATTACTCAGAAATAGGGTTGAAAATGGACCTGTGGAGTTGAATGAATGAGGGATTCAGACCCAAACATAGCATTTACAGTTTATGTAGACCACAGGGAAATGTTTGAAAATGAAGAATTCCATTTAAAAAATATTTATATATATCACTCCTTTACGATACAGCAGCCACATATTTTGAAGCAGAATAATCACTTTTAGATTTTTTTTACTTTTGCATTTTCATTGTTCAGTTAATTCTCCATCTTTGTTGGACATACATCCTCTATCTGCAGTAACAGTATTACTGTGAGTGGAGCATTTGTTTTCCCTTCAGGGCTTTAGTGAAACAAACCTATTTTAGGAGCTCCGTTCCTCTCCTCTGCATTAGCGTCATTGCCAATCCAAAGGAAGATCTGCAGAAAAGAGACACGGATTCAGTCTTCAAAAAAGCATTTTTAAGAGTGTGTGAAACAAAATATTTGAGCATTAATAACTGCTCCATACCTGGTCCCATGTATCCAGAAGCATAACATCATCAGTGGCCAGGTCTGACTGAGTGAAATCTCCTGGTACTTCTTCAGCCTGAGTGTAAGAAAAAAGAAGTATTAACAAACCATACACCACATATAAAACATAAACTAATCCCTCTCTCTTACTCTTATACTCTGTGACTTACAATGAGTCTTCCAGTTTTGTTGGAGCAGCCAAAGAGACGTGGAGGTTTGACAGTGTTCTTCAGACTCTTGGAGGTCTGGTAGTCCTTCTTACCTCCCAGAGCAGACCAGAAGTCAGCTAAAAGGAAAGAAAGCGTCTTAGTCACACGCCTGTAAGTCATTAATTACATATTTTATAATTTGTTTTTGTCTGACGGTAACAGTAAATGATGCCTACCACCTTGAACAATGTAAACTTACATAGAACAAGTCAGACACAGGATTCAGAGCTGAGTCAGGACCAGTTTAAGTCTTATTAGACCGACCAGTGTAACCTGATAGAGAAGCTAGATATGCACAGCAATTAGACATGGTGGGAATTTCTAACTTTTAAACCCATATATGGTAAATCAGTGTAACTGCTTAAACAACAGAACTGTGTCTGCGACTGCACTGTAATGACAGTTACTCTGGTTACTTTAACAAAAAACCTGCACTCAAACAACGGCACTAAGTTATTTTGAGTCATTGTAATTTGCTACAACTTAAACTGCTTCCATTAGAGAATTAAAAAACATTTGAAAAATAAATGAATCTGAATCTCAAATGTTAAACTGAGACTAAAGTTGAACGTGTAGAAAATAATTGGCAACAAAGGACTAGTTCAGCTTCAAACCCAAGAAAGGGATCAATTACATTAGGCTCCAAAAAGGTGAAGACAGCTGCTTATAAAAACTCTGTATCCAACTCACACAATGTTACACTTTTATAATCTCTGACCTGATACATGTTTCTGTTCTGTTCTGTGTAGGACTAAAAATGGCAGGAATAATGTCTTAAATAACTCTTGTCTGGTTCATTTGAAGTACGCTGCTTGAATAAGAATGAATATTTCCATTGTGCAGTGTTCAGATTCTCATTCTCCTTCCTTCTACTTTCTGAGTTATTCTTCAAAGTCCCCTTAACTACGTGAAAGAACCAAAACCTCCAGACTACAACTACACTCTGCAAAACAGCAAGTTTTGACAAAAACACACAACTCGTCTGTTTATATGCCATTCTCTTCCATTGGGATTTAGTCATTTTAATAACATGGTGTGCTTTCTTGTGTGCACGTTCTACAAAAACAACTTCTCTCCCGATATTATTTTGCAGCATCCTGCCTTCAGTGCCACCTAAAAACTCCACAAACAACCTAGATAACATGAATAGTCAATGACAGAGTGTGGAGATCAGGGTATGTGAGAGTAATATGACGCCAAAATACCTATAAAAGTAACTTTAAACAGGTTTGATAAGTTATTTTATACTGAATACATTTAGACTTAAATAAGGGGCAATTTTCCTGCTGTAACAGTAGTTTTACATGAGAAAAACAGTTTAATATTCTTCACAATACTGTGTACATATTTCAATATATTTCAAATAAGGGCTGTCAATTACTGCAGTCATTATACTGATGGATTCACCAAATAAATATTTACATAATAAATACAGTAGTGGAAAGAAGTTTTTGCACATCCTTAAAATTAAAATCTCAAATGTCATGAGATACTTCGGAAAAATCTGTTTTTGTGTGTGTGTTTCAAAAGATGTGGCTGCATGAGACACATACAAATTCAAATTATATATGTGTGTGTGTGTGTGTGTGTGTGTGTGCGTGCGTGCGTGCGTGCGTGCGTGCATATATATATACATATACATTATTTACCTTATTTTTTGTAATGTAAAGATGCTTTACAACACTATTATCAAGTGGTATGGGATTTAAACACAGAATCAAATACCTATCTGGTAATAATCTGGTGATAATCTTTATAAACTGTTTAGGTGTTTAGTTTTTTTTTTTTTTTTTTTTTTAGAAATAGTGTGGTATCATACAAACTAATTGTGGTGCCCATACATCACTGTTTTCTTATTCTTACTTACTTCAGATATAGGGTTTCATCTTAATGGTGACCTAAAATACCTGTTAAATGACTGTCACTCATTGATGGAGTTGAGGGGGTTTCATTTCTTCCTGAAGTACTGAAAGTACAAACATTTTGAAGCATTTTTCATACTTTTCTTACTGATGTGGTGTCTATTGTTGTATTGCCTAGGCTTGTTCACAATCTGTGTTCCTGATTCTACTCACCTAAAAGGAATGCAGCCATAAATTGTGTTATTTGTACACACCTGTGTTCACTGCTATCACATATCAAAATGCTGTGAAAAAAATGAGTACTTTGTCTTTAAGCACAACATCAGCCCTTTGTCTTTTATACACACATGCACTTTTAAACACTCAGTTTACCCGCCTCAGCTCCCTGTCTGTGTGGTGTTCAGGACACATTCCCTGCATACCAGGCAAATGTGATTGCACTCTGTTACCTCTGTGGAACATTACTGCTGAACTTTCTGTAGTGGGTTTGCTTAGAACTTTTATTACTTTACCTCTGTTACCCACAGTGATAGGTACGTGTTTTCAGGACACCTTTTAACTGCTGCTTTTTTTTTTAAATCTCTGAGTCCCTCCCTCTCTCTCTCTCTATTACCATCATCGTCTCATGTACTGGCGGCATGCAGGGGCTTGTTGCAGACATGAGAAGACGAGCTGCATTGCGCCTTCCTGTAGGCTGCCTGTTTTTAATTCCTCCTCCCACTAGATTTCAAGGTTGTGTCGAATGAGCTATAATAATGAGGTTAGCTGGTGAGGAATTATGTAGAATTTGATCGGCTGGTAGGGAAACGGTGTGCTTGTAGCTGAGTGGATAATCTAATCAATAATGAAATTGAATGAGCCTGCTCAGCAGACACAGATGCACCCGTACTACATAAAAATGTTTTTGTCTGTGTGCTGCAAAGATAATTATGAATGTGATTTGGATGGGACAGTGGATCAGGCCACATCTGACTGAGTCTGTTCATTCGGACTCTGCTGGTATTTGTTTTTTGTGAGTAAAAAAGGTCTGATATTGGCATGATATTTGGAACAAACATGTAATGGAGACAGATATTTTAGTGTTGCTGGTGATGGTGTTAGTATCCAGAATGAGTCAGATCATCACATGTACTGAACAAGGTTATTATAGTTAACGAAAACTAACGCAATGATGAAAACTAGAATTGAAAAAAACATTTTCGTTAATGGAAATAAATAAAAACTATAATTTAAACAAAAAATTAACTAACTGAAACTGTATCGTGTGCTTACAAAACTGGCTAAAACTTATAAAAATTATGGATAAAATTCCCTTCGTTTTTGTCTTTGTCAGTGTCGGATTGATTGAAATTTAATTATGTAATTTTAGCTAGCGGCACCATACGAAACTTCACAGTTCATCACTAGTGGTTTAGAGCCAGCCTCTCATCCACACTCTACCTGGCAACATGGAGACTAAAGTTGGGAGAAAGCAGCAGAGTCCTGTATGGGATTTCTTTGAATACGAATGCAAGGAAGATAGAAGGATATGAAAAAATAAAACTAATACTAAAACTAAGCATGTAGGAAGAAAAAAGATTAATAAAAATTAGCAGACCTGCTCTAAGCACTAATTAAAACTGAATTAGAGGAAAAAAAGTCAAAACTAAATAAAACTAGAATCATGAAACATGAGACATGATGTGAAACTGTCCATTGTGCCAGTAGATTGTATGCACTTGAGGTTTGCCTTGATGTTGAGAGGGGGATGGGAGCTGTATCTCAGACATGGGAAGGATGTAAATTTCAGGACAAATCATCAGTAGTGTACCTTTGAGTCATAGGGTGTTTCGGCCTTTCAACACTAGACACCCTCATCAAAGGTGGCCAGCTACAGGGTGATCAAGCCTGAGCTTGTGTCCCATGCCCAATTGGGAGAAATGCCTGGATGTTTGAATGGCACAGCTCCTGAGACTATGCAAGGCAGGGGCGTCCTCTTCCCTGAGTCAAGCCTTAAGCTGACCACATACCTTGTTTACCATCGTCCTGGGTTCTCAAGTTAAACTATAATGAAAAATCCAAAACTATTATAACCTTGGTGCTGAACAGTAAACATGACATTTCTATAAACTAAAAAAACATACACACATCTAAAGATGTGGTCAATCTTTTAAATAAATTAGATATTAGTAACTGATGTTAAACAGACAGAGGACAAGGAAAATCGAGCAAAATCATTTGTATTGTGAAGTGAAATAACGTTGAAAAATGAAATGTGCCAAGTGACAAACCGCCAGTACAACATTACTTTGAATGCACACTGCACCAGTTCATCTCCATGAGGTTTCACGATTAAAAACTGTTTCTTTTCTGAAATCACCATAAATGTCAGAATATTAGACTTGAGTCTGATTTACATGTTTTTACATCTGTAGGGTAATCTTTGCTTTGGGGATCTCCATGACGTTCATCAACATCCCAGTGGAGTGGTTCTCTGTTGGCTTCAACTGGACCTGGATGCTGCTTTTTGGAGACATCAGGCAGGGCATCTTCTACTCCATGCTGCTCTCCTTCTGGATCATCTTCTGTGGGGAGCATCTCATGGTACTGTACCCAGTCTCACTCATATTTGCATGATGTTTTTGTTTTCCTGCTGAGCTCTAAGCTTTCTCTCCAGCTGCTGTCTCAGCCACAGTATCTCAGGCCTTTAGGTCCTACGCTCGAATTCTTAGGACAGAGCATCTCAATGAATAACAAGTGCTTGTTTACAGGAATGCTTCGCTGTTCTACTGCTTCTCCTCTTTCTTATTTCAGCCTAATTTAAGCAGCTTGCAATGATTGACTCAGTCAAGCAGGTCCTTGAAGATGTAACTCCTTTCTTACATCCTTGAGGTTTTATGAAGATGTTTGGGAATGTAACAGCTGAAAGCTTCACATCTGTTCCATACTGCAGCCATCACTTCACAGCCCTGCAAAAACACTATGAATAAGTTATTTGTTTGGATAAAGACAGTGTTGAGAAGGTTAGTTTTAAAATGCAATAGGATACTGAGTACTTTTGTTTTTTTACACCATATTTAATATCTAATAACAAATTTAGCTATAATTATTACTTTTGATCATTTAATCTGTTTTTTGTAATTGCATAAACTAGACGATTATTCAGTTTTTACAGGGAGCTTCTTCATTTTGACAGTATTTTAGAGTCTGATTTCAGAAGGAAAATTAATTAAAAATGCTAATCCATTAAATATTCATCAGTGAAAGGTGTGTTTTGTTCAACAACCTGCTAATATAACAAGCCTCACAGCTGTCAGATTCTTCATTTTATATGACAATAATAAGATGATGAACATTTTTGGCAGAACTTGAATGAAAAATCGATGTACAGACATAATCATCTAAGGGCTCATTTATGGTCTTCGTTAAAGACTCAGATGGAGCGTTCTGTCCGTCCCCTGTATACATTATGTGTGTAATTCTGTCTGTTTTCTGGGAGCGTGTGGATGCATACCCAGATGGACAAAACGGAGCAGTACCACCAGGAACTGTGGAGGCAGTGTTGAGATTTGAACAGAATAATTTCCATAAATAGCAGAACTTTTCAAAGAGTGACTGTGTGAGTTAGTGAAAAACTATCGACATATTTATGACAACTACCCATCTCAATATTAACATTTGTATCCACATTTGTAAAACCTCCTCTGTCGTCGACATGTTTATTATTATTATTGACTTTCTTCTTCTGCTCAAAAAATGTTATTCTTCTTTGTGGTATTTGGCCAGTATGGTAATAATGAGTGGCGTCCTCTGGTGGATTGATTGAGAAACACTAATTCCAATGCACTGGACACATGGAAGTATGAAGGCAGTGATGCTTGACAATGTTAGAAATGGACGTACCTATTTGCGTACATAAAGCGAGCATAAATGAGCCTTAAGATGAACTTATTGAATTGATTCTTGCCTCACACTGAGAGGCCACGCTGACTCTGACTTATCCCTGCTTACATCTGAACTCTATGGTTGTGTCTTATGAGAGCACATAGTCAATCTCTGTCTTTGTCTGTGATCTTCAGCCACACATGTTAGACTCGTGTTGGGTAGAGTGCATAGATTTTTTTTCTTTTTGGTCAGACTAGCAAGAATCAGACATGCCGTGATAATGTTGGTGTTGTCTGCTTTTTCTGTAGATCTGCCAAAAACACATCCCTGCATGGAGAAAAGATGTAAAGCAACAGAACAACCATTATATTTTACACATCAATGTTTTTGCACAGGCTGTGACTGTTTACACATCTTGTCATATCCCTCTTACTTTATTTGCTCTGTTTTGCATAACCTTAAACTAGCTGCAAAATGATTTTCCTGATTAAGAAAAGTTATGATGACCCTCTGCTTTTTGTTAGTTTTTTCTTTTAAAAATCACACTCATTGCAATTCTCCACCCTCTTAACTGCAGTAGTTATGCCACATTCCATGGTTTTACGGACAAAGGTTTTGCCCACCATGTCTCCGCTGTCATTTTTGTCCAGGAAACACAGTTCTTTGAAGCAGAATTCATGGGCGGAGGACAACTGCAGCTGCTCTGTGTGCCAGCCATCAAAATCTTCCCTGATCGCACCACAAAAAAATCACAGGTCATTCTCCTCTGGCAGAAAATGCATCTATAGTTTAGCCTGGACTGGGCAGTCATGGAGGTGGTCAGATGTTTTTTTTTTTTTTTTTCTCCTCGATCAAAGGGACCATTAACTTCTTTTCCCTCCTGCTCAGCTGTCTGGGTGGCAGTCTGTTGCTCCTGCATGAGTTTGTCGTCTGCCAGGCTGAGCTCTGCTTACAAATGTGTGGAGTCTTTCAGTTGCTAAAGCAGTGTTTTCTCTTCTTGGCATTTATGCACATGTCTGCTGCCCTTCTTTGGTGCTTTGTGTGGAACTGAGGCTTTGTGCATTTCTATGTCAAGTCAATTGTGTCGCCAAGGTTCTTCAAGTATAACTACACCTGGATGTTTATTGTGTAATACATTTCACTCTTTACGTGCTTTTTGTAGCAGCACTTGTACACAAATACTTGTGTGTGCCTCATTGTACAGTCATGTTTGCAGCACCTTATTTTTTTTTTTCTTTTTTCTTGACATGTAGTACATAAACTGTTTTCTACTATTGACATCCATGCATGCATTTCACTGGATCTAAATATTCTAAAAATGTCTTTCACTGTACTGAGAATCAAAATATGTTTTTTTTGTTTGTTTTTTAAATGTGTTTGTCATTGATATAAATGCATGCATTGAAAGACCATGATTAGATGTAACTGGGGTCATTGATGTTGCATAATACAGCTATTCCTGTAAACACCTCTGGGATTTGTGTTAATGCTCTGTATATTGAACCATGTATGTAGAAAGCCTCAGCTTCTAAGATGCTGCATTTTGTGGTCACTAATCCTGTATCAAAGGGCTTCAGTAAGTAACTGGTGTCCTACAGAGCTGCTGGCAAATGTACCACAGAAGAATACATTCATACAGTGTCTTTAATATTCACCCTTTTTTGGACTTGATCTTATTTTTATGCAACTTTGCTTTTTTTGACACTGTAATTTCAAGGTTATATTTATTTATTGTGCCCCTGTATTCATCATTCATGCAGCAAGGGTTCATGTAATGGCGAAATACAAAAAGACGTCCCTGCCAACGTCGGCAATAAATCAGAAGCAGTGCAGGAAAATGGAAATTCACACCAGTACACTTAGGCAAATGTGCAAGGAATGTTGACAGAGTTATGGGAGCACTAAGCATAATTCTAGCACGGGATAAAAGATACCTGTGGCAAAATGGTGTTGGCTGCAAAGGAAAGTTCCCAAAAGAGCGAAAAGACCCAGAAGTATTGACGCAGCAGCTACAATAAGAGTCAGTTTAAATCTTGAAATGCTAAACAAAAGCTCCCTGTCATGTCTCTTTGGTTTGCTGTCTCATTCTTAAGCTAGTTGTAATGTTATCCTCCTTGTGGCAGCATCACACCATCCAGCCACTGAAAGCAAACCATGTACATGATCAACATGGGATGTAGATGCTCATTAACATCTGTTTATTTTGCATTTTCTGTTTTATGCCACAACCTGATGATATTCTTTTTAAGATAAAAACATAGTACCGCACAAAAGTCTCAGGCTACAATTAGATTTGTATAGATTCAAGAAATCTGTACAGCCTTAAAAGGTATTCTGCAGGAAAAAAATGATTCCACAGACCAAATTGTAAGGTATTTAGAGTGACCTCCTTTTGCAGTGAACACTTCTTTTCTTCAGACATGACTTTTACCACAGTCATTTTAATTATTTTTATTATTTTACACCAGGTCATTTGTTTCTTATTGTTTGGATACATCTTTTGTAATGTGAATTCAGGTCACACAAAGTGCAAATATTAGCCTTTGTGTGTTTTTAAAACTATGCACATATTTCCTGTATTTTCAAATTGCATCTCAAGAAAAGAGATTGAGAAATAAGTATGTGTGCTTATTTCAGCCCTTCAAAAACAACAAAGTGGATGGTGGCCTAAGACTGCTTCATTTGCGTTTATAACAAATGGTACTGTGCAGAGATGACAAATGAAGTGAACTTGCAGCATAAAAATTCAGTCGGCTTTGGTTTCCTCATTTTGAGTATTATTGTGTTGTCATTCTTTATGAATATCACTAAACACTTCACTCGCAGATGAAGTGCTGCTCCATCTGCCAAGATTGAAATTATAATGAAAATTCAATCTTTACAGAAATTGAAAATGAAAGTGTAATATAAGCCATCGGTGTTAATATTTTTTTAACACCTGTATAGACTGCAGGAAATGCATGGTGAGATTGGTATGTTGTGCAGAGCCATCCAGACAGAAAGATGCAGCTCCTAGCAGCTTAAGATGTGCAGATGGTTTGTTTTGAACTCCCTCAGACCACAGAATCCTCCTCTCTGCTGAAGGAAGCTGATTATGTGATAGTATCTGTACATTGCAGTAACCATGTAAAAATCTGACCCCGTAGTGTTTGGACCACAAAACAGAGCTTGAAGGATGAATACGTATGTTTCTGCATTACTATGAAATTCTGTTGATTGGGGGAAATAATCCACCTTAACTGCAACTGTGATGTTAAATTTAAAATGTACAAAAAAGTCCAAGGGGTGAATACTTGAACACATATTTTTAGAGGCACTGAACATTTCAAAGTGTTTGGAGGCTTGTGTTAAAGCTGTAAATGGTGTCTTTTAATTTCTTCTTGATCTCTCTGATTATTCGTGGTTACTTTGACTATGTACTTTGGTCAGATTTACATACTTATTCTGTTGTGAGCTCTGTGTATTTGAACTGTATTTCCTCCAAGGGTTTTTTTTTTTTTTTTTCCCCAAGCAGTTGTGGTTTCATGGATGCTTCATTAACATTTAGCCTGGGGCTGTCAATCGAATTGGATGATAGAACAGTATGTGATCTGTGGTCTGGAAACTGTAACATATCTCATCTGCATGTTTTGTCTTTTCTCCTCAGGACCAGACGGAGAGGAACCGTTTCTCAGTTTACTGGAAGCAAGTTGGACCAGTTGTCTTCGGCTCCTTCTGCCTTTTCATCTTTGACATGTGTGAGAGGTGAGACCAAGTTATTTATTGGCAATTTGGGAAAGTTTTTTTTGTTTTTTTTTTTTTTAATTACATATGTTTCCAATTAATTCGGTTTGTTTTCAGATGCCATACATGAGTAGATAAGCACATTCACAATTAATTTATTGTAAGACGCAAACAAACTGCATCTTGAATCGTTGCTGTATTGAAAGGTCTCAAGATGAATAATTTCAGTTTTTACGATTTTAGGCAATATTCCCAATTTTCACATTGTAAAACCTTGATTATTCGAACATATTGCCTATATTAACTGAAAAGATCAGATTCTGTGTGATGTGTTCCACCAGTTTTCCCAAGAAAGAAAAGGTGGTCTTGATGAATTTTAAAGGTATAATATAGGGATGGGTTGGAACAGATTAAAGTTGGTGTTTGAAAGAAATATGGTGGTAACACATTTCAGGAGGACCAACATGCAGTATTACCTTTTAATCATATCAAAGTAATTAATGGCTAAATTAATAAATCAGGGCCACCGAACAAGACACACAAATTATTCAATGTATGTGGAATGTCAGAGTAGCTGTACTTACTTTTATAATTAGTTATTTGCTGCCTCCAGTTAATATAATTATCCAAATATTTCATAAAACATCATATTGCTGCTGATATTCTAAATATCTCTACATATGAGCAAAAAGGGAGGATGAAACACATTAGGACACTTTAATGATCTTTTTTAATGTTGTATGCAGGTATGGTCTGATGCGCTGTTACAGTCTTAGTGGAGTCAACATGAGTATTTGTTTGTCTTTTTATCCCCAGAGGAGTCCAGTTGACAAACCCCTTCTACAGCATCTGGGCGTCTGATGTGGGAACCGAGCTGGCTGTATCTTTTTTTTTTTTTAAATAAAATAAGAAATAATTCACTACTGCCATATGCGAACATCACCCAGGGTCTTGACGAGCTGCCTGCCAGGCTGAGCGATGCAAGATTCATCAGCACACCTCTTCTCTCGTCTTTCTCCTCCCTCTCTGTCTCTGAGCGTCGCTGGGAAGAGCTTGCTTAGTTTTCCCAATTCACAGTGGGTTGACAAAGGCAGCTGGTCTATAACAGGGTCATCAAACCTTTATAAGGCACACTGCCACTGTTCTGCTTTTCTGCAGACAAGTGCAAGTCATAAGGATTTATAAATAGGGCACATAACCCAACCAGACATTGTTTGACTAATGCAAGTGCAGTAAAAGATACTGATTTTACAAAGCATATTGATTGTGAATATTTGAAACTGTTCCAGTACTTTTTTTTTTCTTCACATTTATACACGCTTCCCCACACATTTTCTAAGTTGACACACACTGCAGTGACCAATAAGCCCCACCTCCTCACTGTTGTGTCATAATTTGTGAGTCTTATTCTCCCTAGTTGCTCATAATTGGCTGTGGAATATTCCAGCTTTTTTCACCGTCATGACAAACATCTGATATGATTAACCGTAATATCAGGGATGTGTGTGTCTGTATGTCCTTGACTACTCTCACTACAGATGGCATTCATAATTGTGGCAGGAATCTGTGCTTGCCTCTACTTCCTCTTCCTCTGCTTCATGGTTTTTCAAGTCTTCCGCAACATCAGCGGTAAGAGGTCCTCACTGCCTGCCATGTCCAAGGCCAGACGCCTGCACTATGAGGTGAGTGGTTTGAATACATTTAACATGACTCTGAGTTTCCAAGCTACTTAATGCAAGAGATTCTAACAGACTCATAACATGCAACTTATCGTTTCAGGGTCTGATTTTCAGATTTAAGTTCCTCATGTTGGTCACTTTGACCTGTGCTGCCATGACGGTCATCTTCTTCATCATCAGTCAGGTGAGGAGTTATTAGACTAAAGAAACTCCTTTACTGCTGACTATTTTATTACCCTGCCCCCGAGGGGGAGGCAAGGGGTATTGTTTTTGGTTCTGTTTGTTTGTTTCTTTGATTAACACTCAAGCAGCAAAACTATTGGTTGAATTCTTACCAAATGGGTTTATACATTGCCAGTGACCGAGAATAAATGTCACAACATTTTGGGAAAGTAGGTCAAAGGTAACATTTTTTTATGAAATTTTTAAATCTTTTTTTTTTTCTTTTTAATTATAATGGGCAAAATTTCAAATGTCTATAAAAACATCAATTTTATTACCAAACTTGGCACATATATAGAGGCAGCTGATATGCTGACATCAGCACACACATAGACATGATGACATCAGCTGGATCGATGCCAAAATAAAGCTACAATACGTGTGAGGGGCGGGGTTGGTTGCGCCTGGAACCACTTGTTTTAGTTTATTTCACTTGTTTACAACATCTACAAATCAGACATGTATACAAATAAATAGTCATAACTAACCAGAAATATATGAGAATTTATGACTTGCTGCAGTAAAGAGCAACTATGTGTTGTTTCCATGTTTGTTGGTTCAGGTGAATGAGGGCCACTGGCACTGGGGAGAGCACACTGTGCAGGTGAACAGTGCCTTCTTCACTGGTATCTATGGCATGTGGAACCTGTACGTCTTTGCCATCATGTTCCTCTACGCTCCATCTCACAAACGCTACGGAGACGAGCAGTCAAGTGGTCAATGCATCACTGGTAACTACATTTTTCTATCAGATTCTCTTAGAGTGAAAATGGATGTCATGGTTATATTTGAGTACATTTTTCACCAATCTTCATGTTCTGTCTATGTTTTGTCTATGACAAATGAGTTCAAAAAAGCCAAATTTGTTAAGCTTTAGTTTGACATAAGTAATACCCATGTTTATAAAACCACCAAAAATGTCATCTTACTGCTGGTATTAAAACTTCATCTGAAAATGTTCTTATTTAGACTAAAGATTCACGGTGACACAAGCTGAAACTTGTAAATACCTGAAAATCACTGGGTCTACAATGAGTCATGCAGGCAGCTATTCTCTAGACAAATATATGGGGAGATCCACACTTTCCTCTATCCAAATTCTGCCAATTTTACCAGGTGACAGTGTGTAATTGAGTTCATCAGCTGACTTTGCTACAGACTTTTTCTCTGTCTTGTGTTCTTCCACAAAGCAAGACATTATGAACAATTTCTTCTTCATGATGCTAGTTTGGCAGGATTCGTATGAAACCTGCAACAATGGAATGGGCCACAATCACATTCTAAGGAAACAGAATTAGTCAGAAGGGGTAAAATAATGGCAGTATCATTAAAGTTGTGTAAAAGTAAGACCTTTAAAAGCAGTGACTGAGAAATGTATCCAGTTTTAGATTTTTGTGACTGAAATGAGTAAAGGATATAGTCTTGTCTTGTGTAAAGGGCAGAATGTGGTCACAGATATTTGATGCATTGACTTAAACAGTGGGGGATGATCCTTGACGCACAAACCAGTGGATATTGCGATCAGTAGTTTTACGCCTAATGTTTTAAAACCAGCCAAGAGCTCAGTCATAGGTGGCACATCATCCTTTTTCAGTTGAACATAGACTAATAGCACAATGCTGAAACTTATTCCTACAATGTTCTAAAGTGTTTTGTTGTGAATCATTGTTGGGTTTTGTACAATGCACAGAATAGATTTAAGAAAAAAAAAAAAAAAAAGGGACAAAAAGCCATGTCACAACCTGGAAAAAATCCAAATAAGAAATATTTAGTGAATGCATGTCCAAAGAATGCCTCAAAACCCTGAAAAATATTGGCATATCTGATATATTCTACTAAAAAAATCCCACATTTGCTGTGAGGTCTGGTTAATCAAGTTATTGTACCTTTTAAAGTGTTATATTGTTGTAACTCTACATTGATCGTAGGTCTCTTTAAAGCTGTTGAATCTGTGATGTTTCAGTAGCTCTCACTTCATTCTGATGGAGGGCCCGTCCTGTCTCCTGCTGTAAAGCTGCCTATTCATCCCAAGTTTGTTTTTGGAGGAGGGGAGTGGGTTAGTGATTGAGAAGTACCCAGATTCCCAGGGGAAAGAAGGGTCTTTTTGGCCCGAGAGGGTGATTCTAATGGACAACAGGCTTCCTTCCAGAAGGAAAGGAAAGGAGAAATGAGGAGGAAGGGTGGGGAGGAGAGCGGTGAAGTAATGAAAACCATCCATCCATCTCCTGACGTCACTGACAGAGTGAGAGAAAGAGGGTTTGAATCCTGGAAGCTTTCCCTGAACTGCGTCAGCCGGTCTGAAGGGATAGGGCCTCTCTCCAACTCTGCTGATTTACTTTATCTGCTCTTCAGTTTCACTTCTGTCCTGAACAAGCTGAAAGTATTTATGGAAATTAAATTCAGCTAAAGCAGCTCGATATGAAACAGAATATGTGATAGAAATGGATAAAACACTGAACTGGATAGTTTGAGAACCAAAACACATGTGCACATAAAAGTATTTTCAACCACCTTAAATGAAGACACTGAACAGCCATAATGTTTTACTGATTATTTTGTTTTTAATGAGTCACTCAGAGCAAAACTGGAATCATACAAATTTATCAACCAACCATGAATCTAAAACCAGAGATGAACATCAGCCATTGTCATCAGTGAAAAGTCATCTTATGTGTTGTATGTTTAACCGATACATCTGTGCATCGCTGTTACAAAGAGCTTCACAAAGCTAAAACAATAAAAAATCATCATCATTTAGAGGACTGTACATTTATAACAAACAGGAGGTCAGAAACAATTCAAATAAAATCAAAAAAGGCTCTACAGTAAGATAGAACCGTGTCTGTTATTTTAGTAACTACTTTTGCCCCATTTTATTTACTCAACATTTATACTTTCTACCCCTAACATTTTCAAAACTACGTCTTTAATTTTAACACATTTGAGGTGACTCACCAAGTGTTTTTATTTTGCATCAGTGTGCACATTCCCAATATCAAGACTGATTCCAACAAAACAAATGAATGGAACAAAAACACAGAAAAGGTGATGCCTTTCTGTATCCATCAGTGCATATCACACACAACAAAACATGACAAAAGTGTTATACAAAAATAAGCCACATGTAGAAAAAGCATCATAATGTTTTAAGTTCTACTGGTGAGAGTGAAGTTAATGTTCATTATTTTCAGTACATTGCCTTATATAATTATTTTATAATGATGTGAGGTTCAGTTTACACAAACAGCCAGAAAAGGCTTGTAAAAGGTTAATTTTTACTAATTGAATTGTCTTTTTGCAAAATAAACTAACTCTATTTGAAAGTGAATGCATTTCTGCCATCTCTAGAAAACCATAATGTTCCTTGGTGGAGCAATCTATAAAGAAAATGAAGTGATGTGATGCTGTTGGTGACTGTTTGTGTCTATCTTTGCAGGAGATGCTGGAGCGAACAGCGGCGAGGACATCCAGCTGACCACCACCATCACCCACGTGGACGGCCCCACTGAGATCTACAAGATGACCGGCAAAGAGGCCCAGGAGTAGACATCACACTGTTATTCAGACGCCCCACTACCTACTGCTCCAACCTTCCCCTCCCCTAGATATGTAACCATTCAGCTTTTTCTCTTTACGTCATTTCCAACAACAGTCCACCCTGCATGTGCCCTCCAGTCTCTCAAAATGTCTCTGTCCAAACACTAAATCCTGACTATGTGACTTGTTCGTGTTTCCCGAGTTCTTACTGAGTCTCCCAAAGGCTGAATATTATCATCGCTCATATCAGTCCTTTTTCAATTCATAGTGGAGCATTGTCATACATTTCAAACTTTAGGTAAACTGTGTTGTGTTTGTAAATGCTACACAATGCTTTTGATACCGAGTCAGGTACAAAAAGCTGCTTTATCAAAAATACGTAAGTGTAAAGAAAACCGTTCTTGGAGGTCAGAAGTTGCACTTTGAAGCCGGCACACTCCTTTTTTTTTTTTTTTTTACTGTACAGTTTGGTTAAACTGCTGACTGAAAAGACCTGAGATTTGGGCTGATGTTACTTAACCACTCGGTTTGTTTTCTGCTTTATTTACCAGTTACACTCCCAGCATTTCACACATATACTCTCCCATAGAACATAGACGATGTGGGGTTCTGCTGTCAGTCATAGTCCTTGAAGTGGTGGAGTTTTGCTTTCTTTTCTTTTTTATATCATTGGTGAAAATGTACAGACCACATAGCCACTTTGGAAATGCATACTGTACATCCATTATGTTACAATGTAGATATCTATTTTTTATAAAGTGCTTATTTTCAACTTCATAAACTTTATGCATCAATAAATTGTTGACAGGTATGATTTGAAGTTGATTGTAGCCTATTACACGTGGTTGTTAGTTTTTGGCTTTTTATGCTTATTTAAATAAAAGTGTTTACTTAATATTCTGGCGTTGTTTGTTTTTTCCATGTATTACCATATTGTTTGTACCTAAATCCTCATTTTAAGCTATTTTTGCTGCATAACCTCTGTATCTAAATATGAGCCTGTATTCATGTAGGGATGGTGCCTCTGCAAGGCTCACAGCAGAACAACAAACCAGTTTTCACTTTCCTCACAGCAGTCAAGCTGGAGAAAGATGGTAAGTGTGAGAGGAAGTGTGGGCTTTAGACATAAGAGCGTAGATTTTAAATATACTCTGAAGAATCTGGGAAAAAGGTTTTAACTTTGATGTATCAAGAAACAACACATTTATCGTATTGAAACTTTGCTTTTGCAAAACTGCATCAAGGTGCAAATGAATACAGAGAAACAGTTCAGTAGTTGACACATTCAGCAAATTATATATTTTAATAAGTTCTTATTTCTGTTACTTGATGCATGTGAATTCATTCATCAAATCACTCAGTTTGTCTGGATTCACTTTACTGCTGCATTAATGTTTTATTATAGAAATGTACATGCTGTAGGTGTTCAATGCTGAGCTTATTTGGACACCCTTATAAGATCTTCAGATGTTTGTAGATTTGCTGTCATGAGTTCAGAATAACATGCCTGTGTTTTTATTTATTTATTTATTTATTTATTTATTTATTTTTAAGCAGTTAAAAGGGTTTGGAAGACTCTATTTAGATTAAGAAGGAAGTTAATTTTTGTGGAACCACAGAGAGCACAAACCTTTTATAACAAAAATTTACTCCTGATATCAATAGTTTGAGTCTTGAAAAGTTTGAATGGTTATGAAAATCTTGCAATACACTCTAATGCTCAAATATGTAATAGTTGATGTTTGGGACAAAGTCATGCTATTATCTTACAGTGGGCTTTAATTGTGGTTACATTACTTAACTAGGAGAGTAATTCAAAATATACATGTGTTAAAGTATTATCATTTCATTCTGTTTTTATACTGTGTAACTGCTGTGCTTTACTTGGGTTATTATGACCAGTCTTGTTACTATTTGAAGAAATTCATTCAAAGATTCAAAAATATTCAAAGATTTTTTTTTAATTGTTGATTTATTACATACACAGGACATACAAAGAACTGAGATACTGTTTCTCTCTCACCTTGTTTTTTTAATGTCATACAATTTTAAAAAAGTAAAAGTAGAAAAAGGATAAATAAAGTGGTATAAGATAAACTATGATACAATATAAAGTAATAGTGCAATACAGTAATGACAGCAATACGGTGATGAAAGATGAGGAGGTGCATTATGGAACATAACAGCAGCAAATATGACAAAAAGTGTGAATAGAGCGTTAAAGGTGTGAAAATCAGTTGTATAATTTGTTAAATTGTACAAGTTGTGTATCCCCTGGACCTCTGTAGTAGTCCGCGTTTCGTAAACATCGGAGGTTTTATGTTGAAGGGGTAAACCGGAAGTGCCGTGTGCACCACGGGTGGTTGACCGTGGGGAACATCCGCCAGTGTCTCGGTGGGTCCGCCTCTTACCTCCGACTAAATTCTGCCGTCCTCGTCTCGAAGCGTCCAAGTGGATGAGGAAAAAGGAAAGGAGGGGGAGAAGGAGAAACTGGTCGAACTGAGAAGAAAAAGTCAGAGACAATTAAATATTAACGCGAACAGCGGCGGAAAGTGATTGCGGTGGGACTCGGCAGCTTTGAAGTCCACGGTGTGTTTTTACGGTTGTGGACGCGTTAGTGTAGTTGTGACATTGCAGAGGGAAAGGTCTCCTCCCAGTCTGTTGACGGATTCAGTTTGGCTTCAGTCAGCGGAGACACGGCCAGACCTGAGTGTACATTAACCCGGCCAGGTAAGACCTCCAATGTGTCCGGAAAGTGTCCACGAACAGCGGACGAAACGCGTTTTTTTAACGAAGCAACAGTTGGTTCGTTAGTCCGACTCTGGTGACACGTTCAGGGTCTGTTCAGTCCATAGTGATTAAACCCACTACGGTAAATAGTAGTGCTTTATTTGTCATATTAGTGTGGTGTTTTACTGTGGTATTCAACAGGTGAGGGCTCAGTCTGAGGGTTTTACTCCACAGACTGGACTGTCGGGGCCTTTACTCTGATTATTCCCACAGGCCCCACCTACTGTGTTTGCCACAAATGACTTATTCTGGA
>JAPQRP010000011.1:11232967-11247521 GCA_037367295.1 Apogon hyalosoma | reverse complement strand
TGTCTTGTCTTGTCTTGTCTTGTCTTGTCTTGTCTTGTCTTGTCTTGTCTTGTCTTGTCTTGTCTTGTCTTGTCTTGACACATCAATTCAGGTTGGACAGGGGGCTACTAACAGTGTGAACATACACGTGAAAAGCTTATAATGCATACAGATAACATGTCAATTAAAATGCATCATGATATCATGCTGGAAGAATGATACATGAACTGTTATCTACATAATATAAAGAAAACAAGACAACCAAAACTAACACTTAAGATGAATTAAATGTACAACTTATTGCTGCTCAGCTTCATGTGTGAGCATTGTTGAAAATGCTTTTTATGTCATCGTGTGTATTTTTATAAACAGAGGAGAAAGATACCTGTATTCATGTGGACTGGAAATGCATCAAAATAATACTTACCTGAATGAATAATTCAGTAAGTAGATAAATGTGGAACTAAACAATCCTGCAAAAAACTAGGAGATTTTAGATTCATTTGAATTTTCTCCTGTAGAGTCAGTAGAGGCCTGACAGTAGGTTATCAGCACTGTTTAATCAATTTGTCTCTAATAAAAAGTACAATAATTTCCTCTGAGATGAAGTGGAGTTGAAATATAAGGTTGAGCAAAGTGGAAATGTTCACGTACAATTCTAATACCATAAATGTACACTAATATGGACTAGGTTCCTCCCCATGACAGTCACTTTAACCCTTTTAAGACTGCCATTAAAACTGGCCGCCTAGATGTCTTCATGTGTCTTTTGCAATAAAAGTGGCAGAAAATGTCTTTTTTGCCACTTTTATTGCACCTTCACTTTCAATATTTGGTCATTAATTATTGTTATTATAAATAATAAATGCTCAAACAGTGTGTTTTAGTAAAAAAGAAAAAACAGACTTGAAGTTTTTAGCATATTTATTATCAGAAACAACTGTAAATGTCCATAATGAAATTTTTGAGATTGCAGAAATAAACAGTTTTACATCTGCTCAAACATTTTTAAACTTTTTGGTCTTGACCATTCAGTATCCATATTATGGCCTCATGTTTTTTGCATTTCCAGGTGTTTTTTAGCCTGTGGGGAAGTCTCTGAAACACTGCCTTTGTACTTGTAACAGAATCTCGCTTTACTGCCGTAAAGCGTTGTTTAGTGTTGGAAAGCTCAGGATCTCAGTTTAATGATGCCATTTGAATTTTTTTTGCTGTAAAGCACAAAATGCCACACCGGAGAGATTGCCGTTGTTAGTTAACTATATCCACAGTTGCACAAAAAAATTGCACTAAGAAGTTGATACTGTGCCTTTATGTATATAGAGGTTCTTTTTTTTTTATATTACTTTTCTTACATTATTTATCATAGCCTCCTGAGACCCAGGAAAGTGAAAATTTTGGCATTTTTACATTAAACAGTTGCCTTGATTGGAAACTGTATAATGTAACAGTTTTTTCAGATACATTTTTAAATTATTTTTATTTATTTATTTATTAATGGACTGTCCTTTGCAATGGACAGCGTTTTTTAAGTAAAACGGTGAGACTTTTGTTCCCTACAGAGGACAAAAATGCATTGCTGGGTCTCAGGAGGATATATTGCATTTATAATTTACCAGAGACAACATCTAGCAGCAAAGTATTCCTTGTATGTGTTTATGTCCTTGGTGAATAAAGATGATTTTGATTCTAATTGCTCTTGAGTAGAAGTATTTATCTGCATTCCAACACTATGATGGTGCTCTCTCCTGTTTTTCTCCTTTTGTATCTACTGTCACATCTACCACAGACGTCTCCACCTGTTCACTCTCTGCTCTGATCTACTAACCTTGACAGTTCGAGGCAGAGACGTTCCTCAGATCAGTGTCTACAGGGAACGTCAACCTTGGACACGGTTTACACTCCAAACACACCTATCTTATCTGCTTCTTCCGTTCTGTCCAATCAGACGAAGAGTCGCCACGTACCAACAGTAAACCCAGACCTATTGAACTGTCTTAACAATACTTTAATCTGTCATGGTTTTTTTTTTTTTAGACGCTTCCAAAAATGAATCTTACAGAGCCTGTTTCATTTCAGAGCAACAGTTTGGACCCGGGTTATAACATGCTATTACAGGCCCACAGTGCTCCGTAAGCAGAACATAAAGGCTGTAATGAGTTACTGCTTAGGTATCCACCTTTTTAAGTCCTCTGTGCTGCTGGAAAACCTCCACTCAATGTGTGAATAAAAACAACAGCTGGTTTTGTTTTGAGGCTGCAGGTCAGACACAACAGTCTTAAACACGTAAACTTTAACGACTGGAGAAAAAAACTATCAGATTGACTGATGATTATTAATTCGACGCCCAGTTCTCAACTAATTTTGACATAAACTAAATTTACTCGCATGGCATTGTGATGATCATCGCAGGGAATAAAATACTGAACAAACTGAGCTACACAGAGGAGGCTGTGGTGATGAAATATTCCCTGGTTTCTCTTCCCACACAGACTTGAGGTGCTTGTTATTTGGGTGGAGACACTGGTTTTAACTTTCCGTCTGTCAGTCGTGTTAAACTCCACTCAGTCTGGTGAGATATCGGGTTTCCGTCCTGCCTGTGACCATCTTCCATAAAACGAAACCGTGAAGTAAGAGGCTGAAAGCCATGATGATGAATCAGACGGAGGTGGAATGTTAAGAACTGCTTTTACTCAAGTACGAATTTGCGTTTTCTGCTGCTTTAAACTTCTACTTCTATCTCAGACTCAGATACTGTACTTTTTACTCCACTACATGTCTCTCTGAATGTGTAGATTTTTAATATTTATGACAACCTGAGGCTTTAAGTGTCAAATGATGGGTTGAGAAAATTTTCCTCCTTAGACTAAATCTAGATCTAGCTTATTGTTATAGGCTATTTTTTTTTTGTTATTCTTTTGTATTTTTCTCTACTTTGTTCATCTGCACTGTGAAGCCTTAGACTTTTGTAATTTCAGTTTTCTGTATGTAATGTACATGTGGCAAAATTGACAGTAAAGCTGACTAAATAAACTCTTAAAAACCCTCTTGGATAATACCTGAAGGTCTGGATAGAAGGGCAGATAGATACCTCTTGAATATATTATTCACTGTTGCTTTCAAGTCCATACCCATCAGGTGGATGAAACCAGAACCTTACTCATACAATACATGTATTTAAAAGTTTGGGATATTTATCAAATGGAGCAGATCACATTTTCACCAAGGCTTAAAAGATGGCGACCTATGTTGCCTTTAATGCTGCAATAATAATATTTAGGCTATTAGTGATGCATAACCTGATGTTGAATTTGAAAATGCTGTCATCCTACATCTGACTAGGATTTATTCCTATAACCATATATTCTGGAGTGCACATTATCTATGTATTTGCTGCGATTGTTATTATTTTCTTTAATTTCCATCTTATATTGCCTATGGAGGTTTGTAAAAATACACATAGAGCTGAGAAAAAGGAAAAGAAACTTATTAAACTGTATTTAAATGTATACATTGTATTGTACTGGTAAAAAAGAAAATCTAATAAGAACTAAGTTACAAAAACACGCTCTTGGATTAGCTGCAGAATACACCATCACAAATCTGAAAACAGACCTGTTTTACTGAGTTCATGAGAATTTTTACTGCTACAAACGTATGATGATCTTATATGATGCAGTGCTGTAGATAAAATTACCAATTGTATATAAAGCACAGCTCAACTGGAAACATCTACAACAGTAAAATGTAATAAACTCATTAATAGAGCGTAATATTAATCCAAAAACCGGGGACATTTTACTGCACAGTCACTACCTTTACTCAAACTCCTACACTACTTTTCATACTTTTCAAACTTTGACTTAGGGTGGAGTATTTTGGTATGGTATTAATACTTTTCCTTAAATGCCCACAATGTATCATTTACAGGGATTTTTTTTTTTAGGAATTGATAATCAGATTGAAGTAAGAACTACTGTGTTTTCATCACCTTCAAATGGATCATTCGTATCTACATGTGCGCAGTAATTCAGATTAAATCTCCTTTTTTTCTATATGTATATTATCATATGATCATTTGTATTTCCTACTTTTACTTACACCTGTTACCTTTAAGCATCAAAAAGGGTAATTATCCTGTCACCTAAAAATCCCAGAGCTGAAAAAACAGTGATTCTAATGAAGGACTTTTTGTTTTGCTGTGCTCATTGTAGATGAGGATGAGGAGGGTATTCAGCTGCAATCTGCAAATTCACCACTAGATCTCACTAAATGTCACACTGTACCTACAAGTAAAGCACATGTCCTCCACTACAGTGATATAAATATATACAGTTAAAAAATAATTAAATCACAAATAAGTAAGATTAAAAAAAAAAAAATTCAAATGCAAAAATCCTGTCAAATAAGTTGCACACTAAAACAGAGAGAGAGAAATGCCCATAAATTCTGCTTTGTGTGTGTCTGTGTGCACATGTTAATGTCCATTGTTGTGTAATGAACATGCCCCTGCATAAATGTAACCCTGAAACCTCAAATATAGGTCATACAGGTGTATAAGAGTGTTTTACCTGAAGTAGATCTTGGATATATCTGGGAGACAGACATGGAATAGTGTTGTGATGAAATCTGTTTAAGAAAAAAAATACGCTTCAACACTTTTAGTTCAGTTTATAACATAACTGCTGAACTAATGACTAAAGCCTCTGTGTCCTGGGTCCGATATTATGTGAAAATCTACCAGAAACAGTAGTTTATCTGGGTGTTTATCCCAGTTTAAAGACATTTTTGTTTGAGATTGAAACATTTTGAAAAATGAGTGTTGTGTGGACAGAGGGGAAAATGTATGTTCAGAAAAGTACCCATATTTGGGATGTTCTGCTCCATCGATCATACATAAAATACCAGATTTAATTTTTTTCAAGCTGTTCAGAATGGACAGAAAATTGATAGAAACAAAGGTGCTTAGAGAAGAAAAAACTGAAAGCAGGTCAAGAACTAACATAACATAACATAAAGAAATTTGCAGCATTACAGCAGCAAAGGGATAATTAAAGCAAAATCTATAAAAAGTATAGAAAAAATACAAGAAAACCCATGAAAAAAATAACAGTAGTGCATGTCAGAAACAGTGATAAGTATTCCATCTGTATTTGACTGTAAGTCAGATCTATAAGTGAAACTGTTACATATGTTCTTTTACCTGTCCACTGTTTAGACATCAAACAGAACAGACAGGAGAGTAATGTGTCAACCAGCTCCATGAAGGAGGCTAGTGACGGTTATTTATACACAGAGCTCTATTGTGACAATAGAAACTCTATTTTTAGGCTTGTCGTCTTCAAACTGTCACATACAGGGATGTTTCCATGTCATCCACGTGTGACAGGAATCACCACTTCAGCAGCACTATCAGCGTTTCACTTCAGTGTTTTAGTAGGTTTATATCTGCAAATCACAAATATGTGAAGTCTGGTGTCACCCCGTTAAAGTGTAAAAGTACTTCTCACAAGTAAAAGTGCTGCATGCAAACTTAAGAGAAGTAAAAGTACAAAAGTAAGATCATCAGAAAAAACCCCCACTAAAATCACCAAAAGTTAAAGTGCAGAATAGCCTGCTTGATTATAGATAAGTGTCATTGATGCTACAACTGGTGATGTTTGTGCTCATTGTAATTCAACTTGACTATGTTATAGTTTATTTACAGCTGTTCTTCCCAAACTTAGATCTAAAATGGGTCCGTTTTCATCGGGATGACAACTTTCAGAATAAAATACATAGCAATAATAGGTATGACATGATAATATCGTTTTGTGAATTAAAATATTCAGAGTCTGATCAGAAAGAGTTTTTAAAGATCAAAGACATGGAATGTAGAAGAAAGGTGTTGGACTAAAATGGCGCAAAAGATAAAAAGTTTGCAAGATGGAGATGCAACAAGACAAAAATGGTGTAAAACAACAGTTTCAGGTCATGTTTTGACAGTGAAAACTGTCATGTGTTGTGTACATAACCAAAAAAAGTATACGAACCCTTTGAAATTCCCTAGTTTTCTGCAGAAATTGCATATAATACTTTTCTTTTGCAGTAAATAATAATGTATCATTCAGAGTCCTGTCGTTAATAAACAAAAGTTACAAACTATGGTAATGATTAGTTCAAAACAACACTTTTGCACTTTCCAAATGAAGAATATTAATCATATGAGTCTAAGATACAATTTTGACTGTAACCCTAACCTAAAAAAAGAATGGTGAAAGCACCGGATCAATTAGCAGTATCGATAAGAGTAGTAGTATTGATGGAATCTTAATGACACTCATCCCTATTCACATATTATTAACATGACTTCATCAGCAGTAGTACCAGTAATACCAGCAGTACTAGTCCTGTGTGAATAAAGGGTAGTTAATCATTCTAGATTTGACTAGTGCAGCTTCACTGTAGTTGAACTTGGAATTTCCAGACCTTTTTGTTAACGTAAATCTATAAAGTATCTGGTAACTAAAGCTGTCAGACAGATCTAGTGCAGTAAAAGGACAGGACACTAAAGTACAGACACAAACCCTTCCATACTGTAGTAAAAGTACTTAAATGTCTCCAATGTGTGTGACTGTGTGTTTCCGCCTTGGTGGTAATGTCACAGGAGTAGATGATGTTTGTGCATTCACTCCCAGCAGCATCTGTGAGAACAAATGAATAGTGTTTCCTTCACAGAACATCACGCCTAAAAGCACATTTTGCGGGTTCTTTGAGAGTCATCTTGGTAATTATTAAATACCTTACATACCTTGAATTTAGAGCTGCAGGGGGTGGCAAGCATGAAGAACACTGCTACTGTTGTTAGTTCTCATAGTTACATAGAAATGGCATTTAACTCTCAGTAGACTAATACAAAATGCACAACTTTACTTAATTTATCAGCAGTCGTTCAACATTTATCACATACACTAGTTAAAACAGGAGAGAATATGAATGAAACAAATGCAATATACAGTATAAAGTAAATATGGGATTGTACAGAAAATAAGGCAAAGACAAAATAAAAAAAAATGCATATAAACTATTAACTATGTCTGACAACTGAAGAGAAATTTCAATATTATCGTGAACCAAACAGTGCAGCAGCATTTCTTACCTGTATCTCCCACCTCTATCCATATAAACTTAATACAATCTGAAATTTGATGTAAAAATATGCCATAAAGGATTGTGGGATGCATATTGCCGTGCATACTACAGGATACAACCAGATGCATTTGGGAGCATCCTGTTTTTTTTTTTTTTTTTTTGCTTTGACTCAATAATGTACTGGAACATTCATATCTGTCATTGTATAGCCATATATGCAGTTCCTATTTCTGCCACACAGGGGTGCTCTCAGACTGCTTTCTGTCCGTGTTCTCTGTTAATCAGCTGCCAAATGTTCTGTGGTTCCTCTGTAACAAAGGCAGAGCTGTTGACGTTTTACAGGGTGGCTCATAACCAAATGTTAAATGTTGAAGTGTACGTTACTCTGTGTCCCGTTCGCCCTCTTAATGACTACTTACTCCTTTGTCTGTCTCTTTATCTTGCGCTCACACTCACACACCATCTGCCACTTTGACCACTGCCAGGTGGTCCAAACATACTGTATGCTTTTATGAAACTGGCCCATTATTCCTGCTCATTTCTGTTTATTCTCATGAGATAGAGTAGGAGTGTGGCGGGCCTGTTTCTGCAGAGGAAGAGCATGTTGTGTGTTGCACCTGTGACATGAGTCAGTTTTCAGCTCTTTGTCCTGTCAGACTGTGTGTGTGTGTGTGTGTGTGTGTGTGTGTGTGTCTGCGTGTGTAGATCACGTTGCCATTCAGATGATTTGCGGGAAGAACTCTATAGTTACCAACACTAAACTCATTAACAGACAGCCAACAGATGAAGCACACGACATAGATGTAATGCTGCTGTTTAATAGGGCTGTGTGATATAACCAAACATCCTGATTAGCTAAATTCATACCCATATAGCACACCCAGTGGAAAAAAGTTTGTAAAATATGAAATACTATGTGGTGTTTGGGCTGGTCAGAACGACCCTCTTCTGTGTCGTATTTGTTTGTCTCTTAATGAAAATGCAGAGCTTCATCCAAGATTTAAGAGTATGATTTACAGACAACACATCATTATATTGCACAAACCTACTAATACTAATGTTTTGCAAGTTTGTCATGACTTTATGTGTTGAATGTTTCTGATAAACCAAAGGATTAAATGTTCCTTTATTATCCCTGTGATGCTAAATAAACTCTTGGATTCAGTGGAAAATGCATTATCATAACACTGAAAACAGGCCTATTTTTCTGAGCTATTGAAAAGTCTTTGAAGAGAACAGTGGCGCCTCAAACGTATGATGAGCTTATATAATATGATGCATCGCTGCAGATTAAACTAAACATCACTATATAAAATAGATTAAATGAGCTCAAACTTAAACATCTGCAGCAGTAAAAGCAATCAGAAAACATCATATTTAATAGTAAAACTCTGTCCGGGCCTTTTTACTGCAAAGGGATGACTTGAACTTGTCATACTTGCAGAACTCTTAAGGTGGAGTACATGTATTCCATTGCCAAACTTTTACTCTCCCACTTTTTGCACTGTTAAGGAATGTCAGGTTTGACTGGTCAGAGTCCTTTGATGAACTCCCACTCACAGGAAGACACACCTTGTGTAAGGACGTTAACTTATTTCCTCTGACACATATAATATTTCATAAGACGGTGGGTAGCCCATATATGGATGTTTCCTGTCAGGAACAGCCTAGCCGGCAGAAACCAGCTTCTTGTCAGACAGGTAAAGAGAATAGAAACAGAGAAAATTGTTTTTGGTGTGACTTACCCACAACAACCAATGAAAGCAAAGGTCGTCTGTAGTGTGCAGTGTTGTGCCAGCAGTGAAAAGGACAGTTCAGGATGCAGTGTAAATCCTATGATGATAAGCATTCATTTAATAATTTTTAACCTGTATTTAATCTTGGAGTGTATTGAGGTGAATGGTCCTTTTGCAATGTAACCCTAACCCTAAAACACAGGAATTACTCTCAGAACATGGGGTTTCAGTGGTGATAAAAACCAAAAAAAAATAATATGCGTTAAATAATAAATGAAGGACATTCACTAAAACAAAACATGAATTATCTGAAACAAGAATTCTTATCAAAATATGGTTAAAAAAATAAACATTTTGATTCCCCTAAGCATACAAGTGATGCAATCTTAAGCCTGTTCTGCAAACTGGTGCATGTTGCACAGTAAGTAAACCTAGATTTTCTCACATCAGTAAAAAACAGGTGGCACTTGCACTTACACAAGATATGTATAGAGAGAATATTGTTCCTACAAAGATCACATTCGCGTTTAGCTCATCTGAAAATGAAAAAAGATTTGTAAATGTGTAAAATAATGTGTGTGTCATTTTGAGTGTTCACAAATCCTGGGCATAGGCTATGGGTTTTAGGTGGATTCATGTGTATAATTAAAAGTTGGAAAAGTGTTACCCCTCAATTAGAAAACATTAGCCATGTATAAAGTCACTACAGGAGCCTGTGAAGGTAATTATAAGGTTTAGATAAGCCATGTTCAGATGGTGGACCTCTGGGAAAATAACCAGTCTGACAAAAAGTAGAAAAATCTCTCAAAATTGATAGTTACATAACAGTCAGTAGTAGTCAGTGAAAGTCACATACAAGTCTCTAAAGTGAAAAGGATCAGATCTGTGAAGCCAAAACCAAAATCTGCATGTGAAACAATAATATAGTTCAGACTGTTATGTGAAAACTAAGACTAAGAAATAAAGAAAGAAAGATGCCATTATTTTTGATAAACATTTTAATTTTGTAACTTATCTTTAAGGTCATGCATTCTTTTATTCTACTTTTTTTCAGCTTCTATAAACTGAGGCTTTCCTCTTAATACCTGGTAAACTACAGCTGGCACCAAAACTAAGTAAAATTGAACTTAATTACTCAAGTTGCACCCCAAAAATGAACAGTGAAAAGTGAAATACTAACATAGTTTTATAGATCTATAAACTGCTTGGTATTTTTGTGTGAACTCGGAACACATACGTGACTTTCCACAAATCATTTTACACATTTTTGACCTTTCTTTCTCTCCTTAAACTGTGTCGACATTCAGCTGTGTGTTGCAGAAACACTGTCACTTTGATTGATTCCCTCATGTCTTTGGAGCTCTTTATGAGTCTGCAGGGACGTCTGCTGGCATCCCAAACAAAGGCCAGTGTGTGTCTCCTCACTGAGGCCTTGTCAGGATCATCTGTGTGTCTATGTGTGCATGAGAAAAACAGCTTAACACCTGTAGCACAGGAGGATGCATCCACCAGCATGTGGTCAAGAGAAGAAACTGAACCCCTTTAAAAGTCCACGGGCCCCAAAGGTTTTGTCTAAAGCCACACTATGTTTCTGTGTTTAGAACAAGAACAAACAGGTGTCCAAGAGATGCACAATTCCGGTCTGTCTCAAAGCCTGAGGTCCCCGTGTCTCTGAAATCAGGTGCCTCATTCACTCTGTCAAATTCATTCCCTTTTAAAAAAAAGTCCAAGGCTTTGTTTGACTGATATATGGAGTCACTTTCTCTTTCCTGCTGCTGCAAAGTGGAACAAAGCCTCACATTTTGTCCTAAAAGTGAGTTTCGTACAGTGGCTCCTTGTGAAATTACCTCTTGAAGTGTAACAAACAGTCAATGTTCCCTCTCTACAGACTTCCTACTTCAAAACCAGACAGTTATCTGATTGTGTGGAACTTTTTTTTTTTTTTCCTCACCAGGAGTTATCAGCCTCAGAATCTACAGTTCAGACATTTCAAACTCGCCGGGTTTAGAATAAGTGATTACAGTGTCTGTGTGCACACTCACCTATTTATTAAATCAGTCGTAGCATTTATGGCATTTTATTTGAATAAGCCACCAACAGAGAGACAATGTTTACAATAGGAATTTTTCTGCAGGGAATAGTGAGTTATGAAATAATATAATTGCTTATTTAAGTAAGGGTATTGAGTTATTATTTATTTTTTTTTACATCAACTATCTTGATTGGAAACACCATAATGCAACAGTCTTTTCAGATACATTTTTTTCCTTAGAATGTCCTTTGCAGTGGACAGAGTCTTTTAAGTAAAGCTGTGAAACTGTTCCCCTACAGTCAACAAAAATGCATGGCTCAGTCTCAGTCAACATTACACTGGACCTAAATGCAATATAATACTACTCAAGACATAAGTGAGGATGGTAATTCATTCAACCAAACACAAGGAAGTAGTGATATTGGGTGTCTAATGAAACTGAGAAACTTCAACAGCATAACTTACAGAAAGTCTCTACAGGAAATACCAAAAGTGGTTATGTCAAGTTAATCAACCTGAGATAAAAGAATGTGTGTGCATAGATAGATAGATAGATAGATAGATAGAACACATAAATCAATACATTTTCATCTCACAGCCTCCTGGTGTTCCAGGTTCCTCCACCACTAAAACCAGTTAAATAGAGGTTATTCTCCTGTTGATGCCCCTGACCACAGATCTGGAGTCAGTCCGCAAGCACCTTCAGTGGTGTCTCACTGCTCCTGTTGTTTGCTATGTGCTAATGCTAGGTACTGTGTGTGTGTCTATGTATTAGAATGGGTAAAATGCAGAGACCAAGTTTACCTACAGGGGTAATAAAGCAAGCCAACCTTTAACCTTTAACCTTCAACACACAAATAAGCTAAAAGAAGCTAAAAACTCTACAAATTCCACTGAGAGGCCTCAAACAAGTTAAAACTCACCAGCATACAGAGGCTGAAAACAGCCCAAAATTTTAAAGAGTAATACAATATTTGACAAAAAATATTGTTGATACAGTCTTTTTGACCCTGGCAGTGCTCACAGTGACGTTCTGCTAAATTAAATGTTCTTTGCAGAGTTTGTGATGCAACCTCTTAATACAGTATCTATATCATAATCTATATCATAATACTGGAAGGTCTCAGAGTGTGTGTGTGTGTGTGTGTGTATGTGTGTGTGTGTGGGCACTATTCTGACAAATTGATATGTTTTTATCTGGCCAATTTGGTACCTACAGTTGAGGAATAGTCCCGTCTCCACATTAAATATCTTGGAAAGTTGATAGGACCAATATTTTCAGAGATATTAGTCATTTTGGAATACAGTTGCCTTACAATCACGGAAGTGCAGTAACACGTTGCATGACGGGAAATTAAGTTAAAAACAAGAACGCCATATTTAATCCTGCAGTCCCAACATATCAGTATTAACACTGGCACCTGCAGCCACACGGCCTGTGCGTACTGAGTGACATTTGAGAGAGAGAGGGAGAGAGATACATACACTGATATATATCTAGAGAGAGATAGGTAAGGTATGTCGCGGTACTTACGGAGAACTCCCCGGCCTTACAAACTATTCACCCCCTGCCCCCGTCCGTGCGCTTCATGTGTACCTCACAGTTGTTGTTTACATTTTAAAGAATGACTTACCAAACAATTTTTATATCACTATAAAATATAGACTATATAGACTAACATCTTTTACCCAAAGTTTGCTCTCCCTAGCATAAAAACTACCACATCTACAACCTGTGGTTCCCCACAGGTCACGCACTAGTTTCATATAATTCTGATGCAGTAGTGCTGCAGCTGCGTAAAGTATAAAAAAGAAACCCTGATATGTTTGCACCATAGATTAGTTAAACAAATTCCTAAATGGATTTAGGTCAGTTGTTTTGCACGTATGATGAAAGATGTCATACCAGTTTGATTTATGCAGATGAACTCAGCTAACACTTAATTTTATGACTGGTGGAATATAAAAGTGATCTACAATTACCCTGAAGCAAAGGAAAACTGGTGCAAAGTCCAGCTTGTTTTGCATCAGTAATAGACAACAAATAGATGTTATGTTACACTACCAGTCAAAAGTTTGGACTCACCTTTTCATTTAAATGGCATGAGATGGACTGCAGATGGCCAACAAGTGCTCAGCATCACTGGGAACTCCTTCAAGACTGATGGAAAACATTTCAGGTGTCTACCTCATGAAGCTCATCAAAAGAATGCTAAGAATGTGCAAAGCAGTAATAAAAGCAAAATGTGTTTGTTTTGAAGAATCTAAAATATAAAACATCTTTTGAGTTATATCACATTTTTAAATACATAATTCCACATGTGTTCATTCATAGTTTTGATGCCTTCAGTGAGACTCTACAATGTAAATAGCCATGAAAATAAAGAAAAACCAGGTGAGTCCAAACTTTTGACTGGTAGTGTATGTTACGTAAAATGTTTGTATCCAAACAGAGGAGAGGAGCCACTGCTGTCTGATGTGCTGTGAGATATTTACTGCAGACAACATGAAGCAGATCCGATTTCAGCCGCAAAACGAAAATACGCACAATGCATGTTGTATCTATTAAGTAGAAAGTTCATGTTTTTTCCAGGATGAAAACTAGAGGAGATATTGCAGAGTGAGAACACTTCAAATCTACACTTAGGAGCATCTGCTAAGTGAAGTCCAAATACAGTGTGTTTTTATTTTCCTGTACTAGTTTTTTCTTTGTCCCTTTGAAAAACTCACTGGTATCTGTGCAAATACAGTACCTATTATTATTATCCACATTATGCCTGAAAACAAGTAAACGGCTCATCACTTTAAAATGCTGCTGGATCTTTTACCCGAACTTGAATCTTGATTTTCCTGTACTGACTATTCATGTTTTACTACTTCTGCTTCAGAGACTGTGCACATAAAGATTGAACTTGAATCTTGATTTTTTCCTGTCCCGACTCTTCTTGTTTTGTAACTTCTGCTGCACAGACTGTGTACATAAAAAATTAAGGGTGCATGTTCCCTCTTTTCATTAGCCTGAAAGCATCAGCTGAACTTCTCGGAGCTGACCTACATCTGCAGGGAAATGGATGGATCGTGAAGAGAAGGGAAGTAGTGAGGAGGAGGGGGTTCAGGGGTGGTGGAGGAGGAAGTGTCCTCAGTTTGACCCATAGTGGGAGCCTCTTCCTCCACCTGACATGCCTTTGAAACTGTGAGATGAATGGAGTTGAGGCGATGGAGGGAGGAGCTCATGTGGCTGGTGATTAATAGTGTCTCCAAACTTCTGTGTGTAAGACAATCATTCTGTGTCTAAATGTGTACGTCTCAAGGGGCGAAAACCGCAGCTTGAAACAGGAGACAAAGTGGAAGTAGCTTCAAGTGTAATACAGCTGGATCAGATACTGACTCCGAAAAACTGTCTCCAATTGTCTTCAATCAAAATATGTCAACTTCTCTCTAGAAATAGCCAATGCATTCTGGTTTCATTTTCCTTTGTTGTGTACTCTGATGGCTGTTAATTATTACTGTGTAAGATTTCAAGATCAGTATCAGAGTTTGACTGACAACTAGACTCCCTGCACATTTAAAGAGCTTCTGTTTATTGAACAAAATATGCTTTTTCCTAAAAGACATCTCTACTGTAGCTGTGGTTAAAGGTGCCCTGCCACACAAAATACTTGTAATAAAAAAATAA
>JAPQRP010000011.1:11210090-11232887 GCA_037367295.1 Apogon hyalosoma | reverse complement strand
AGCTGGAGCGCCGTAAAGGGGGGGTAAACATGACAAATTCATGGGGCCCAGCAGTGGAGGGGCCCAGTGGATACAGGTTAGAAGTTGTGAAAATTCCGTGTAAGGTCTGCCTTACAAGAGCGGCATAAAGCCGAGAGTTGGACGTTCAAAGCATGTTAAGTTTCACTTTCGGTTTACACCAGTTCCTCTACTTGTTGCGCAGGGTAAAGGATGCTGAAAAGCCAGGCTGCCATTGGCTAGCTGTTAGCCAATCAGAGTCAAGCAGATTAGCATGTTGAATATTCATGAGAAGTGGCACAAGTCGAGCTGAGGCTTCCAGCAGGCTTTCTATACCACATTAGAATGGCTTGAAACTTGGTAAGCAAGGCATTTTTTTCACAAAACAATATTAGAGTCCATGGTAGAACTTCAAACATTATCACAAAAGTAATGAAATATGTGTGGCAGGACACCTTTAAGAAGTAACATTAACAGGGGAATCCTAGCATTTCATAGCACATATGTTTAATAAAGTTTACAGTTCATAATTACAGTACCCGGCTATGTTAGCTAATGTTAGCCTCAGTCAGTTTAGCATTATATAGTCCATGCTATTTTTGTGTATGCGTTATGTGACAATAACATAGGTTTGACGTAAGGTATGTTTTGACATTTATCAAATATCTTAAATAACCTGTTAATTACAGTGTTAGTTAGCATTCTGGTCTGTGTTTTAGGTAAAATTGCTGTTTAATTGTCCTGAAGTCCACCCCCTTGTCCAAATATGGTCACTTCTGGTGAGAGCTAAAATGTTAAAAACAATGGTGCATAAACCTGTGGTTGACCTCATGGTGGCTATGGTCATTTGTTTTACAGTCTGTCTGTTCCTTTCTATTCTGGATACATTTTACATGTTGTAAATATTGTCAGCAGTGCTTTCTTATATCTTGTTTTTAAGTATTTTTAAGAATAACACATACAACAGACTCATGCAACATCCATGAAAATTAGGATACTTATTTTTCTCTGTGTTTTTGGCTCTCATCCACACTTAAGTGGTGTTTGAGGTCACTAAAATTCAAGACTTAAAAACTAGATTATATTAGTCTGTGTGAACAAGGAAAACAGAGAGATTGGAAAACAAACATATCGCACTCAAGTGTGTGCTTGCCTATCGTAGTTTTATGTAATGGATACAAACCTGAAACAGTGGTTTGGTGGAGGGTTTGTAGCTGTAGCAGTGGATTTTGCATTCTCATGTGGACAGAGAATGGGGGTAAATTCCCCTTTAGAAAAATATCCATATTAGTCTGGACTGGCATTAATCAACTGTATGTGGCCTACTTAGTTTTCTACCTAGATATTTATGGGAAATTAGATGTGATGGTAAATGGGGAATTCAGGTAATTTTCCACTTTTACGCATTTACAAGTAAAACTAAAAAAAAATCCTCCCCGTGGTTTTTAAGGTATGACTTAAATTTGTTTTACTGTCACACTGAATGGAACCATGTGCAGCATTCTGACATCATTATTATTTCATCATCTTTTGGGGGATTTTCTTTGGATTTTACATGATGTCGACATCTCATCGCATGTGTCCTTAGAATTTCAATAACTTTCCATGTCAGCAATATCGAGTAGCATCGACTGGTTCACGGTAGATGCTTTAAATCCATCCATTTTCATCTTATCTATACAGGTTTCAGATACAAGAAGTGTGGTTTTGCATAGGACAATAAAGTCTCATAGTTTCACAATAACAGCAAATTCTGATTGTGGTTTGATTGGACTTCAGGCTTTTATGATTTGACATGTCACTCGTGCGTTTGGCCTTGTAGTCCTCCTCTTCCTGTTCAGTGCTGACCGAGACCTTCACCTCTGTCATAAAGTAATCACACAATCATTCACCTGGCCTTTGAAACAGTAGCACCATAGAGTTTCTGCAGCAATGTTGTCTTGACCTCATAGCGTTAATTGGTGTGAACCTGGCAACCAGTCAGCAGATATTAACTCTTAATCATACTTTACCTCTTCACACCTGTGTCAATACTTTAGTACTAACATGCATATGCATTTGTAAGAGTGATTATTGTATTTGCATGTTATAAGCTTTTACATCATTACACCGCAGTTGTCTCCACAGACATTTCTCACACACGGGTTCCTGTTATTTGAGACTGTGTTTGTGTGGGTTTGTGGATTTCTTCGTTCAGCTCGTCTTGAACGGTCACGTGTAGTAATCTGTCTGCTGTCCACATGCTGGTCATTCCTGTCCTTGTTTGTTCAGAAATGTACCTTCTTACTCCGATACTGGGGTTTGTTGGCTCTTGAACTGTAAGCAGTCGATGTTGTAGATAAAGTCGCCTTGTGTCTACTTGTTAATCAGTCTTAAAAAAGGGCAGTATGTTACGGGGTTGTTCCTTGTTAGTAACACTTGAGCAGAGAAACATCATTTTAAAGTATGTAGCACCAGATATCAGTGTTTAAGGCCTGGATTTGAGGTGATATGTTCACTTTAGTACAGGTATAGTTTGGGCACCTGAATAACTAAATAAGGCTTGTGGCTGGTGTTTTATTCCATTAACCAAATTAAATATGCATTAAGACTAATGAAACAAATACAAACATAATGTCTGTGTGTATGCTTTGCAATAATACTATCTCCAACCTAACAGACTGCTCATGTGAATAGTTAATGATAAATTCACTGATGATATGAAAAGAAAATTGCTGCCATCAATCAGTTTTATTTAAAGTGAAGTGTAGAATTATCATGCATCATTGTCTGCACGGGACAAAACAAACAGCAGGCCAATAAAATAATAAAGATCAGTATTAAACAACCACAGTCAAAAACATCAATAAAATGATGTTTGAATTAAAAAAAAAAGTAAATTAAAATCAGACTTCATATCATCTCTTTCATGCGTGTTCAAACATTCTGCTTATTTACTGAGATTAGAAAAGACTATATGATTTTAGCAACTTATCTTAAAAACTCGGGCTAAATAAATTGTACTCTCCAATGATTTCATCTCTAACTATTCACTTGAACAGTTTAAGGTGTTATAAATGGTGTCATTGTGATTGTTTCAGCTTTTGTGAAAAGGTAAACATTATTTTCTCTTCATCTGTTATCTTTCTATGTAATAATTTTCTTACTGGTGGCTCATTAACAGCCCTTGTAGCTAATAAAAACAACTTTCATTTTGAGTTTGTGTTGCCGTGGCCTCTTGTTGGGTGCTTCTATGAAACTGGTCTCTAAAAACAGGACATGGGGGTTAAAAATTTAAACCAGATGTAAACTAATATTATGAAGCAACTTTGGAAGCACTTTGGATCCATTTTAAAAATAAATATTTACTGCGATAAAAGAGAAACTATTTTTCAGATAAAACACATTTTTATATTATTTTCACATTATTGTTATACAAGAATCCGCATGTAACACGGTAAAAAGGACATGAAAATTACGCGCTACTACTTTTTTGAATAACTTTTTCTCACAGGTACATTTTGGGAATCAAACAAGTTATGCAAGGCAGAGTGTTTCACAAAAATGACTGCTGTTGCAAAATCACTGGCGATTTTATTTTGTGTGTAAATGGGTAGGTTCCGCATGTAACACGAGTGGACATGCAAAACCTGGAATGAGACTGCTGATTCATGAAAAACTCACATGTCTGGATAAGAAAAACCACTAGGATCATCAAATTTAACACAGTGTCTTTATTTATAGCGCTATGTAAAACCATTTCAAGACATGTTTTCCAGATCAAATGCACTGACACCTAGGTAGCTTTTCATGTCCCAATTTGGGTCCTATTTCTGGCCCCAATATTTGATAAAAAATTCATTCATTTTGGGATGGCTCAGAGCAAGAGGATAATTTGTTTGCATTCATATGAGGTCATCATTAGGTACATCCTGGGGGGAAATATGTTTAAATTTCTCTTTCATTATTGGGTCTAAAAAGCTGGCAACAAAATGAACCCAGTTTCATAGAAGCACTCTGTTCCAAACTTGACAATTTCTGTCTGAGGTGTAGTTTATGTCCTCTTAACTGGGCCTGACCCTCAGATTCGAAGTGGTTTAGTGTTTCAGCTCTCATAGCCTCTGTGCTGCGATCCATGAATATCTCTCGCCTGCTTTTCTTCCCTTTATCAAAGTGCAAAGATGACATGTAAGTAGGAGAAACCTCTCAGACTCTGAGAAGTCAACGATACCCATGCAGTCTCAGTTGGACTGGTTGAACTCTGACCTCTGAGGGCAAAGGGCAGTCGTTTGTAGACAAATAAATTTCACCCTGAGAGGAGCACTGGAGTTCGTCAAATAACCACTGATTAAACAAGACACTGGTGTAAAGTTAAGTTTCGTGCATCAGCGGAGATTGGTGCAAGTGCTTTAAAAGGCAAACACAGGTGCAGAATCTTACAGTTTCTCAACCTGCATTTCACTTTCATTTGTGCTGCAGTTGCTTTTATGGCTGTTGCTGTGATGTCAAAGTGCGGACAGACTGATAGCAAAAGATAAAACATTGTAGATGAGTGTGATTCTGTGTAATCTGGATGCTTTCCCAACTTAATTGCAGAAATTTGCCGTAACATGTGAAAGTCTCCATGCAAGTGCAAGCCTATAATTTACGTCTCTTATTTTCCTGGGATAGGAAATCACGCAGCCAACACTAATCCCTCTGTCCTGTCTGACAGGATCGGTGGCTGCTGTTGGTTTCAGAGTTTATTGTTCTTAATATTGTGTTAATTCTTCGTTGTAGCCAGTGTTGGAAAGTATTCACTCACGTGCAAGTATGTGCACTTTACTTGAGTATTTACATTTTATACCACTAATACCTCTCCTCCTCTACATCTCAGATGCAAATGTTGCACTTTTTATCCACTACATTTGTCCGATAGCTTTAGTTACTTAGTTTTTTTTTTTGTTTAGTTTTTTTTTTTTTACAGTTTTCATCCCCAGTGAAAGCCATGCATGTCCAAATGCTGATTTTACAATACGTATCAAACATTTTCTGTACACTGAATGAAAAAGAGCTAATAAAAAATTAGGTTTACCTCATTTTGTCTTCACCTATTTAGTCAGTCAGTACAGTTTTCTGTTATGCTCACTTTCCTCCATATTTCTTTGTATTGAGTTCAAGTAAATGCATGAATTCAAAGGTTTGTTTTAAGTGACAGAAAATGTTACTGTAAAGAGAGATTTGCAAGACAATTAAATAAACACTAGAGCAAAATATGAAACCACAGACAATATTATCATGTTGCAGACTGACTAATACTAATACTCTGCAACTTTATCTCTACTTGTTTGCGATAAAGTGAAGGTTGAAGTCTTCCATCATAGGGCAAGTTTAATATTGTTCTCAGTCTTAAGCTAAATAAACTCTAAATAAATCCTTGAATTTGCTAGAAAAATGCATTGTCACAAAGCTGCAAACGAGCCTTTTTTCCTGAGCAAAAGTAACTTTTTAATGTTGCATGGTTCTCGTAGCCATGTTGCAAACACGACACATTCCATGTAGTTGCAGGTTAAACTACAGCAGTAAAATGCAACATAAACATTAGTGCAGCAATGATATGAATCCAGACACATCATACTGTATGTGATTGTAAAACAGACAGGGACCATTTTACTGCACAGTGACTTCTTTTACTTGTCATACCTCAGGTACAGTTTGCTGACAATGCTTGCACACTTTTACTTAAGTTTTGCAATGCACAACTTATAGTAGGATATTTTTGCAGCACTTGTACTACCATCAAGGCTGTGAATGTTTCATCCACTTCTCAGCCTCTGACTTCATTTCAGTAGATCAGTCGGTTGTAAAACGTACCATGTCTGCTGTGCTCGTCATTATATTGAAATAATACTATCTGCCATAAAAGGCCATATATTACAAGACCTCACTGACCCACGCACACAACACGTTTTTTTTTACACATGTACACGTCTCACCCTCATTTATATCCCCCTATGACTAATCCCATTTCCTCTTTACCAGAAAAACAAACGCTCCTTTATGACCTTTACGTTTTTTTTCTAATGAGCTGTGTGACGTCTGATCCATTATCAGTTATTCCATCCATGCACGTTGTTTTTAACCCTTCCTTTCGCAGCTGCAGCTGGAAGGAGAGGCCGTATGAACTAGCTGCACTACAGACCTTTGGCCTCCTCACTTCTACCTCCAGCAGCAGTAGTGACATACATGTAGTCAGCCTGGCCAAGGGTGGAGGATGGAAAGACTGAATGCGTTTGTTTATTGTTCCATATAGGCAGGGCCGTGTTGAGGCAGAGATGGAGATCCATTGTGTAGTATCTCCCTGCCTTCGTCATGAATAGTAGCTTTCAGAGGCAAGAGGGACTGAGGCGAAAGGCATAGGACTCACAATAGCTTTAAGTTTTATGTTGGCAGCAGCAAATTTTTGGCCTGAGACCAAATGCAACATACACACAGCTGCACAGTTTGCTTTCTCCAGCTGAACTTCTCTCTGAAACACGCAAACTCTTATCTTTCAGTCTCAAACGGAAGCTCTCGTCTTTTTCTACAGCTCTCTGTCCCACCATTCATTTCTTCCCTGCATCCATTTCCAGCAAACTCCACTCAGTGTGCACTAAGCTTTCTTTTGTGCAGATTTTTTGACAACAATGCTTTTTGTTTTTCGAGGGCAGAGCAGAGAGACGCTGCCTGGCAGCCTCCCTGCCTCGGTCGCCTGTGTCTCCTGCATGTCAGCCTCTGTGCGTCTGCAGTGACGTCTGAAGGGCATTATCTGCCATAGGCCTCTGTTTGTTTTCTGCTCGGGGCTTGATAATGGTCCATTACTGGGGAACTAGAGGCTCCTAGGCACCTCAGTGGAAACACCAGAGACCTTGCTCATTTGGACGACACCCAGCTGGCATTCACTGTGTCAGGAGTCGGAGTTTTTAGCTGAAACTAAGCTCCACAGAAGTCTGCAACAACACCAACCTGTTGGCTATTTTTAGCTTGAGCTACTAATGATAACATCAAGGCACTGGCTGACTCTGAGTCTGTTTTTGTGCTGTTAATAGACACTTGCACGTAAAGCTAGAATATGTTTCTGAATACTTGTTGAGAATCAATAATCTTTATTTCCTAATTGATTTATCAACTGCAGCCCCTCCTGTGGAAGGAATGCAAAAAATTCAGCTGACATCAATGGAAAGGAAAAACATCTCCCACTCATTGTCCTCAGTCATTACTATTTCTTTGTGCATTATTGGTCTGCTTTTCTTCCTGTTTTCTGTGTTTTGTCTCCCTGTTAGATGTCACAGATGTGAAAAATGTGGCAATAAAGCAGATCACAGTCAGTATTTACAACAATGAATCCTCTGAATCATTGTGTCCGTGGGAATTATTTTTAATTCCATGAAATGATGTTGATGTGTTTTTGGTTGTCAGATTGTGTTGTTCAGTTTTGCATGGAATGTCTTGCGTGTCTTTGTGTTTTTCTGTCTCTTTTAACATCTTTGGACTATGTTGTAAATACATTCTTTCACTTGAACATGTTTATTTTTGGGATTTTCTTTGTTTCTCAGTCTGAAAACTTTAAAATAAAACCAGTCTTCACCTTTCTTAACTGCCTTACCTCATTCTTATTTGCAGTGTGTGTCTGTGCTGCTAAACCAGTGTAAATGTTTTTGAAGATTACCTGGCTACAGCTGCAACTAGTACTGGAATGATGCAGTTTGTAAATACGTCAGTTCACTTGGAAGACACTGAATGCGTCTGCATGGTTGCGTTCATCTTTAATTACAGCGACTCCCACACCCAGTTATGCTTAAAATTAGACCTGATCCTGAAAGAAATGAACCCGATCGTTTAAGTGTGGGAATTCTAATCTATAAACACAAACAGTGACAAAAAAGGGCGCTCTGCACATCCTTATCAGTTGTTTTTCAGACAAGAACTCAACAAAAGCTTCTAAAGAACAGATGCTAATGACCAAAGCGGCAACACTGTTTCCAGCACAAGTTGTAAGCAGTTAATGTACATATAGATCTGAAAAACTGAGCATTTTGATAAGAAAATACTCAGATAAAAGGCTGAATATTAATGGTAAGGTCCCAAAGGATGATCGGTTAAGTGAAAAAAGAATCCTTCAAATTGGTGAGTTAGTCAAAGCTTTAGCTGCATCAAATTTTATTTTTAATTAAAGATGAGTAACATTTTGAAACATTTTATAGTTGATGTTCAATGATCTAAAATGTTGAAGCCAAAGGTGATAATAACATAACATTTTACAAAACTATCAGATTCCCATATTATTTAATCATCACAATTGTTTCAGATTATTTCCATTCTTTTAAAGGTGGTATTGCACACCTTAGTTTTGTGCTTATTGAGTTTTACTGGACCCCTCCCCCCTCCACACCTGCTGCAGGCATCAATTTGACCTTCACTTACCTACACTACACTTACACTACATGCCCCTAACACTTAAACCACACTGCACCTACATTTAGGATTACACAACCCGATCATTTGTAATCTCCAAAATCGGCTGAGAGCTTGGCTGACACTGTTAGCTCCAAAGGCTCTACTCAGCGCTAAGAAGAGTACTCCAGTGCCAGGGTAAAAACGGGTACAGAAAAGCAACAACTGCATTTCTTCAGCTTCTGCAGCTTTTATGACACGAAAATGCACCATCATTTCCCAGCAAAGGCTTGTTTTATCTACTGATGACTAAGGCTGGCGCAGTTATTACCTTACTGTGATTATTTGAGCTACACTGAGCATTCCTGTTACCCTGTTTTTACAACAGCTAGATGATAATAACACAGATTATATATTTCCATTAATATAGAAAGTCGAAGTCCCCCCCCTTTTGGTTGTGCCCAATGGGACTTTATTGTGGAAATAAATTGTATTATAGTCACTGGTAAGAGACAAGCTATTTTTTTGATCCTGTTTATGTTGTGCATCATTTATACAAATAATCTTTGTTAATGTAAAAGTTAATTTTACAAGTTTAGTCACAATTTTCTCTACAACTGTTGAGAGACACCTGAAAGTTGTGGAGGTGACATTTTTGTTGTTCACAGCCTGTTCAGAGCTGCTGAAGATGTCTCTGGAGCTTCAATATGACCAGATGTGTCATAACTTTCACCTATTTTAATACTTTTCACCTCACTTTCTTAGCTTAAGATAAAATATGCTGAGGTAGCAGGCATTTTTATGTTGGTGAAGCAAATCGCATGCAACAACAGATGCAGTTCATTGAGCTGTTTAATACAAAGCTAGATGTTACTTTACTATACTTGCCATGAACAGTAACTTTCTTGTAAAATTATCTGTTAGACTAACAAACATATGTGGATATCACATCACAGTTTTGTTTTTTTTTTTCTGAAGTCCCAAGGGGCAGAGTTGATGGAGTGGGATGTAAGATCTCTATTTTCAGGTTGTTTTCCACCAGTTGAAGATTGACTGCTACTGTTTTATAGTGTCATCTTATTGCACCTCCATCCGCTATGGTTTACTAAATCTACCCAGTTCATTTTTTGTTTACAAACCCTAAAAAGTCAAGAAATCCAGTTTTTGCCTCCAATGATTAGTTCCAATCATATCTCTTCATCATGAGGTGTATGTATTATTAGGCTTATACTATAATAGTGTTATGAAAAGAAGAATGAAGGTCAATACATTTATAGTTGCAACTACTTTCATAACAATTAATGAGCCACTAAAATTCCCAGATCACGATAGCCTTACCAATCACTTACATTAATGATGAAAATGATATAAACACTCACAAGTTTGCTTCAAGTGCTGTGACTTTGTGCTGCACATTTACTTTCCAAGTCCAAATTTGGCCTGTTATTCAATGTCGCACTTGTATTACCTTGTGTTACCTCATTACCTCCTTTTACCTCATGCTACCACCCATGTTAACAGATTACAATGGCCACACCAGCTGTCTGAGAGGTGTGCGTCAAGCATTGTGGAACAGCACGTCAATTAGAAACGCCTATTTTTCACATGTGAAGTAAATAGCTTGAGGCAGAAATAGACAGATTAAAGCTCTGCTGGGAATCACATTAACATATTACCAGCAACATTCTTATGTGTCACAAACCTGAAAAAATATTCTGGTGCACAATCTCTGTCAGCAACTTTGAGGTCAAGTGAAAATCACTTACAAATGACATAGAGAGTAGGACTCTTCACTTTTATAGTTAAAGGAGTGAAAAATGTACCTTTTTTAAATGGGATTATGCATTTTGAAACATTTCCCTGTGGTCTACTTAAACTGTAAATGCTCTGCTTGGGTCTGAATTCTTCATTAATTCAACTCCACAGGTCCATCTTCAACCCTGTTTCTGAGTAATGACACCAGAAAGGTGGTTTTGAGCACTGGCCCTTTAAATGCAAATGAGCCACTTCAGGCCACACCCCCTCCAGGTTGTTGGCTGTGCTGCTCTGTCCCGTTTAATCGACAACTGAACATTTTAGGTAATCAGCTCGAAGTTTGGACATATTTTCAGTTTTTACTACAACTGCTGCTGCTGACAAACAATTATAGCATATTCGGACAAATGTTCAGCGGAAGTCTTGACCTTATATGTGCAAATGTCATGACTTTAATAGTTATAGACGTAACAAATTAAGCAGGAATTGAAATGGGTTGTAGAAATCCACTCGATTTTTGCCAAAATTAATATAAAGATAGCTTTGCAGCACCTGGAGGGTTCCAATTCAAACTTGGAACTATTAGGGTCTAAATACACAAATAAATGAACCAAAAACTAATAAAAGTGGGTTTAGCAAAATATGACCCCTTTAAATGAAATCATATTGGAAGCATCAATGGGATAGTCTTTATTAGGGGTACAACGGTACCGGTATCCCATGGTTCGGTCCATACCTCGATTCTTGTGCCACAGTTTTCCGTTCGGTTTTGGTTCGTGTTTTGAGCGAAAAGAGAACGGGTTTTTTTCTCTCAAAATTATTTTTTATTTTGCTTGTTAACAAAAACTTAATTTTACAGTAGGAACAAATTCTATGACTGTACTAAATAAAATAAACCTGTCTGTCCTGAACAATAGAACTCTTTCTTATTCCTTTACTTTTATACAGTCCTATAAAACACACGTGCACACATGAGGACTTTTTAAAATGAATTAATTCCTGTTCTGCATAGGGATGTGAAAGAAAACGGCGGTATAAAAACACCATAGTTATCTGCCGTATGCATTTCCTTGTAGTAGTGTGTCATCTTATTGTATGTGTAACAGAGTCCTGTATCCGGTCGGGAACCCACGCGTACTTAAAAATGAGACAGTGTGTTTAATCGCGGGTTAGGTCGGGTTGCGGATCTAATGTATGCGGGTATGGGTGGAGGTGGGTTCGGAAAAGTGGTGGACCCATGCAGGACTCTGATGTGTGTTGAGTGTAAAGTCGCTTCTCTGTCACTGTCTCTCACTGAGGGGCGGGGCTTCCCTGTGCTGCGTGCTCACATGCAGAGAGAGAGAGACTTGCGGGGCAAACTTTCACCTTTCACCACCAACGCAAAATCAATTACAGAACCGAAATCCCGCAGTTCACAAGGGCGGATTGTCCCATGGAGGGCAAACCGAACGGTTCATGGTTTTCCCGAGTACCGTTGCATCCCTAACTCTTTATAGAAAACCAGACTGTCGATGGTAGTGATGCTGCAGCAGTGAACATACAGCTGGCATGAACATATGCATGTGACGCCATGTGGAGGTGATGAGGGCAGTGTCCCAGCTGTAAATTACACAAGACGCTGCAAAGCTCCATTTTTGTCGCCTTCCACCGCGTGAACTCTGTCTTCATCATGCTCATTACATTCCAAAGTGCTGATTGTCCCCTGTGCTATCACTGTTATCTATCATTATGAGTCCCTGACACATATACTACTCATCATCAGTACCAGCCACTGTATGTGCAGTCAGTTCTGTTCCCATAATCCTGTTCTGATCGCATCCAAGGACACTGATTACCTCACTTGGCCCAGTATCTCCTGGAAGTGTGCACCTTATCTCATTTGACATCCTGCTTGTTAATGCTTTTGTGTTGGACTCATAATAAAATGGATTGTCTTAAAAGCCCCAGAGCGAAATTTGTCAGCCGAGTCTGCTGAAACAAGGCATTCATTCAGTTGGAACCTCATGTAATTGCTTATGGAGTTAGGATTTAGAAATCCTGCAGAAATGAGTCCAGTCTAGTCATCTGTCTAGACACTGTGCTTCTGTGTTACAGTATGCTCGATTGTTTTTTTATCCTGTCCAACCACAAAACTTACAGGACTGTGCAGTTTGCCAGAGTCTGAGAGCTTACAGTAGGACGGTGTAAGTCTGAACACAGTAAGACAGGAGAGTGTTGTCTGCACTGTTTGTTTAATCTAGACAATTTTCCATTAACCTTTGCACAGCCATGGAGCTTTTCCTGGAATTCTCTGCTTACATGGGAATAGTGGATAGCCTTCAGCCAATCACAGCCAAGCAGTGTTGCAGACCTACATAAAAAATACTGAATTTCCCAGAATTCCCTTCGTACTGAGTGTGCAGCCAGTTGTCTGGGCGGGGTAGTGTCAGCTCACTTATCTTGTTGGCCATACCTGCCAGTCTGGGGTGGTGCTGCAGTCGTGGCTCATCATAGTTGATCTATTGGCTGTACATGTGTTTTCTTTACATTGACAGTATTTACTGCTGTAAATAAAATGGAAGTTTACTTTTTCACTGTTTACTACTTCTATGAAAGATGTGATGGTTTTTCTGTGGTTCAGGCTTCAGCGAAAAATACATAGTAATACAGCTGACAGAATAATTACAGCTGCTTGTGTTGACACATGAGGCCCCTTTGTGTATTTTTAAGCTCCTCCAGTCTATATGAACGGTTTCTGCAGGTTTCAACAAGACTTTTTAAGACTGTTATGGATACAATTTACGACCCATTTCATGTCCGTCACCTACTGGCATAAAAGCAAAAAACATAGGAAGGAAAATCTGATTTGATGCTCCTGGTGTGAATAAGGAATGATACTGGTTGATCAGAGGTTGTTCTTTATGTTTTATGGCTCTAATACTTTGAAGTTTCTAATTTCAGTGTGTTCTTGAAGGCAGTTTACTTTTTAAATTTTCAACAGACTTCAACCAAGCTTTAAATGTGCTCTCCAGCCAGACCTCATTGAATTTGCCTTAAAAAATATTGCAGGAAAGTAATGTTAATAGTGACAATTTTGATTTCTACTAGCAGCTTGTAAGGTGTTGTATTAGCCCACTCCAAATTGCTGCAATAGATTGTAGAGAACAGGATTTGTCACCCTTTCAGGAATCACAGGTGTTTTGGAATGTATTCACACCCGGAACGTCCTTTTGTCTACTTATTTGGTTCAGATTGAATGCAGACTATTTTTTTCATTTGGGTCGGATCACATTCTCATTGCACTTTTTGTTAGTAGACCAAAATTTGTAAACAGTAGCATGCATGTGACGAACTGTGCTGGCATTGGACAGAAAAGTGGGGGGTGGGGTCAATCAGATGGGTGTTGTGGAAAACAAATATGGAGGTCCTACGTGCAGTTATCGTTTTTTTAGAATATGTATTCTACACATACAAATTTACAAAAATAATGTTAACTGTCAAGAACAGCTCATTCGGAGCCAGTTTGTCAATGTTTTACGTGTCATTCTGCCTTGGTGAAGGCATGCTGCTCAACGGCTTCTTGTAATCAGACAGGTAAAGATCCATGGTTCCTTGGCTTGGTTCAGCTCAAGGCTGGTTATATTCACACCAGAAGTGAACTGCCCAGAGTCTGTTTCGAAACGGACCGAGACTACCTAGAAGAGGCGTTTGGTTTGAATCAGTGTTTGTATGTTTGTATTCACACCTAAAAAAAAAAAAAAAGTCCGGACTTTCCAGGGAAGTGAACTATGGTCCATTTTAAATGGACCAAACAAAGTAGGTCTGAATACACCCTTCCACAGCTATCACTGTGTCAGAGTTGTGTTTAATGCATTTTGATGCCTAACATTCAGATTAAGCTTCTAAACTCTACAACTTAATTATTTCAGATTTCTGCATCCTTTTGAATCAGTTTAGTTCATAGTTTTGTGCTGAGAGACAGTATGTTTCATCTCTAAGTTAACAACTGTCTTGGTTGTCTTCATGCAGGTTAACTGCCTGTACACAGATTTCTACCTGGAGCATTGGGAAAACTGTTGAGTTCTTAAATGCCTCTCTTGTGCTCCTCTACAGTCGCTGCAGTGTGCAGTACTATCTACTGTTAGTTCAGGTCAACAAGGGCAGGCTCTCAACACATCACAAACTCCAACACAAACTTTATAGATGTGCACAGGCAATGTGTGAATGTTATGTACTGATCTTTTAAGGTGTTTTAAGGCCTGAAAATACTGTGAAAGACGGTTGGATTTTCAAATTTCTAGGACTTCTTAAGGACATTTGGAAACCCTAATATGGTTTTCTCCAGGATAACACTCATATTTTTCCTGTGTGAACTGACTGACAGAAACCCCCAGACAAACCAGACATTAATGTCTTTCTTTCTTCTTTTTTTCTGATGGGAACGCAGTGATGTCAGTCTGGTGGTTCTCACACTTTGAACAAACTCCGGCCCACACCCTCTCCTTGCAACAAGATCTCTCATAAACTTCATAAACACGATCCCACTTTACTCAGCAGCAGCACTGATGACTGAGTATTACTGAGTTTGATAAGCACAATAACCGACTGAGAACAAGCCAGTGTTTATTGCAAAGCAGGAGAGAACTGCATAGCAACGCTGATCCGATCAGATCGTTGCAAACTACAACGCAAGGTAGTGTTGTCGCTGCAGAAGTAGACAGTTTTTTAGTCAGCTGGAAAAGTGCTGACAGGCAGCAGAGAGTATGAGAAGGCTACCTTTAGCTTCGCCTGTAGACTGGGAAACTCCTGCTCGCAGAGGGAGGGGTTCACATGAGAGATGGTGGAGTTGTGTGAGTTTGTGTATGTGCATGCGAGTGCACGACGGAGAACAACCAATATACTGGTTTGTGGGAGGGCCCCAAATCTTTGAACTCTCTTTTGTTCAAAGCAGCAGACATCTGTCTAGACTCCAAATATCGCTTTTCCCCAAGCCACCGTTCTTCAGTTGTCAGCTGGTGTAAAGTCAGACGCCAGACAGGAGACACGAAAGGGTTTTTCACATGCACACAAAAAGTGTTACAGGCAATAAAATGACAACTTTATTGTACTGTACCAACATAAATTATGAATGCTCATGCTTGACCTGCCAGGATTCAGCATTTACTACATTAAAAGATCCTCATAGTGGGTGTTGTTGTATAAAACAAAAGGGTAATAAAAAAAGGAATTTCAGTCATTTTAATAAAGTTTGTACATGTTGACTGTTGCAAAGTAGAACGCTATATTCATTCATTCATTAATTTCATTTATTTCATTCATGGATGTTCATTTCATCAGCAAACATTCAGTAACCATCAGGTGGACAAACATTTACACACCCATGCTCGAAAAGGAGCAGGATGAAGAAAATCTTATATTTCCTGCCCTCTTCTAAACAACAATAGCCTTAATGGTTTGCTACACATAACTAGCTAGAGAGTCAAACTGTATAAAGTTAAACAAACCAAAGAAAATACATCCAAAGATAATATAAAATGAATACAAAAATGAGTACAAAACCAAGTGCAAAACTACATATCCAGGAAGTACAACGCAAACAAAACATAGTTAAATGTATACTTGACGAAATGATGCAAAACAATTATGATACCAGACCAAAATAAGTAAATAAATGTTGCAAGATGCATGTTGTAATTAAAATACACAGTAGTGACATTACAGAGCATGCAAATAAACTCAAACATGTGACACTAAATTGTCTTTGATGTGTTATTTTAGGGTATGCAAGTTCATTGTATGGATGACATGCAATGACAAATATTCTATTCTATTCTATTCTTTTATTTTCTGCTTCTTATGAGCTGCTGCATGGTTGCCTTCTCCTCTCTTTTGCACTATATAATTGATATTTTTACACCAACTTTTACATTAAACCATTTCTATGTTGATTCCATCTCAAATTACAGTCTTTAAAGGTTTTGTTCAGCTTTTTGTTCTCTCTGTTTTCTTAGTCAGTTGTCAGTTTTGGAGGTCACATTCATGTTCAGCTGCAGAGGATTTCCTCCCATTTTCTCTAGTCTTTAAAACCAATGGGAATCAAGAATCGGTTCTAGCTGGGGAGACGTTCTGCATTAAGTCATCCAGTCCAGTTGGAATTGGATGTCTCCTAGTTTACAATCCTTTTATCTGTGCCTGTAAGTTGTAATTTTTCCCACCAAAATAAAGTCTGATAGAGCATAATTTACTCTGATGTAGAGGTTTTTGGATGCATGAGTTATGTGCAAACAGCGTTCGCTATTTAAAATAGTTTGTAATCACAAGGTCCTGCTGAAAATAAGCAAAGAACAAGGAAAAATGGGTAGTTGCATAAAATAAAGTAACGTGATGTATGGAATAATGGAAGTTACAGAAAGGATGATGTTGAGCATTAACAGGTACTTTTATCCACAGTGGCTTCGTAATGAGTTGGCCTCTGTATTAAATGATAGTTTTCCTTCAGATTCAGTACAGAAGAGCAGTCAGAGCACTCACCGACTGTTATATTTGATGCATTGAGAGGGTTAAACTGCAGCTGCAGAGCATTAAACTTCAGAAAAGGATAGCCCATGCTTATTTTTCAGCTTATTGTATTTTTTTTTCTCTGCAGACTCCCATACAAAATCACCAATCATTCTAGAAATCCTCTCTAAACAGAGGTATTCAGTTCATCTGGTACAAATTTAGTCTGAATATATTTAGTGCAGAAATAGCAATGTTACAATGTGTGTGTTTTTTTTTACACACACTGCAAATGGATAAGGTCTTTGAAGTTAATGATTGCCATTTTTCTAGTTCTAAAAATGACAACAGGGTAGTAAATGAGTCACGCATCATTTTAGGCTGAGCTAAATGGATGTTTTTCATGCAGAAAGAGACTCATCTACCGCTCATCGCCTCATGTCAGCCAAGTTTAAAGGCCTGCAATACTTCAGGCCTAGAGCAGTTTATTTTCAGCAGTACTTTACTACAAAAGCTGCTGAAAAGGCCTCTGATACCGATGGGACCACACATACTGTACAGCTGACAGGACCGACTCTTCTTTTAACCTTTAATGGATGTTGTTTGTATTCGTCAACAGCAAATTTAAGAGTTTTCTCTGGGTCTGAGCTGCAGTGTAGTAGCCGTGTACAAGGCACACACAGTTTTTCATCTCTGAGTGTTGGTGTTAATGGCACTGACTCATAATGGCTCCCTGTTCTTGGCACTTTGAACACAGTGTTAATGAAGTGCATGTGTGCGGGTGGGTTTGTGTGTAAGGTAGAGCGCTGCAGAGGGGCTGCTGTGCAGTAGGTGGTCCAGTGAGTGTGGAGTGTGGAGTGTGATCCGGTGGGCTGTAAAGGGGGTGGTCTCTTTTCTCTTTTCTGATCGTTGGAGGTAACTTTCCTTTTAAGGCTCCTACATGTACATGACACACGGGTGGGCAGCGTGCCCTCCCATCGAGTTTCAGTCAAACCGGTGGTGTGGTAGAAGTTGGCATCACTTCACACGGGCTGCACAGTTTGACTCGAGGTGACTCACATAGGATCATTTCACTGAAAAATTCACTTACGAGCACTTTGAGGATTTAAGATACACCCCTTTGTCCCCTTTCTTTTACTAGTATAATTTGGCTTTGGCACCAGAGAAGAAGAGACTATTAATTCTGCCTGTATTCCTCCTCAAATTACAGCATTTAACGGTTTTGTTGAACTGTTTGTTTTATTTTTTAGCGAGTTGTCACTTTTGGAGGTCAGATTCTTGTTCAGCTGCAGAGGAGTTTCCTTCTACTTTTTAACTCTCAAAGACCTAAGCAGCATCTACTGATATACTGTAAAATGTTCAGAAACTTTTAAACCACAAAATCTTATCAAGACATCAAAATAATGCATGTAAAATGCTGTTTCTCAGCTTTTCCGCAGCATCAGATGTCTTTTATTCAGATGTTCAGAGGCTCCGTAGTGAACTCGGAAACACCATCTTCTCTGCAAAAATTGATTCACCAGTAAAACCCATGAAGTTTGACAAATGACAGTGGTTGTAGAGGCATTATTTTTATGTGTAGTTGATAATATATTTTTCACAAAACTCAATTTTCCTTTAGTTTTCTCTGCTTTTATATATAACCTTTGAATTTATGCTGAGATTTTATGAACATTTAGATGATCATCAAATCGAATATAGGAAAATACTGGATTTTTGTTGAAAAATAAAAAAAATGCGGACAGTGATGTTATAATAAATGATGATAAATCAGTTGGGAAAGCTTACATAAAGAGAGAAATTCCTTTTGGAAGTTGCCACAAAAGTAGTTCTAGGTATTTAAGGATTTATAGGGATGGGAATCAAGAACTGGTTGTAGTGGAGAACTGATTTGTAAATGCCTTATAGTCTATCACTTAAGTTCAGTGATGCAAGAGAAGGAGTCATGGTGGAGACAAATAAACCGTCCACAGTATAACTTCATCTTGAAAAACTATGTTGTTTATCAAATGTTCATTTCAAGTAAAGGTGGAAACACCAGCAATAGTGTCATCTTTCTACATAACATGAACTGAAACTCCAGGAGTACCATTCCCCCCCCACCCCATTTTCTTACTTTTGTCCTGTCAGAAAATTCAGGATTCGTTAATACTGACCGCCAGAATCAATGATGGTGTTATTCTATCACGTCAGCCAGCTGCTGGGTTTAATTATTTTCTAAGTTCTGTATTGGCTCCTTTACCTGATGTGGAAAATTTTTCAAACGCAAAAATTAATAGATATTCACACATGTGCCTTGTTGTTTATTAGTCCTGTAGTTTTCCTAGGGATGATTTCCAAGAAGTTTCTCTATTTGATTTTTACTGCAGTTCTCTCTGGTGTTGTTCTGTGCAAAGAATGTTTACCTTTCTCATGTTATCTCTTTTTTTTATTGTTGTGTGTGATTAGTAGCTGCTGCGCTGTGTTTGCATATAGCACGGTTTATAAACTTTGCAATCTGGATGGCTTTGTCCAGGATCATACCTGGAAGCTGTGAATGATGTACCCAGAAAAGCATATGAAGTCGTATCAAAATACTCATGTTTCATAGCGAAACCGTGTTGGCAACCATATGTCCATGCATCAGCACCATCTAAAGAACTTTTCCAGACTAGAAGAATAAATGCCATCACTCGTCATATCGGGATGAAAGGATTTTTTTTTGCCTTCTTTAGGTGCCTCACCTTTATGACTAAGCTAAGAATGTTTTCACAGTGCCATTATTCACTTTGCATTGTACTGTAAAACCTTTCATGTCTTGCTTTCATGTTATCGATAACATTTTAGCTCTTTGAGTCATTTCTGGACGTTTCCTTTACAATGATTACTTATCTGTAGGTGGAACTAAAACTCTTTAATCAGTCACTCCCAAGTACGAGTCAGAAATGGAGATTTTCCTTCCCTTTTCCGCCTTTTGCCTTTATTCCTCCCTGGCTCTTTGTTCCTATAATAGATGAAGAGCTATAGGATCCCACTATGGCAACATCCTGCAGCACATACAGGGTGCAGACCGTCTAATAAAAACAAACATGCAGTCTAACATGTTGTGGTTTGCTATAAAAAGTTGGCTTAACGTCTGTTTGTGGTGGTTATAAGTCTATGCATATGAGATTACATGTTCTACCAAATGCACCTTCCCTTATTATCCTGATTATTTACTGTTTTATTACACAACAATGCAAACTTCAGAAAGAATCACAAATAAACCCTGTGCCTCTGCAGAAGGTGTTTCTGTGAATTTGACAAGAAACTTCTGTGAAATTAGTGTTTCCTGTTCCTCACTCGGGGAAAAAAAGTGTGTCACAAGATGGCAGATGATTGGCAAATGTTAAAGGAAATATTCATGTTTCTGTTTGATGAGAAAGACACAGCAAATGGCAATAAAAGGAAGTAAAAGAGCAGTGGAAACACACAGGAGACAAAGCTGCCACATACACTGGAGGTTGGGCCGTCCACTATGTAAATGATTTGCAAAAAAACAACCCAGTTTCCGTTTCTTGGTAAAGTTCAGCCCTTTGAACATTACACTTAAGGATGGGATTCAAGATCCAAGACCAATGAATTCCAGTTAAGAACCAGTCAGTGAATTGTTTTGATCCATTAAAGAATTTCCATGATGTCAACTCTGATGTTAATGTGACCTCCACCCAAACCAGATAATAATAATGAAAGTACTGACCAAGCAAGAAGTCAAATGTACATAAACCCACACACACTTCAAGGAAAAATGTTTCAATTCTCAAAAAAAAGATGTTGACTTCAGCCTGAACCAGGACTTGCTATTTTTGGCTGTTCTCAGACTGTCGGGAATTTACCTGCGTCCACTGGAGCTTGGAATGATAATCGCTAAGAGGCTGATATTAAAAGAATGGAAGTCCCCAAATCCTCCATCTTTTCAAGTGTGGGTCACTGATATGTTATTATTAATACAGATGGAAGGACATGTTCTGTGAACACTTTTTCAAGTGCTTGGACTCTGTTTCTCGCATACTTGGAGGAGGTTAAATTGGACTAAGGATTATATCTGTATACCAGTGACTGTCCTCTGCTTCTGCCCCTTTCTTTCTTTGAATAAGGACTGGCCAGTTAATTAATTAGTTGTGACACACATCTGAGCCTTTGTTTTTGTGTTTTACATAACTGAAAACTGCAAAATAAAATATAAAAAAAAAAGATGTTGACTGTGCTTAGTGTTTTGACTAATTAGTTAACTGATTATTCGAACACATCACCTTCGCTGGGTTATAGCTGGAATGGATTAATGAATAGTATTTTTTTTCTGGCACTGTAACTGTTTTCTTTTACACAGTGACATTAAACTCATGATTCTGCCCTGATGTAAATGTAAAAGCAGTCATTTTTAGATCAGACAGAGATCCTTCCTTTAAGAAGACCTGCTATTGTGCTGGTTTTACCAGTTTACATTGAACCAGACAAAACCTGTTGCATGTAATGTTTTGATAGCATGCCAAAGGCTTTGTTGACTTGACATATAAACATACATATTGGAAAAGCCAGCATAGTAGCATGCGATTTTATCTTCTGCTTGGTTTGACCTGGTTATTTTCCCAAATCACACTCATTCCAGTCGTTTGGTTCCTTTTATTTAGCTGCTAACTGTAGCTTCAGCCATTTGGTGCAGAATCACACATATTACACACCAACACATGCTTGGCTATATGACTACATCCAATGCTGGTTTGAAGGCACAGTTGAATAAAAGCTGAGCTTCTATGCAACATGGGCTAAATTCTGTAATAAGCATGTGTTTGACCTTTCAGTGAGCATCACAGTCCTGCTTTAGCATAATTTGTGTTTAGGCTGAGGAAACATAAATGAAAATAAATGCTGTACAATTAGGCCATCATTTCATCTGTTTCATCCAAATGAGTAGTCAGGGAACCATAAGGGAATCTATAAAAAAAATCTGACTGATAAACATATCGATTCTTATTAGTCATCATCTTATCAATTCTCACCCACTTTTTGTTTGCATAATTTCCTCGAGTGCCAGATTCTCAGTCATTATTATGTTGTTGCAGCTATCAGAGAGTTCACATTGCATAAAAAGAAGAAAAAAACTATCTTTCCTCATATTATATACTGTGTACTGGGAATGCCTGGTTTTTGCAGCTTATGCATGAATATAACCCTTCAGGGGAAGAGGAAGTGTAGAAGAGGAGTCGTTGACCCTCATTAGAGCGTGTTGCTTCTTCTTCGAAACACATCAGAACAATTTCCCCCAACACAAGTCAGTTAAATGATTACTAGACGCAGTAATATTAACCTGCTTCCTTCCCTTTAGAGGCTGTGTTACGTGTCCATGTTCCTTTATTTTGTTTGCTAGTGACATGTGTTCTCCCTGATGCCTGTTGCTCACACTGACACTGATCTGTCATCATCACAACCAGATCCTTCCTGTTACCTGAAGCCGTTTTTTCTGCTTTACAGTTTCTGTTGTAGCATAGTGCTTTGTTATTTACGTTGCCAGTCCTGTTGTGTGGATAACAAACCCTTTTTGTGTTGTTTCTTTGAATAGTAATTAATCTGTTTTACTGATGCCTGCTTCCTGGTGTGTTTTCTCTGTGTTTCCTTATGCTTCTCTCTGTTCTTCATTGCAGTGTTGTATTGCCCAGGATGTCCTCGAAGGCCCACAGTTCCAATAACACTGCTCATGCCCGGCGAACGGTGCAGCAGCTGAGGATAGAGGCGAGCATGGAGAGGATAAAGGTACAATCTAACAGTAAATGTATCATCTTTATGTCTGCTTCTTTTTCTTTCTTTATGTCATTTCTAGTTTTGTTTGAATTCATCCCCTCTCCTCAGTAATTGTGACAATGTGATTTATCCTTAATAGAAGAGTAACTAGGTGTAATCACTGAACCTGGTCAAAGATTATTACTGATGTATATAAATAGGAATAAAGTAGAATAAATAGAATAAAAACAGGAATGTGGTCTGAAAACAAAATTATTCCAACTTTATTGGCGACAATGTACAGTCGCAGAAAAATTTATTAGACCATCAAGTTATTAAAAAAACAGTGGTTATGCAATCAAGAACTAACTCCTGTGTGTATCATGTGACTAAAACAGACAGAAAAGAAAACATGGAATGCCTAAAAGCACTGTTTTTGTC